>CM062823.1:15630030-16121215 GCA_031772345.1 Himalopsyche anomala
TACTAGCTGGCCCGACGAACTTCGTACCGCCTCAGAATCAATAAATGTTGTGTTAACTTATTGGATGAGTTAAATTCAGTTTGAATGAATACTCAAAATGAATTAAGTTCAATAAATGTGCAAAATTAAAAATGAAAAGTATTTTAATTACATTGAAATGATGTTATTCACGTGGCACAGTCGATAGATTTAAAGGAATGCAGTGGACCAACGATTTGATTTTGAATTGTGAATTTGAAATGATCCACATCTTTGTTATTTGCTGCAAGAATTGCTCGTTCACTCAACCAATTATGATGTTTGTGATTAGCAATGATATTCAGGAACACTTTGTTGATTGTCCTTCGATGAGACGTAATTTCAAAAATTCGGCAAAAACGAAATCAATCCATTCGATTCGTCGACAGGAACACGGCCGTTACAGATAGTCAGCAAATGCTTGGAGAAATCTGCGGCAGATGGTCGTTTAGAAATCCAACTCGCATGTTTGTCGTTAGCTGAAGTTTCTTAACATAGCGCCACAGAGTCGATGTTTTAAGTCAAGCGTTTATTTCATCGGCAGTGGTCGATCTTGGAATAACTGGTAGTGTTTGGCGAAAATCGCCAGATAGTACAATCATTGCGCCTCCAAAACATTTTGAGTCATTGCGCTGATCTTTCATAGTTCGGTTGAGTGCTTCTAATGCGGAGGAAAAATAAGCCACCATTTCCCTCATCAATTGCCTTCATTAAAGTATCGTACACTTTCTGTTGGGGGTTCAACAGTGGTACATTCGTTCGAAGTGATTGGTTCAATGCATCTCGATCATATTCACGTTTACGTTCCGATTCTCGATTGAAAGCGGCGTTCATTCCTCGATCTGGCGACGCATCATGCAGCGCATGAGATAACACATATCTTCGATCAAAAGCAACGCCTGGTTATGTATCTCCTCATTCACCTCGAGATCGGGATTCCCTAAACTGACGCGAATTCGATGTAAAGTGTCTTCGGACATGTCATCTTTGTACTTTTTACACAATTCACGTGGATTCGATGGGAAGCATGTCAAAAAAATGATAGCAAATAATGTGCGTATCTGACTTGGAGACGCAGAAACAATTGCTTCACCGATTGTCATGTCCCAATGAGTTTAGTTTTCAAGCAAATTGAGCTGTTGACATGCGGCACGAAATGTTAGGCATACGACGCCATTGACAGTTCGAAATGATTCGAAATGTCGACCCGAAGGGAATTATTGGTTGTTTTCAGATTTTTCATGTTCACAGAACTGAAAGACTCTTAGAAAACCATTCCGAGCACTCTTACTGATTGGTTTAGAAGTACTTGGCATAGCTAATACCTCTTTATTTCACTGTATTTTAAATAATAAAATTACATCTTCACAATGTTGACAAACGACTACTTTTGTTTGACAGTAACTGTCAAACAAAAACTGTTGCTAAGAAATGTGTTGGTCTAGGATAAATTTGTTCTCAATGCTTGTCACCAACATAATGACAGGGATCTATTCAAAATTATTCAAATAATACTTTTTTATAATTTTACGAAAGTTCATTCTAAATTTTCATATTTTTTTATATTACGAAATGACATAAATTCTCATTATAACAAAGAACGCAACATTTTCCAAATCTTAAATATTATATTTATGAGATTATCTTTCATTAGAAAAAAAAATATATTTTTGTTTAATGTTCCACACATACAAACAACTATACAGTCAATCCTGTTTTTATGCGGTAGATGTGTTCCACGAAATATCGCAAAAAAAAATCGCATAAAAAAAACTTGACTTCCATAGAAATAGTGGGGTGCGTTACTTAAATTTTAAAATCCGCATAACTTTGAAACAGCGAGTTAAAATATACACTAAATCGCAAAGTATAAGAAAATTAGGGAAAAACCACGGCGTAAAAATATTAAAAAATAGTCACTGTATGACAATTCTATGTGTGTTTTAAAGCGTGTGGTTCTAAATCACTCTTTTTCAGAAGAAATAGTATGCGCATCAATTTCATAAAACTATGGTTGTTTTCTAACAATAAAATTAGTGATCAGAGTTTGTTCAGATTTTCTTTTTCTTTAATTAATTGGTTGTGCAGTTTGTTATACCAATAAATATATTCTAAAGTTATCGTTGAAACTTGAATGCGCGATCAGAATTTGAATCATTTAGAAAGAAATGATCTTCTAATTTACTGAAAAGTTGGATACCTTCTTCAATTATTTTCGCAGTGAAGGAACTGGAATTTCTTTCAGTTCGTCATTGTTTTCTGTTTTTTTTTCAATAATTAAATTTAAATTATGAACATCTTCGTCACTTATAGCTTTATCTGTAAGTAATTCGTCGATATAATTTTCGCTAAAGGTATCAAACCTTTCTTCGCCAAGTTCAGGTGCTAAAGTAATCATTTCAGCTGATATTACCGATGGCAGATGCAACATGATTTAAACAGTCCGAAATCGTATTTTTTTTTCAAATGTCGGTTGTGTTTATGATTCTCTCTATTCTATCCAAAATACAACAATATATGCTCTCGATGTAATATTTAACATTTTTATATATCGTAAAATATGGGACATTTAAAAAAATGCATTTCTAAAAAATCGCATTACTTCGAAATCGCATAAAAAAACCGCATAAAAACAGGATTGACTGTATATAGCAGTGATGCACAAACGCGGCCCTTTTTGAATATTGTGGCGGCCCTTAAAACCTTTTCTCAAACATACTTTTTTCACGTAAAACATTTATTTAACTATTGTAAGGAAGCTTTTTCTTCAATGAAGGAGAATAAATCGGTTCATAAAAACAGGCTTACAAATATTATGTCAAATTAATAAAAATAGTTAAAAATTAACTAAGACCAAAAACGCATTAACTTATGATTTGCATTTAAATGAAACATAATGAAACACATGAAACATGACTTATTTATTTTCGAAATAACACGGTCAAAATAATATAATGGAACCTATTATTCACTTGATCTTTTTTACACGATTTTAAGGCTGTTTTACGTGGAACGTACATATGTTCTGTATAAAAAAAGGATTGAGCGTACTTTAAATCATTTTTTTCTTTGCGGCCCGAAGCCACGATAATTTGTTTTATGCGGCCCGCTAGAAGGTGAAGGTTGTGCATCACTGGTATATAGGGATCAAAAATAAAATAATGATTTGATAGTATTCTATAACAATATAATATACATGAAAAGTATACTGATTTTTTTTTACATACCTTCTGATTTTATGTACTTTCATTCGTCTTTTCACATTTCAGTATATATTTTAGCGACGGTGATGAACATGAGACATAAATTCCTAAAAGTTTTTTTTTTAAATGGATATTGAAGATTTAGTTTCGATTCAGTTTAAAGTTGGCATTCCTAACTTGATTAACAAAATGCCTCACATGAGGTAACACATGTCTTCGATCTAAATCAAAGCCTGGTTATTTATCTTTTCATTCACCTCGAGATCGGGATTCCTTGAACTGATACGAATTCGATGTAAAATGACTTCCGACATGTCATCCTTGAACTTGTTCCACAGCTCACATGGGTTCGATGTGAAGCATGTCAAAATAATGATAGAAAATAATGTGCGTATCTGACATGGAGATTCAGAAACAATTTCTTCAGTGATTGGCATGTCCCAATAAGTATAATTTTCAAGCAAATTGAGCTCTTGACATGCAAGTAGAAACATTCGTCATTTTTCGGATGAACTGTGTAAATGCGACCAAGAGCATTCGAGTGATCAGAAACCGCATCGCTTTGCTTTTGACGTTAAAATTTCTTCGATATAGCGTTCCAAGTGTAATAAAGTGTCATCTCAGAGCAAAGCAACGTTCGTGCAAAATATTGTTGTCAAAAATTTATCATACCTAATAATAAACATAACCTTATTTCAATATTATCCGATTTTCTTTCGTTTTCATTTCATATCATCGATTTCTTTTATTCTAATCCATATTCTAAATTTAAAATTATTTATAAGCCAATCGTATGCAAAAGAAGCAAAAACAAACAAATATAGAAAACAGTGCGATCTGGTGGATTTTTCTGAAACCAGCTTACGACATTTTATCGTTTGATAAAGCTATTCGTCATTTGAAAATTTTATTCTGTATGAAGATATTTATTTTCTTTATAATTTCTTTTCCGTGATATTTTTCCGATGTTTTAATGCTTATTCTGCTATTCTAGGCAAAAGGGAATTTTATAAAGCAAATATCATTGAAATCCTTGGAGTAATTCTCGAGATATACGTGGTGTAAATAACCCGACTTTGTTTTATATATATAGGTATATTCATAGTGTTCAACATTAAATTAAATATTTTTCGGTCGATTAGTAATTCCCAATTTAACTCCAGATAAAAAATGACCATTCCTTATTTTGGATCAACACAAAAACGATTATTTTCTTTGAAAGACCATATGGCTTCTTTGCAAATTAAAAATCCATTATGTTTTGCTCTAGAATACGACCGTGAAAACGAAAACTTCTGGTCTTTCATTTTTTTACTGATACCTGATAATTAACTTACTACCGAAATACTCAAGTATTATTTTGAGACAAAATTGGTCCAGACAAGGTGTTATGTATACACAACATGTGGTAACCTCTGTGGTATGTTAATTCTCTATGACATAACTTGTAACAATATACATTTCAACGGACTAAATCAATATTCAATTCCTTTCTCTTCAGTTACAATCGAGAGTTCAAATCGAAACGTCGAACAGCTTAGTAGAAACTCCTCAATACTCACATCGATATTATTTTGATTTAATAAGATTTAAGTGATTTATTATAAAGTGTGTAAACTATGTTATAGAATAAAGTTGAAACAACATTGAATTATAAGTAAGTGTTTTAGTAAAAATAATCCATAACAAAGGCACATTAAATTTATTTAAAATCTTCATAATTTCGTCTTCTTAAATGTCCACAAATCGTGCGTGTTTTTTATGTGTTTGCGTTTTAAACACATATTTAATGACATGTAACATTTTTATTGGATTATTTTCATCTTTATTAGTTGCATAAATTATTATTTTGACAGCCAATAATTGCATAAAATTGCATTACTGAGTTGATTAACATTATATAAAAAGTTACAAGGTTACTTTGTTTAAATTGTTCAAAACATGAATAATGTAAATTTTATCGCGTGTCTACACGTAATTAATTCGATCTATAAAATATCCACTGGGAAAATGCAATTTAATTTTTTTTCGAAGAATGACATCTTATAATAAATCCGTTAATAAATGATTTTGACTATTCACTTCGATGTGTCACTGATAAAAAAATAACAGGAGTAAAAACTGTATACTCCTTGTATTAACAGCAACGAACTTATGCTGACAAGGAGGTGTTCGTTAAAATTAAAATGTCGTGTACGTAATAATTAAGTTTAATGATATATTGCTTACATGTGCGAGGTACAGAAAATCCCAACTCACAATTTATTTTTATAGGTAAATAAATACTACGCATTTCCTTATTTTAGGGTAGGATTATGACGATATGTTTACATAATTAAAATTACTAGCTGTAAATCCGTTGATTAACGGAGGAATTTTTTGCATTTTTGATAAATCAGACATTTACTGACTCCAAAAATCAAATGCAATTTTTCAATAAATAATCGATTACACATTTTATTTAAATGTATGAAAAAAAGCAAAATATTATTCTATAATATATCCGTATCATAAGTCGAATATTCTTAATGTATTAAAAAATTAAAAAAAGATTTTCAAGGTCAGATGTGAAAAGATTCATCCATCATTATTGATCAAATCAGCCCCGAAGAATATTGGTCTCACATCGACTCACACGATCCAACGATTCATTTCGATAGCCCTATAATCATAGTTTGCAATAGTCGAATTGAAGTCTTTGATTATTCGAACATTTTCGAATATTATGATCTATGGTGATACAGCTATACACCAAGAAATATCGAATTTCCAAACGCAGCGTTATCAGAACATTTACACGCGGCTTAAAATAAGCCACTCCCATTGGGTAGAACGACATTTCAAAAATGTGCGGTTCAAAATAAACCGTTATCATTGGGTCAATTCCACGGCAGGATATACATTTAGCGCTAATAATATAAATATTAAAACCACACTGGCCGAGCGTGTCTTAATGGTAGTCAAACAATCGGCCGGTAAATTGTCAATAATTCACAAATGATTGTTTGGATTGACTTTTAGATATATTAGATAGACTTTCGAATTAAATCATAGATACCACTAACGCGATGAGATATTTTCACATTTGACGATAAATGTTCGTTTATCAAGAATTTCGTAAGCGTGAACTTTTCGATATTTAATTTATTTACAAAACGTTTAATTTTCCACGTAAAGGAAGATTCTATACCAATACGTATAACTATTTATTATACAATAATGATTCATTCACAGTTGTTTATTTTATGTATCCTGGATCGATTAAATCATTATATCTGCAATAAATCGTTAATTATGTATAGAGTTATCTTACAGTTACAAGTGATCTTTGCTGCTGTCTTTGTTCGAGTAAAAAAGGATTCAAAATAAACACAATATGCAAATACAAAAGTGGATTTAGTTTCGGTAATATTGCTTACTGTAATTATGTAGATTTTTTCACGAATAATTGGTAGGATTATTTATTTTCGCACACTTGAAACAAGACTTGTCAGATTGATTTATTTTAATACATTCTATAGCAATCCATAAATTACGAAATAACGGAAAATAAACCATATGTTATTATTTATATACTTAGGTTCTTACAGAACGCTTAATATTCAACACAACACACAATCAGTAGTGTAAAACTCGCAAATAAAAAAAATACAAATTTACAACCAATTGATTTTTTTTATTTTTTATATCTGAATTTATAATAATATATATTTTGTTGAGAGCAATAAAAAAAATGCTGTGTGCACATCATTATAAAATATTTAAAATTTGAATATTTAATATTATTTAAAAAATAATATTTATTTAAAATTTATTTTTATGAAAAATATTTATAACAGAAAAATATAATGATGTTTCAAAAAAGGATTTTCTACTCATCTGTATTTTCGGATTTACACGTTTTACATTTTAGGCTGATACTATTCATTCATGATATGTTTTTTTTTGTTGGTTAAATTAAATCACCATTAAAAATTTACATATAAATAGTCACGTATGTGTTTTAAGAATCAAAATGTGATAATATATTATTAAAATAAGACCTATTATATTTAACCTACAATATACACAACTTTTTGGAACCGCCAATGACTATTAGTTACTTTCATATATTTACGTCATATTGTATCCTTCTGAATTATTTTTTTTGAATATATGAAATACACATCGTGATAGTATGACAGGTAAAAAAATATATAAACTCTTTTTCGTGACTACATAGCTCAATTAACTCAATTAAAACATTCTAATAAAAACAATCTAACTCTTAGAAAATCCGATATATTTGTTAATCTTTTTGTGTTAAACTTGTCATGATAATTGGTAACGGTAAAAATATGTTTTATAATATTTATTTCAGCCTTCGATAACAAAATGAACATCAACTTAAATGTTCTAATTTTAGACTCAAAACCAAACACTACGACCATAAACAAATTGGATCATACTGATATAATATCACACACTCAATATTGGCCAAGGTGCTATTTATCAAATATTATTAAAACAACCAAGAAAGGGGGGGGGGTTAATAAGAAGACTCCCATGTATCAATAATTATTAGTTCACCAGTCTGTACAATAACAGTATTTTATATTCCACGCAGTTATTTTTTATTCCAAAAGTAGTATAAAGTAAAAACCACAAATTACAATAATTATGAAAAAACATTTTAGAACTTCGTGATGAACACAGTATGGGTCCGTATTCTTTTTCGTAAATTTAAAAAAAATGGATTTATTATAAAATTAAAAACTAAAAAAATGCATCAGTCGAAACCGGAAGACATACGCGCATAGTAGTCTATCAATCCACTTCCGCGGGCCAATTTTTTGCTCGATTGCTAAAAAGGTCTTTTGGGTGCATTATGCAACCGTTTGTAATGTATTTTGTCAGATATTTTAAACTTTTCGTGTTTCAATTAAAATCTCATCGGAATACTGACAGAAAGCGTTAATTTCAAAATACCTTTTCATAATATTTGTAGCACTTCTACTCTATAACTAGTATTTATCATTATAACCACTTCATGAAATTTGATAATGATTTATGACTTCAGTCCAAATATTAAAAAGCGTTTGATTATTTATGGTTTTTTGTCACGAATAAATTTGAACGGAATTGATTTAATGCACGTTACTTCTTTAAATTACGTGAAAATACATAGAATACGGCTAAAAATGTTTTTATTAACAAAAGATAAATCGTGTTGAAATCTATCTAAATGCATACATACATCGAAACTGCTGACTTTTTACTTAACGTATTCTGCCAGTATACTGACGATACGTTATCTGTTTCCAACGTGGACTGATAATGAAATAGATACTGAAGTTATAGTTAAAAGTTATTTTAAGACAATAACTCAACTTCCTTGATGTTATCTGAGTAGTTGTTGGTAATTGATCGATCTGTGCCCATTTCCATCCTCATATACATGACTTCCAATTCAAATTTATAAAACAAATGAAAAATCAATATTCAGATATTCGAACCATTGATCGTAAAATTGCATTGAGCCGGATGTTCTAGTTCGTTGCCAATCTGCTACGTCGATTGACATAAAATACAGTGTAATATTATAGAAATTCATATTAAAATATTTTGTCAAATAAACGATTATATTTTTTTTTGATAATTGATATTGTTTGTATTAAAAATTTAAATACTACGAATAACATTTAAATAATATGAATACATTTCAGTATTATTAAATATTTATCGCGTTAAAAAAAGTATCACGCCTTAAAAACATTCCAAATTATTTGTTTTTTAACCAGCTTTACTATTTATAATAGCATTTATGTAGCAACAAGTTTGGAATATTTAATAAATTAATATGTTGATGCTACAGAATATAACGAAAGTAGTTATTCACATTATGCTATTATTCATTCGTGGTTTTGACCAAGAAGAAGTGAGACAATGTTCTTTATAGGATCACCACTTGGCTACAAAATGTGCATAAATTTGTAGATGTTATTTTTTATTCACAAAATTCGAACAACCTTTACGTAAAAAGAAGTCGCCTGTGATAAATAGCGTGAAAGATTGGTTGCCACTGTATTTCACCTTCTGGCGTCTCATGATCGATGCACTTTTGTAGATCGCTCGTCCTATTACCAGAAAAAAATTGCGTCATCTGCAGTTTTTTATTCTTAAAAAAACATGTTACTTTTATAGTCATTTTGTGTACGCAGTAGTCCGACATTTTTTTCATTTGCATAGTAAAAATATCAAAATGCATTTGCGTTGAATTTGATATGCATCTGTTTAAAAAAGCAGCTGAAGTATTTATGCAAGGCATGTCGTTTTGCTAAATTAAAAATGAATATTCGACACGTGCCTGGGACAAAATAAACTATTTCTTTTCTAATAAAATAAAATTATACAGATATTTATCATCCTGTTTCTATCGAAGAATTACGAACACCTTTACGGTATACAAATTTGTTTAGCTTGAAATATTTTTAATAAACGCAAACTATTAAAAAACAATAACAAGTTATTAACTACATTATGATAAAGTTAATATATATAAAGGATATTCATGTACTGTCCCATGTTCGTTCTCAATTAATGCAAACAATCCTTTCCTGAGACGACGAGGATAAAGTGGAAAAAATACGATTTTAAGAAAATTTATATGCCAACTCGCTATTACGAAAATGTGTACATATTTTTTAACTGGCAAAAAGTTTTCATACATTAATTTTATAAATATTGTGAATAGTGATGACAGTAAAATAGTTTTTTTTTTACTTCCCAAGAATTCATGTGCAAACCATTTATGACAATCAACAACTTCTACATACAACAAATATTTTTCAAGTCATGTTATTCTAAGCAAATAATGTTCAAATAGTTGATCTGAACAAATAGTATGTACATATGTTATTTGCGATGCATAAAATAAATGTATGCAATGTTTACTTGCTGCCATATTCAAATATTTGGATCGTAATGATATAATCTTTATATCTCATACATCGATAAATACCTTGATCCAATTTTCATGGTATGTAAGTAAAAAAATGACGAAAAAAACCAAAACCCGCTATGAAATGGTTAGCCGTGAAGATCGGAGATCTAGGACCCAAAGTGTAGATTTATTTGCATTATTTTCCTCAGCTTACTTCAACCTTTTCTCGAACAGTTACAAAGACAAACATAGAGCATTTTTTTTCCATTACAAATATTTATTTTAAAATCATGTACGCTGTTTGCTTGTGCTTACAGATTTCAGATTTTTAAAGAGAAATTTTTACAGACGCCCGCTATGGTATAGTTACTAAGAGTTTGGTTTTATCGATCGAGTGGGTCAGGGTCCAAGTCCCATTAAGGTCAATCTCAAATTTAGATTTGAGACATAAGACATGGATGTTTTTGATATCAATTAACGAGTTGATCTCGTGTGTTCTTTAAACTACAATATATTTTGCGCATTGGTTGAAGGTATTTTTTCTAATATAAAAATATACATATTTATATTATCTCTCAACTCTCGTCGGAGAGTGAATTGGTGATTTTAAGAAAGAAGAAATACAGCGTCTTTTAGATTTCGCGTTCAACATTTCAAATCCACAAACGGATGTCGTTTATTATTTTTTCAATCTTTCAACAATTTATAGAGTTGTATCAACGGATTAAGTTCTGTAATGTTTTTATGTTGTTCCGCTCACCTTCTTTTTCC
The DNA here is from genome assembly GCA_031772345.1 of Himalopsyche anomala. Taxonomy (NCBI): domain Eukaryota; kingdom Metazoa; phylum Arthropoda; class Insecta; order Trichoptera; family Rhyacophilidae; genus Himalopsyche; species Himalopsyche anomala. The sequence continues at coordinate 15,640,945 of CM062823.1, forward strand.
TTCTAAAACTACGACAATTTAATATATTATAAGCTAAAAACCAATAATTTCATCGTTACTTTCTCTAAAAACGGCTACTATTACAAACGCTTTAAATTTAAAATGAAAACAAATTAAATAGTCAGAATTTAAATCAATTTTTGGTCAGAATAAAAATATTATACGGTCAGAATATTTAATAACAATTTTGGTTAGTAGGTTGGGTTGGGTTAGGTTAGGTTTTTTTTAAATTTCATTTAAATTATGACATTTATTCTGACCGATATATTATTACCATTTAATATAAATTCTGACAATGTTATTTAAATTCTGACCAAAAAATTACGAGCCAAGTTAAATCCTGTACGAAGTTCATTATGACCTACGTATAAGAAAGTCCGCTTTTTGGGTCATTTTTAAATTGGTGATAGCCAATTTAAAATAAAAATATATCAATTATCCTAAAGATTTCTTTGTTTTTATACGGTCAATATTTATAAATTTTTATGATAAATAAAATCATTAATTACTACTTTAATTGCACTGGCAATAGTTGAAATGAACTGCCCAGTCTATTTGAAAAGGTTAATCATCACATGTATTTCGAAGAACCTACTCTTACCTTGACCAAGGCAATTATCAAACGAAGCGGGTGAAAGTCACGAGATATATTTTGAGTTGGCCTAGGTCAGACAGAGACATAGATGCCGTGTCAGATAATTCAGATCACCTATATGAAAGAGATGAAAATACCTGACCTAATCCTGCCCTCCTACAATTTTTTAAAAGTTTGATTTCAACGATTTTTTTTTTTTTTTATATTAAGTTAAATATAAAGACATCGTTTTTTACTAATTTCATATTTCAGATTCGGACCGGTTTCGTTCACCGGAAGCATCATCACCTGATAAGAGATATATTTATCTAATCAAGGCTATTTATATAGAATTTAGTGTGATAAAATAAGTTATGTGTTATTTAATTTTACTAAAAATTAACAGTTGACACATTAATAACACGTGATTTGTGAACTACATTGATAAAATTACATTTAATTTATAGGTGTTCTTAAATGAAAAATTTACGCACAAAAACGTCTATTTAAAATAGGACCAGTAGTAAAAAAATGAAATACGATATTTTTGATATTTGAAAAAAACTAAAGTTCTTTTAAATTATACATCTTAAGCTATTCACAGATAACATTGCACATTGTAAATATTTTATCCGCCACAATATTTTTAAAATTGGCACATATTTAATCCTCCTGTCTAAATATCTTCACTTTTTTAACCCCCCCCCCTACATAAAAAAAAGTTACAAATAAAAATGACCAATGGTAATATTGCTACAAAATATAGTATTTTCCTACAAAAATAAACGTATTTGTCAACCCCTTTCATTTCCTTAATCAAAAAATATTACAAATACCGTAATATATAATTAATATTTAACCTAGCTTGAAAATGTAATACAAAGTTAATTATTACGTTTTCGTGTAAGTGTCGTTATTAAAAATATACTTTTAAAATTGCATAATAAAAATATGATTAAATAAATATAAATATGTTTTAAAAAAAGAGAAAAGATAAAGGCGATTCATAAACTATTTATTTATATTACATACTTTATTTATATCAATAAAACATTTAAATAAATATTTATTTAGTACGTATTCAAGTACGCATTGTCATTGTTATTGTGAATAAAAAATCATAACCTCAAAGAGAAGCGGAGCTGTCTTGTGACAGGGTCAGTAACCTGCGCACGCGCGAAATTTCCCGCGCCTCCGCCATCTTTCCTACAACTTTTACTTTCTACGGAACGGAAGCGACTCACAATCAACTGCGATCGCTCGTTAATACGCGTAGCCATTAGAAAAACTCAAACATCTGCTTCCTTCCCTCTCTCACCCACTGATACAATACGAGAAGAAAGTCTATCACCGTCTCCCTTTTGCCGGTTTTACTTTCTGATACTTTCTTTTAGGAGTGCAGGTAAAAAAGTGCATTCACATCGTTTCGTGACAGGTGTCAACAAACTTTATTTGAGTTTTTTTTAAAAATACGTTAATTGCTTTTAAATATCAACAAGTTCGTGAATGCATTGTATTTTTTAAGTATAAAAAGTGGGGGTTTTTGATAATACTTTCAATTCGGCTATCAAAACATTGTAAAGTAATAAATCTAATGGTGGAAAACTGGTCGGTGAAATAATAAAGTTTTTTTTATTTGTTTAAAAATGTCAACGCATAAACGCTTCTATTTTTTCTCCGAGGGGAGTTCAAAATATCAGTGTTCCAGGAGATTCTCTCTTCGAAATTGTTAAGTTCTTTTCTTTGTTGTCGGTGATTATGATCAAAAACAAATATCAAAAACATGATATTTAACTTTTATTTATCAAAAATAAGTCGGTGGCGTTGCTATAAAGTGAACTAGTTTTATGATTTTAATTAGGATTTTAAATTAACCAGTTTTAACCAGAATAAAATTTAGAATTTGATAATAAAGATAAGAGGCGCAATGTGATAAAGTAATTAACTGAGAAACGAAAGTATTTATCCGAACATTTTCCAAGAATCAATAGTTAACACCATGAAAGTGGTAGTAAATGGTAAAAGACTTTAAAAATATATCATATATATAGGGGGGTAACAAATTTGAAATATTTTATATTTTTTTATTTCTAATCTGAGACAACTGATTGCCATTATTCTGCAGACAAACTTAAAAATGAGAGTTAAATAAATATCGTTAAATTCTAAAAAAATGCCCGCTGCAGTCTAGGTGTTAAGAGCTTTCGCGGTCAGTTTGGCTTCAATCCCCGGAGAGAGCAATATCAAAATTATATCATTTCAATTTATATTCAATTAAAACATTACTGCTTGTGATGTCTCTTCTCGTATTGATATCAAGTGACTGATAAAAATTCTCATCGAGTTAATCTCGGATGATCATCTTATTACAAAATATTTGGCACACTGGCATTAGTTGTATTCAAAATATTTATTTAAAAATAACTGATAAAAAAACATAAATAATTCTGTTTTTTCGGAACAAGTCTTGAAATTATTGGTGGAACATCTTTAATATTATTGTTAGCATTCAAATATTATAACGTATATAACAAAAGAAAACATCATAATTATTGATTTAGGACATTGCGGATTTTTTAAAGATATATATTAAGCTTGGATAAAATCTAATTTTGCTATTTTTTTAATGATTAGTATTGTTACTGAGCAGAGATTTAATAAATTATTTCATTGCTTATATTTTGTGTAACATAGCTTATTGCATTTCTATGAAATAATATGATTACACATTCAAATTTATTGTTGCTAACATTACCGTCAAAATTGAATAAAATATGAAAAAATCTTATTTGTCATTTGTATCCACTCACTCTACAAACATTGTTAATTATGAAGCATTCGTTTTCAATAATTAATTAATTGTTCTTAAAATAAAAGTTTTTAAAATGTTACCGCCCTCTTTCTTTGAGGCTAGTGATCTTCTCAATAGGAGCAATGCTCTTTACATTGGTCACAGTGGCTGACTTTTGTTTTGTCTAAGAAATATTAATTATCATCATCGACTGTTGCAGCTTTTTAATACTCTTCAATAGCAGTGGAGCAAGCAATCCGTCATGAGTTTGGATAGGCCAATGGCTGACGCATTTTATTTATCAGCCTTAAATGAAGCCACCCACAAGGTTTACAAGTTGGCAACCACTCGCTACATATGCTCTGCCGTTAATTATTATGACTGATTTCCATAGCGCAGTGAAGACCAAGAATAAAACAAACGATTTTTTACCCGAGCCAATAAAATCTTAATTTGACGGATATTTTTACTTTGCAGTAATTTACATATAAAAGGATAATACGGAGGAAAAAAAACTACTGTGATTTGCTAAACCAAATGGTTAAATTAAGCATCCCATAACATCTTTATACTGTATAAAAACTGAGAAACAACTATACAAATATTATATTCGATCGTACCTTACTTAGCTTCACTTAATTGTTTATGTTTTGATAGTAAACGAATGAATTGCAAAGTTTAAAGTATCTTAAATTAAAAAAAAACTGCAGCTGGCTTAAAAACATATTGACAATAAAAAATAACAAAGCAATAATATGGACATTATGGTTGATGCCTAAGGCAAAAAAAAAAGATTTCACCTATTCAAATAATATACCTAGCCGCCTTAAAAAATCAGATGAATGCAAATAGGTTTCATTTATTGCTTGAAGTTGCATCCGTGCTTCGCTTAAATCTTTTTTTAAATCGTATTTACTTTTTTTACATCGCAAATATATTATTATATACTTGTCCTATAACGTCCTTTGCATTTGGCACGTGGATGCTTCATTGTAAAAATGGTGATTTTTTTAGCAAACCACGTGCCAGGAAGTGGAATACCAGAGAGGTATCGTAAGATTGATAATTTATAATATCGTCGATGAAAATGTTATTAAATAATCCTGGATATTTTAATTTTAAAATTAATCTCGAAGGTCAGGATCTATTAAAGGCTGTCGGAAAGAATAGGCTCGTTCCATCTACATATTTTTAAAACGAATAACTGCATAACAGTCATTATTGTATCAATTTGACATACCTTTACTTAAATACTAATCTATGCTTACAGCTACTGAAAATTCAATATGTTCATGATAATAAATTACAATGTTTTTTACGTATTTAATTTTTCAAAAATAAGATAAATGAATTAACACTTTAACCATTACCATCACAAATGTTTATGATTTACTTTAAATTCACACTTGCTGACTGAAACTAGCTATGATAATATTATAAAACACAATAATAGATAAAAGATATGTACATATATCTCTTTAGTGCTGAATTTGTTTTTTTTTTCTTATAACCACGCCACTGCTATCAACATCATCTGTCCGTTGATTTCATAGGATATCGACAATCGATATTAGTTTTTAAAAATGTTTTGGATCCGGCAAAAAAATTCAAGTGGCATTCATTGTTGATTCAATATACGAACTAAATAGTGTAAGTCTTCGTAAATTTAAGATTTATACTGTCTCACAAAACATGTTTACTCAGAAATCAAAACCAAATTACTGTCAATGTTGGATGAAGTCTGATGACAAATTTACTTTTGTGATTTCTTTACTTTAGCAAGATTATCATTTTTCAAAATATTTTTTTTGTGTTTTTATTATATTTAATATGAAACTAAATGTTTTAGATACCCTTGGCTTAATAAAAAGTTGTCACATATTGCCGGCTTAAAAGAACTAACTTCATTAGTTTTTTTTAGTTTAATTAATTGAAATTATAAAGCAAATAATTAATTATTAGTGCATACGTATAAAATTAAAATTACTTAAAGATTTTTTTTGTTGAAAATCGTTAATGGGCAGAAGATAATTATAATTATGTCGGTGTATATTGGTTTCTTTAGGGTGTATTACTGTCACATTAAAAAGTTTGTTATTTTGGATGTTATTTAATTCACTCCCTTAAGCAGATTTATAAATCATTTTAACTTCCTTAAAAAAACAATCATTGCGTTTGTATTTATTTCGACATTACTTAACAAACATACAAACGTTCAGAATCCATTTTGATTCCATTCCACTCTGAATTTTGATCAGAATTAAATTTCACAACTCTAAGATTCTATAACAGCAGATTTTACCTTTTTTTCATTTGGAAATACGAATGCATAAGAAAGATGATATCATATAATGCGCCAACGAAGGTATATTTTTTATAGGATGCAAGAAATAGTGGACCTTTTCTATATCAAATCGTTTGAATATTGTCTAACAAAGACTGCAAAAATATCTCCGTTGATAATTTATCACATTTAAATTTATATCTACGTTTAATCTCGAAAGATCTACATGACTGATAAGTATTTTTTTTAATTAGCATTGAAAATGTATGTCATATCTGAGTAATATATTAAACAATAACTAGCTGTAAGCCCGTTGACCTCAACGGGGGGATTTTTGTTGCATTTTTAAGAATTCAGAAAATTACAAACCTATTTATTGAATAAGCCAGAAATTCTAAAAATAAAATAAATATATCTCGGGGCATATATCGACAGCATGCCCTGTATTATTTAAATTGTAAATTATTTAATTTTTGGAATAATGTTGAGTTTGCTAACAATTATTTTTCCTATTAGCAGAAATATACCTCGTAAATTACCTAATTTTTGGAATAATGTTTAAGTTTGCTAACATTTTTTTTCGTAGTGACAGAAATTTCGTAAAATATTAAATCTTTGGAATAATGTTCAAGTTTGCTAACAATCATTTTTCATAGTAGCATAAATCGACCTCGGCGCATATATCGACAGCCCTGCAGTTTTAAATTGTAAATTACTTAATTTTTGAAATAATGTTTAAGTTTGCTAATAATCATTTTTCACATGCAAAATGGTATAAATTAATTGCACATTTTATCAAAACAAAATTATCAAAATGTTGACTGATTCTCCAAACAGAACTTGTTTTTTAAAATATATATAATGATTTTTACTGAAGTTATTTTATTACACATACTGAAATTATGCTTTCGCCAACAACTAACTATACCACGTATGTATCTAGATTAAAAACAAATCTTGAAATAATTGCGTCTTATATTTATTTTTTGAAAAACATATTTCGTTAGTCAATCGGATTTTGTTATTTTGGTAGCATTTATTTTCATACGATCAAGATGTACTGTGATTTAAAAAGAAAGTTTTCAAAAAAAAAAAATGTTATAAACCCAAAAAAAAGCGCTCTAGGCTAGATTCGAACCAAGTTCCTACAGATTACCAGCCGAGCGTCTTACCTTTAGGGTACAGTAGAATTGAGAAAAGCTCGTAAAATAAAACATATAATATGCATGCTGTTTTTTAAATAAAAAACGAAAGGTTCCATTTTCAAACGAAATTTAATATATATTATATATTTTCATCGTTTCTGATAATTGTGACGTTAGCTCAGTTGACAAAGAGCTCGGCTGATAATTCATAATTATGGGATCGATCGACGATCGCGGCGCTTTTTTGTATGAGAATCCAAATTTTCAGCCATTTGATAATTCAACTGTTTATGTATGCATGTGAAGTATGCGTATTTTGGAATTTTTAGAATAATTTAAATGTGTGCTTAATATATATAATTAAATCAGATCGATGCTGACAGTTGTTCGTTTGCCCGAGCGGTAACGATTTCAACTCATAATCCAGAAGCGATGGTTCGAACCACGGCCGCGGCGCTTTTTTGTATGAGAATTCAAATTTTCAGCCATTGATTCGTTTCGTCAAATAACAGTGTATTAATTAATGAATGGCGACAGCGGGGCAGGATGGGGTGGGGGGGGAGGAGGACCGTCTTTCTTGACGTCATCGAAAAGGCGAAATCGCGACCATATACAAACGAAAAAAGTATGTATTTAGTATGAATAAAAAAATGGTTGACAGCGGGGTTGGGGCGGAGGAGGGGGAGGGAAAATCGGGGACAATTTACAGACGGACGGACGGACAGACGGACATTATCGACTATTAATATATAGATTATTATTGTATAAATTATTTATTAGAAAGATAAATTAGTCATATATAAATCGAAGAGGTTGATTATACTTTAAATAGTATTAGTATTTTCGTATAAAAAAACTAATTTAAATTACTATAATATTGGGTTTATTATGGCGCAACTTGCGAGTAAATCAATTGTCGCTTACGTTTTTCTGCCAATTATGGGTCGATATATTATACTATTACTAACAAGACATTTAAAAAGTGGTGTAACATTTTTCCTAGTCTAGTTGATCAGTACTTTTGGCGCACTCGATTGGGCATTCGAGGAGTAAATTTTTCAAATAGAAACATGAATGTGTTTATTTTCCAAATCGTTTTTAGATTCTGTGTTCATCCCAGTGACGTTCCTAGGCTATGTGCCGCCCCTAGGCAGACCTCTAAAATAGCGCCCTTTTATTTTTCGTTATTTTCCATTATTTTAAACATAGAAGTTTGAATACTCTACTCACCTACGTACCCAAACAAATCTTTTGTCAATTTTTCCGTTTTGCTTTCAGATGATTCATAATATATTTGTAACTTATTGACAAAGATCTTAACGAATAAATTTGATCCAAAAGCCCATATTATTGTTCAATAATTATGAAAAAAATAGCTCTTACCTTTACGTAAAAAATAGTGTAAATCTTAAATGCACTCACATTATATACGTATCGATTTTTGATTTTGTATTTTTTTATAAAAGACATTGAGGCATGATATTTAACCAAAATTTAATTCGTTTGAAAAATATTCAGTTATTTAAAAAATCTGTCATCATTTGCCGCTCTCTAGGACTTGCCGCCCCTAGGCAACTGCCTACTCGCCTTTGCCCTCGGGACGTCCCTGGTTCATTCTTTTACAAGCATATTCTAATGACTAAAAACAAGGTGAATAAAAAGTGATGAAGTAACACCTTGTTCTAACTGAACAACTTCTGTTTAAGTACGTACGGGTTAGGGTAAGAAATCCATGTACTCAAAATTTGGATCGAATTTGGTTTAAAAAATCCTCAAAAGCTTCAGACTAAGATTTGCTTGGAAAATATTATTAAAGTTAATTTAGAACAAGGTCCTTTTGTGGAAAATAAATCTAAATGGCGGTTACTTGCGTGAGAGTAGCCCACGTGTCCTGGTCTATCAAGCACCTGCCAGATGTCTTCTTTGCTGATATCGCTGATTTTTTACCTGAGGTTCCATAATAACTCCAGGGAGATTTTATCAGAAACTTTTTTAGCGTATACTTGTTTCATTATTTTATTTGGTGTGATCGTAAATCAGTGGACGGCGAGTGCTTAAACCTATTCTTGAATCTAAAATTTGTGGGAGATATTTGTTTTGGATTTGTTCACGAATATAAAAAAACTTAGTCTATATAAATCAATAAATCAAAGTGAATTTCAAGGCGGATTGTTCCATCTCATAGATATTGTTTTATTTTTTGAAGTAAAAAATCTTTTTATCTCAAGCGTTTTACGTTTATAACATTAAATAAAAGACGGTAGCATTTTGCTAATCAATTATTTATGTTCAATGATTTCTACTGTATTTGATATTAAAAGTTCCCTATTAAAGTATTTATATGCGAACAAAACAAACAAATAGTTGTTTAAAATATACATTATTAAAGGAAGATTTTTTATTCGTCTGACATTTCATGAAATTCTGCATAAAAACGTGACAAAAAAAGGCATGTCCAAGGAAGCTAGTCAGAAAAATTATGGTAATCTGTGACAATAATGGTAAGTATATTTACACAAGCGATATTGCTTTGAAATAATTTCGATTAAGAAATCTACTTTAAATATAATATTATATAATATTATTCGGCATGTAACATATTGTAAATTGTTTTTCTGGCCATCTCTTCTCCCAACGTTGAGCCACCTAATGGCGGTATCTTAACATTTTTTTTATCTACGAGAACTGCTTGTTACTCAGTTCTTCAACCTTACTTTTTCAAAAAAGAGTACTCGGACTAGAGTGATAAGACTAGAACATGTCTACTGGTTCACAAATCGCTCTCGCTGCATCCTGTTATTTTAGGCTTGGAAGAGACGGGGGGAGAGTTATGCCGCAAATACCTATACGTTCGAACAGAAATTCTAGTTTTAGGACAGAACTAGAGGTTAGCTTATCGCTCTCGTTGCGCTCCATTTTTAGGATGGGACAGGTAGTGTGAGGGAATTTTATACATCAGAGACAGAAACCAGTAAATCGATTGAAAAATCTCTCCGTACTGGGATTCGAGCCTGTGAGCTCCTCAACTGAAGCCAATGACGGTAACCACTTGAACACAGACCCGACAAAAGATATTAATTATAATACTTCCTCTTTTTATAAAAAATACTTAATGACGGCATTTAGTTTTTGGCATTCAAATACACATGTTATAACACAGGGTTTCCCAAACTTATTGTACAATGGAACACTTCGCAACTCTGGAAATGTTACCGGAACACAGCTTATTTTTGTAGGTCGGTTATTTATTCATAACATTAAAAATATTTGTTATTAAATAACTTATTATTTTTAATTAACTATTCTTAAAACATTTTACATAAAAATATGAGTAAATAAAGCTAGAGCTTTGCATTACTTAGAAGTAATGCAAAATTCCCCCCTCTATTTAGATATTCGAGGTTTTAAACATCAATGGAGATTCATCATCACTCGATTTTTAGTATAAAATATAATCTGTTTAAATGTGTTGCAGTGTAGATTGCAATTCCAAATTTTTGCGGAACACCTAGTTAGGTCACACGGAACACCAGTGTTCCACGGAACATAGTTTGGGAAACCCTGCTATAACAATTCGGCAATTTTAAGAAAATCAAAAATACTCAGCGTATGATAAAAAGAAAAAAAATGTTTTTCGTCCGCCATGTAATGTTTATATTTTGTTAATTTGAAAAATTTGCAAATTATATCTATATGCAATAAATGTGATACTATAAAAAGTTTTGTAAACCTGCATTAAAAAACGCAACCGTTCGTTTTTAGGTATAAACATGTATCTGAAAGGAAAGGAATACAAAAGATATAAATTTGATATCAACCTTGCTAAGATAATTTTTTACCTGATCTGATCCAAAAATGCATGCGGAGATATTTTCGTATTGCATTATTTATATTATTATTTTAAATGTCTAGGTATGATAAAAAATTGTAAAATCATCACACAGTTATCTTCTTTGAAGCTTTTTGTCACTAAAGTCCACTGATTTTAGAGATGCTACTTTGATAAATAAAAACTGTATTTAATAATCAATCAAAATATAATTTTGTTATCCAATAAAATGGTTAAATTCTCACATCCTTATTCCTTTTGTTAAAAATATTTAGAAAATTATATTGTAAGAATTAATTACGTCATTTTTATTTTGTGTCGATGGAGGTTGAAGTGAATCATGACAATTATATAACACTACTACAGCAGTACTACATATAATTGTCATGATTCACTCCTGTTTGCCTGATGTGTAACGGATACACAGCTCAGGAGCTTGTGCTTTTTTTGCATAGTAAGGGATTGCAATACTGAACGGATATTATTAGAATTTCGGTATTTCATGTTGTATATTCCGGTATTTCAAATATCAATGCGGGTATATCAAAAAGAAAATTTAAAAAAAGGAAATAATTACGACCACTAACATCTCAAAACCATAAATTCGAGTAAATCAAGTCAGTATTTCGATATTTCATATAATGTGTCATTTAAAAATATGCATAATCATAAATAGACGATTTCTTAAAATAATGATACTCCATTAAAATAATTATCATTTCTGGAACCTATCAATATTGATGCTATTCTTAGTAGATTCGGAATATTTCAATTAATTGCAAATAATTTGAGAATTAAATTAGAGTTTATAAAATCGAGTTTTAAGATTATTTCATTTCAACTATCATCTGAATGTTATAATAGAAAAAAATGCAAGTCAATTGCACTTCAACCAATCGCAGATAACTTGCATTGAGACAAGATTTCAGCAAACCCTGATAATGCTGGTAAATACTAGACTAAATTACTAATTGGAGATGTGCAAATTTATTATGTGTGAATTATTTTGTTTATCTACTCAAATTATATTTCATTTTTTTATCATTACCCCTTTCCGAAAATAGATGTTCAACGATTGAGTTACAACCAGTTTCTCGCAAAACAACTTATGTTGAAATGTTTCAATATTAGCTTAACTTAATAGACAATACTCAGCTTTGAGAAAAAGTTGTGGTAGAAAAAAATATAATTGTCTTAAAATACGAATGTGATTACTCTACTTTCTGAGGTGTCGAGATGTGACGAATGGCTGACAAGCAATTCTACAGACATTACAAAAAATATTTGTTAATATTGTTATGGATATTGAGAACAAAATTTGATTCACGAACCTTGAACAACATTTCTGTATTTGGATGGTTTTTAATATCAAAAGAATCAACATAAATCAAAACATTCAATTCATATTTTTTTATCATTAATAATAAAATGTAACGGTTCCTAAGGAATATTGTACCTATATTTTTAAAAAAATATATGATATTCCAAAACCATATTTAGCCAATAGTCAGAAAAGTTTTTTTATAAATCATAACCCTTTCCTTCGGGGTAGACGAAAACAAAAAACAGAATTTAAAAAAATCGATAAAAAATATGTACCTGTCGGCGGGGCGGTGTATTTTGTATTTTATTGTGATTTTGTTAAGAATCGAAAAAAACTGAAGCAATCTTTGCATTTCCTTATTGCGTATAAAAAAATTCAAGTTCTTACAAACCATTGACTGAATTTAAATAAATAATTAATTATTTTTAATTGACAAAAAAGTATTTACAATAACTGAGATTAATTAAAACATTACAATCCTTTACAATAGCGAAACGGAAAATCATTCATTTTATTTATTTGCAACATTTTGTTTGACTGAACATTACGTTCCTACAAGGATAATTCGATCAGTAAAAGGTGACACATTGAAGATATTATGATATTGAGTGCGTTGTGATTATAAATAGTAATACGTATTTACTAACAAGTCGTCATCGAGAAGTTTGCAGACGGCAGTTGCTTATTAATTATGAAATGATATAAACGATAAAAAACATACAAAACGATCACATGGCTTATTTGTGTATTTCTGTATAAACGATATTACTTTTGTATGGGTCCATGGCACAGTGGTCTACGTCTTTGGCTTCTATGCCGTACCTCACAGGTTAGAATCCCAGTACGAATAGTATTTTTTCAATCGATTTATCGATTTATGTTCAAAGGCATGGATGTTTATGGTGTCTAAAAATTCCCTTCCACCTTTTCAATGACAAAAATGACAGCGCGTAGGCGAGAGCGATTAGCTAACCACTAGTCTTGGCCGCACCCTATCCTTGTTATCCCCACTCAGTTTAAAAAAAAAATTGAACAACTGAGTAAAAAACAGTTTATGTGGAAAACTTTCTGTCGAGATACCTCTATCTGGAGGCCATATGCTTCAAAATGGGAACAGATATGATTTTTTTCAGAAATGTAACATATACATTTGTATAGTAAATCCAATCGAATTCGATAAATTTGGGCTAGGCTAGGACCTCTTAATAAGGACCGCTTCTTCCTACTTATTTCACATTTCGTTACAAAACTTTTACATATTTCTAACCTCCTCTTTTTGCAAATCATCGCAAAGTTTATTATTCTCAAATGATAATGTTTTAAATTTGAATTGTTCAAATTATGTACATTCACACAGATTTTGTCACTAACGACCCGAGTTTTGCCTTTCGGCATTGCTGGCAATGGCCTTAAGCTCGGTGACACATTTATTTATCATATAAACACGAAACATTCATTTACTAAGCGTCAGTTCAAGTTCATCCGTGCACTTGAAGATGCCGAAAGGCGAAACCCGGGTCGTTAGTGACAAAATCTGTGTGAATGTACATAATTTGAACGATTCAAATTTAATATTGAAATTCCACCAAGCACCTTCAGTCGAAATCTTAAATTAGATAATGTTTTAGTTTTCTTCGATTTGTGACACCAGTTTTTTTTAAAACCTTCCATCACAAATGATCATACCACTATCCTACTCTACACATATGGTCGTCACATCCTAAATGGCTATTGCTAACGAGAGATATTGAAATTTCAAGAAATTTACTATTATTTTGACTTAGTTTATTTTTAGAGAGTTTTCATATTTTATTTTTATTCTTAAATTTGACAAAAGTATATAATATAATATTTACTAAATCAATTGAATTTTGATAGCATATTTTGCTTTCTTAAAAGCTTAATTTCTGAAAACTTAAATATAGAGTGTTTCGAGTCAGAATTTCCGACCAATGCAGAGTGTCGTCGAATTGTAGCCGTGCTTGTAACCTTTATCTTTTCTAGCCCTGCCTTGAAGGTTAGCAAAGAAATTATGGTTATTGGAATTTTCGAGGTAAAAAATAGGGTTCCAAAAGGGTTGATATTGCGAAAGGCAAGATAAAAATGGTCCCAGATGGTATGTGAAATACAATTCTTCCGCATAAAAAAATAAAAGAGAATAGCCAACAACCCTTAGTGGCGATGGAACCATTCTGTAATCATAAACGTGGTTATTACGAAATAAAAAATGTATCTTAATACGGAGTCCATTTTTGGATAGCACATCAAAATATATTTGGCGGCATTATAATCTCTGCAGTAACACGATAAGTGCCCATCAGAAAAACAGCGAATTGAATCTCGCTGTTAACCGTCTGATTTTAACGGCAATCATTTCACTCTATTGATGAACTTTGTTGTTTCTCCATTACGGGAATCTATTTTGTGTTTTGAATTCTTCTACATTTGAAAAATTCAAACATCGAAAATATTATACTATCCAAGCAAAACGATGTTATAACAAATTAAATCATGGTTTATAAGACCTATATAACAACTATACTCACATTGTAAATAATTTTCTGACACGGTTCATTAAGATTTATTTCTTGTCAAAATCTAGCTTCTCTAATTGTTTTAATCTTTCTTGTTTTGATTTTGTCTCTTAATTGATACATATTATATTATTGCCTGTGTTCTTTCATTACAAACAAGTCTTTATATTAAATTGACAGAGTTTTAAGTCCTAGGGCGTATTAGCGTCAAAGTTCTTCGACTCTCCTTATATAGGGCGTTACGTTTGAAAATAATAAAACAGCTTTTCATACTAATTCAACATCCCACATTAATTTAAAATTAGTAAAAAAGTGTTTTATCATATTTTTAATTACTAAGAATTAGCACGGAGATAAGAGGGCATATAAAAGCGACGATGGACCCAACTTGCTGATGTGTAGCGGATGCCCCAAGAGATTCTGAACCCTCCCTTATCATCTACTAAACGGATGGATCCCATCATCGTGAAAGGGCACTGATGACTATCCATAAGATGTACTCGGCGGCGCTATGGGATGCTGGATGACCTGAAAGTAATCAAACAGGCTGGCGGGGAATAGAGGCTCTTGGAACCGTGTAGTTGCCATTAAAGTAGTAAAAAGAAAGATTAAAATATATAGATTGAATCGGCATTCACTTGGGATAACCCATTATACTATAGTTAAAATGACTTTGAAAGATATAATGATTTTATTATTTTACAAAGCATTGCTTCAAAGATATATACTAAGAATTTATGTTTAGTAATTAGTTTTTTTATCTCATTTTTAAGATTCGACGCATCTGCATGAACACTTATAAATCGAGTAAAATATAAATATTTACTTTCGGAGATTCGAACCATTAAGTATACACAAAGATTTATTTTTATGATTAATCTATAACAAAAAAGAATAGCGGCACAGGTTGATGTTGATGTTTTGGTAAAGTATCAATTTTGAATTGCTATATTTTCAATAACAGCTTTTTTTTTTTTTAATTATAAATATTTAATTATAAACGCAATAACTTTCGTATAAATCGTTTCGATACGTATATGTTAGAAAACTGTGTTGGTATATTGGGGATAATTTCACTCCCCGTGACTGGGGATAGTACACCACTGAAGTGGAGAGGTTAATGAACGTGAAGAAGAATGATGACAAGTACAGAGGCACGTACGTAGGTCATGTGCTAGCTGATGATTTTTATTGAACGAGTTCACGTACAAGACTGTCGGTCGGTCAAGAGAACACTACCGAAACATACAACTTTCATTAATCAAATTAACTGTCTCAAAAAGATACAATATATAATACTATACTTTTGTATTGAACTTTAAAGTACCTACGACAAACTGATATGATCCGTCAGAATAAAAAGCTTTGTCTTATAAGTATTAAAATGAATCTTTAATACTAATGCACTCTCAAATAGCTTTTCGAAAATTCTCTGACTAGTTAGGTACCATATAGCTAATGAAAATAACATAAAACAAAGTTAGTGACCAATCCACGAGGCTCGAACTATCTAATTGTTTACATATAAATTACTTTTCTAATTATAACAACATACAATATACACTACGTTTATTACTAATACTTAAAAGACATCTCTGTATAATTGAAATCTTAATATATATTATTATAATCGGCGCTCGTTCTAATCATACTATAGCTCTGTTCTTCTGCGTACTTCTGACGGTTTGCTGACGGTTTGCAAACTGTTTTCGAATTAGAATCTAAAAGTTTTCATTTCGATTCCTGATTCGGAAAAAGTTTGCAAGCCGTCAGAAGTACGCAGAAGAACAGAGCTATAGTTCGCAAACAAATGAATCCAAGCGACGATTTTTTTGTGTCTTTTTAGTAGAGGCATCTTAACCGATGATTTTCTACGAAAACTGCTTGATAATCAGTTGCTCAATTTATATTTTTTCGAAGAGTGCAGTGATAGGACAGGACTAGCGGTTAGTTAATCGTTCTCAGTGCGTCGTTATTTTAAGAATGGAATTGTGGAAAAGAATTTCTAGACATCACATACACCCATGCTTTCGAACAGGAATCGATTGAAAAAAATTCTGTTCGTACTGAGACTTTAACTCGTGAGATCCATCACGGAATCCAACGGCGTTTATCACTAGCTCTGTTCTTCTGACGGTTTTCAAGCCGTCAGAAAACCGTCAGAAGTACGCAGAAGAAAAGAGACACTGTACCACTCACCCGACAACATTATAAATTCTAATTGCTTACATAATATACACCATATCTAAATAAATATTCCAATAGGATTAATACAGTTAAATAAATCATACGGTTCGTTTTTTAAAAAATTTGATGACCCCTGCAGTAGACAAAAGGTACACAATCTTCTAAAGGTTTAACGTTAGGTTACTTTTAGTTTAAATATTTCATGGCGATCGACTTGAGAAAAGAATCTTATAAGAATTTTTGATAATGAGGTTTGCTTTTAGATCTTCAAAGTTAAAAATACTTATTTTGAAAAGAAAAATATGTAGAAATATGTTATGGTATTTATAAATTGACAAATATAAAGAAAAAAGTAGGAATAAAAAATCTTCAATCATTTAAACAATCGTAATTGGTACTAAATTTTGCATTGCGATTGACAGATTGGGAAACTTTGCAGTATACGGATATTTATTGTTATATTATTATAAGGAATACATTAACAAATTTAGAAGATTTAGAAAACTAGATTTTATCAATTAGACTAGGGTTCACCAATTTTTTTGAGAAACGGGCCGTATGGTTTTTGATGGAATCCTATCAGAATTTTCAAAAAAAAATACATTTTGTATGTAAAAATCATTGAACGGATTAACATCTTTGGAGGGCCGGACCCTACCTAGTATGGTGACCGCTGAATTAGATGATTTTATGAACGAAACTTTGACTTTTTCTTGCCCTTAAGCGGAAGAGCAATGCAGAAACTAATTTGACCGTGACATCTACCAATGAATAAAAATACTAATGAAGTTGGAACTGCTAGAGTTATATCAAGAGTTTCCAACCTTTTTTGCCCTGGGATCGACTTTTCAATCTTAAGTTTTCTCGCGATCGACTTCTAACATGATTCTTATAAGAAATTTAATTTAGGGTTTTTTTCCTTCTTCAAACTTAGAAATGTTTATTTTAAATGCGAAATACATATCATTAGATAGGTATGTGCTTACAAAATATTTAAATTTTATTATTTTTGTATATTTTATGTATGTTTTCGAGATTTACGGAAGCTTTCAGGATCGACCCAATTTTGCTTTGGGATCAGCTACCGGTTGGACACCCATGAGTTATACTGTCATAGTAATTGCAACAATGATGTTCATAAATATATCACAAAGACAATCGCTCAAGTCTCTTGTGTAAATCTTGGGGTAGTCAATGATTTTCAAGCATATGCACTCATGTGAAATTGAGTAGCAAGAATTTCTTCTCGTGATTGTAGAATAAAGTGCTACCGTGGAAAGGTCGAAACTTGTGTAGTGAGCGGTCAGTTAATAAAATGGTCTCATAAAAGTACGGCGAAGATGATAGGACACGTATTGAATCTTTCAGTTAGCGTCAAAATGCGGCTCGAGCTGTGGAAAAAATGTGATTGATTTACATAGAGATATGTTTACACGATCGAAAAATGAAACGATTCGGTTGAATAATGTTACACGCTTCTTTGCAGAAGTCTGAAAGTGCTTCCATTTTTAACCGAAGTATTATGACTTACGGAGGTGTCTTAAGAGCGCACAGTTTATGAATTATTCTAAGTCACTGGCTCCGCATTGAGACAAACCAACCTTGACGATCGGTTCTGAGACCAGATTCAGCGTAATTTATTGTAGGGCTGTGGAGTCGGAGTCGTGGTGTCAGACTCTAAAAAAACTAATAACTTCGAATACTTTGTGAATTCAAACCACTATAGTCAAAAGTGGCGCATCGGCATGCTACTAGCCCTAAAAAAAAGTTGTGTTTTAAGCTAAGGTCGCTGTCGAAGTCTTGTCTAAGGTCTTACTTCTTGACTATTACAGCCCTGATTAATTGTAAAAATTTTGGATGTAAATATGACTGAAACAAAAGTTTTCTAGAACCGACTACATCTCTGTTCTTTTGCGTACTTCTGACGGTTTGCTGACTAGAATCGAGTTGAAAGCTTTTAGATTCTAACTCGAAAACAGTTGGCAAACCGTCAGCAAACCGTCAGAAGTACGCAGAAGAACAGAGTTTACATCTTTACAGCGGAACAGACTAATCACTAAGTTTGTATATTGTATAATATAAAAATATATTTCGACTGAGGAGTGTTCTTGGAGTTCTTGTTAATGGGGTAATTGGTGTAACTTCAGTCACTTAGGCCTGGTTCTAGTTCGTATGTGTATTTATGTATAGGTCCGAAGATATGAAAAGGCAAATCTTTGATCATCGGTGACGAAAAAAATAAATAATTTAATTGAAAGTATTGAATTGCTCAAAAATCACAGTGAATAGTTTGCATCTGTTTATATCTAGTAAATTTGTCATTTTAAAAAAATCTACGATTCAATAAAATAATATAATAGTAAATATGTTTGTGGTTACTACATAATATGCCGAAAATGTCTTAACTCAATGCTTTTTTATTTCAATTAAAGATCTTCATTTTTATTAAAAATAGCAGAGTTCTTTTTTTAATAAATGCTTCAAAAGATTTCGATTTATTTTGGTGCATACGTTGCACGTCATCATAAGGGCTTCTGTTCATGCCTACCTACCGAATAAATCAGTATTTGTAATAAGTATAATCTTCTGCTTAACTTTGAAAATCTCTTGCTGACGAATACCATCCACGTTCAGTGTTTAGAAACTACGTTTTTGTCGTCAAAACATATCTCATTTTGTTAAAAAAAAAACTATTTATGTAGTAGATTTTACAATTTGCACTGAGCACTCACTTGCATTTAAATTACATATTTTAATATGGAGATGTCTAACAGATACATTGTAATATTCATACATATAGTCTTTGTGAATTTATTCGATGATCTTTACCATTTAGTTTAATGTCTATGATTTGTAGAGATTTTTCGAAACACACCGATGGTTAAAAATATAAATATACCATATTCTTCTCGATGTACGTCGATATGTATGTAAAATAAAAAAAAATAAACATATTTTAGTTAATCATGTTGTAATTTATATTCACTTTAAATTAATCAGAAATTGCTTTAACACCTAATATCCATTGATAAAAGTGACAGAAAATTAATAAATAAAAAAATCTTCAATGATATTAGAAATTATATATGATCTAGTCTTAAATATCTACGTCAACAGATTTTTGCAAATTATTGATATCTAGCGTCTAGTTACAAAAAGCGATTTCAAGTCTCAATTTTTTTTTGAGGAAAGGTTTTTTCATTGTACTTTCTATCTTTGAATTTAAACAAAATAACATAATTTATTAGCCGATAATTGATAAGCTATACAATTAAACAAATATAAGCAAAATAAAAATGTAAATACCATATTTGAAATATTCTGATCTGTGAATATACTTAAAAGTAAGATTTGAAATATTTTTTCATAGGCTTATACATATTGAGGTTTAGAACAAATAAATTCTTTCACAGAGTTGTAATATTGAGCGCATAATATGCACATATGTGGTTACATCGCTTTTTGTAACTAGATATCTAATATACAATTGTTTAATAGTGATTGATATTCACTATTTATGCAAAATATACGAAATATAGGGTGCTTCCATTTAATTAACTGAAATATGGAGCTGCTTACAAATTGTATTGTTATATTACCCACCATTTCTATTTCTCATGTTTGATCTATCGTAGCAATTTATTGAGCAATTTTTTCGACAGTAACTTCTTCACATTGTCTGTTAATATGATTTACATTATCGATATTATGACAACTTATGTTGGTCCTTGCTCGAGAAATGACATGTATTCATTATTACAGGATATATGTCATTTATCGCGTGTATCCTCAATTAAAGCCTTATTTGTAGTGCCGTAGTCGTAACTTCGCAGAAGGTATACGGCAACATCGTATTTGTGTACCATATTATATATTCAATACACCCTTAAAATATATTTCAGTAACATGCCTTGGATAAGAAAAAATGAAAATGAATATTGGCCGTAAGTATCGTATATTATTTACTGAAAAGACCATTTTCCGTCTTTTGTTGGTGACATTTTTATTTTGCCTAAACGCTGGATTTTATAAACTTGGCAGAGGGTATAAATCGTATACTCTCTGCTACAGCTCTGCTTACTTGTTACAAAGCATAATTAGACGTACATATGTAGTTTGCAATAATTGTAGGTTATCAATCCGCAAGTTTGTGTTTTCGCCCAAAAACCTTATTATACATTGTAAATATGTGGACAGAGTGTGCGTAAAAAAATAAGTGTATGTAAAATTGTTGTTACTCAACTCGGGAGAGGCTACATGTCATGTTTGATCATACCATTAACTCGTCACATTACAAAATAGTTTGGAAGCAGTGGGCCGAAACTCACGAGATCAATAACCTCGTCCACAATGAGAGAAGTCTCTTCCGTAAATAAAATCGTTTAACAATATTCGGGTCGGCGGTAGCAATGGATGTGCCTGTGAATTTTTACACAAGGGCAACACGCTGATAAGTATGCTAATGATATTTGTTAATAAGATCGAACAGCGTCGCATGGCGTCCATAGCGTCTATGGTGTAAGTGCAGTACAGTAAAACCTCAGCACATCGGATTAAAGCGGGAGAAAGGGTTTCCCTAGCAGCCGAAAAACCTTTTCAAAATAAATGATGTATTTTTATTGATTAAACGAACAACAGAACAAACTTATTAACAAAACCAGCGAATTTTTCACATACAGATTTTTAAAATCCCCTTATTAGTGCACGTGGCTCTGTATATCCTAAATTATCGGCCGTAACCCGGAAATCCTTAAAAAGTAATCAGAAAACCCTATCCTAAATCCTATTTAAAAATGACGTTGAAAATGAGCAACGATTATGGTGGGAAAAATGATGCATGATTATACAAGAAGACAAGAATAAATTAATAATATTCTAATCATAAAACACACCTTTGTGGTTGTTTGAAATTCATGTTATTTTAAATTATCAAAAAGCGGTTGATAGCTTAAAAAAATGTCATTTTTGTATCTCTGAATTTTTGAAAGAAATCAATTACACGAATCATCAGAAATAAATACTTATTTAAGAATTAATTACAACACCGCAAAAAAACAATTTTAAACAAAATTAAGAAAAATTTACAGTAGTTAGTTACCTATTCCGTTTTTTTAATATGTTGTGTATAGAAATGAAGCATTTTTATTTAAAGAGGACCGTTTTAAAACTATCTTCACAATTGAAAAATACAAGTTATATGTGAGTATACAATAAAATGAAAAGTATTGTCATTTGTCATTTATTTATTATTTAAACAAATAAAATACCGTTTTTTTATTTTTAAATAATAGAAAAAAATAGTCAACTATCTCCTATTGCGGCCACCGAGGGAGTGACGTGTTTTTTCTATGTTTAAAATCCCACAAAAGTATCACGATAGATGATTTTAGACTTATTTCTGAAATGTCATCCAATAAACACAATGTCAATATACCAGTTTGTCAATCGATGTATTTTTTATACATTATTTATAAATCACATCATGAGTCTGAGGAGCCAACAGGCATTACGACTGTCATAGACAATTGGGCGCCAGGTGTAAAATAGTCTATTCACGTCTGATTTTGGGAGTTTGTCGTCCATTTAATTTGCAACAGCAGCAATGAGCAGTCACCGCAACCTGCCGTATAAAAAGAAAGAAAATAAAATAGAAGAATTTTTCTCAGACGATTCCCCGCGATTTTAACAAAACGTATACAATAACATGACAAAACTAGACGAGAAACTGATGAAGAGATTTTTACGAAATACGATATGGCCAATTCTTCGCTTCATTTTATTATTTTTCAATGAAGAGTAAAAATATAAATATATTACATATAACTTTAAATCAGTTGTGAAAACGGAACTTTTTAATAATTAGAGATTCTAATTGTCTTGAGAATGTTTATGTTGTCTATATTTCATAACTGTATTTTTATCTCAGATTTATTAACTAATTGAATTACTTTTAATCAGTGATGCACAACCTTTACCTTCTAGCAGGCCGCATAAAACAAATTATCGTGGCTTAGGGCCGCAAAGAAAAAAATGATTTAATGTACGCTCAATCCTTTTTTTATACAGAACATATGTACGTTCCATGTAAAACAGCCTTAAAATCGTGTAAAAAAGATCAAGTGAATAATATGTTCCATTATATTATTTTGACCGTGTTATTTCGAAAATAAATAGGCCATGCAAAAAAAGGATTATGAGTACGTGCTTATTAAAAATCGTTTCATTGTGAAATATTTATGTTTCATTTATATGCAAATCATAAGTTAATGCGTTCTTGGTCTTTGTTAATTTTTAACTATTTTTTTTAATTTGACATAATATTTGTTTCTATGAACCGATTGGCCCTTTTCTGCTTTAAATCAATATATAATTCTCGTGATGAGGAAAAGCGGTTCTGTTATTTATTAAAATATGTGATATGAGTAAAAAAACATGGTGTATATGCCAATTCACGAAGAATAAAGTGACCACCTTAAAAATGATTGATTAGATAACCTTTATTTTGTTCTTTTGTAAGGTCATCATTTGGAAAGAAGATGGTCGCAAATTAATTCTAGATATGATTTTTTAATGAAAAGTTTCCTATGTGTTTGTTTCATCATCTTGATAGAAAAATAGTAAGGGAGTGGAATGAATACCCCGAATAATTTTAGAGTTTATATTTTTTTCTTGCATCATTGTTAAAAACTTAATTTCTTAAAATACGTTTTCCACATCTTTAAATCGAAACTAAACAAAATTTCACTGATCATTATCCTTTCAATTTGGTGAAATCATTGTGGTCGCGTGTTTTAAATATGATGTATTGACAAGTGCCCAAGAGTGTAAGTCGACAATGGGAATCGGTAAGAGAGATGGACATCCATTTCAGATGGACAAAGAGTGTAACATCTTCGTTTTTTAGTGTCTCAAACTTTAATAGGTTATACGCGGTCAAGAACCCGTGACTAGTTGAGATTACCGTGCTCACATTTACTTTTTTACGACATGTCAGTCGGCCCGGTCGAATCTTTAACACACTCAATACCACACAACTTCCGAATACTGGTCTAAGATTTTGTTTTTGTTGACTAATCTATTTCTCATTTATTACTATATCGAACACAGACATCTTAAAAATTATTGTATCTTAAGTCTGAACCTTTCACTATTCATTCCTGAAAATAGGATTAACAGCGATTGTTCGATAATTAATGTTACCAATTTCTCTTCCCTTTGTTCATATTTCACTTATAATTCTTGAAATATTTAATAAGTATATCCACATTAGATGACTAAATGAAATAAGATTGTTTTACTCACATTGCGGTAAATAAGATTAGGCTTGTATGATTGTGGCAGTTGTGTTATTAGACAAACAATGTATCCTTTATACGCCATTTCACCTCAAGACAATCATAATAATTTCAATAAATGTTAGATAAATTTGAATCGTCCAAATTTTCTACATTTCCACATGCTTTGTCACTATCTTAGATTAAATACATCAGATATATTTGTGATGAGGGAATATTTTATAAATCTTCCTTTGATTAAATTAGCATTTTTGTATTTATATTTTTACACGATTTCTTTAATCGTCTTAAATCCTACATTTTAAGCTACACCTGTTCGTATCTACAATAAATAATAGGACATGATTTAGAAATAATCAGTGGAGGATTATCGGATAAGCAGTGGTGTAGCAAATGTGGTTTGGTAGGGGCGAACCACCCCGGGCGGCACATTTTTGGGGGCGGAATTTTCAAAAATAAATACAAAACTTTTCGAGAAATTATATTTATACATAAAAAAATTAAGCCACCTGTAGTAAAAACACCTATTTCATGATTAAAAAAATAGTAAAAGTGATTTAAAAACAAAATTTGAGGAAATATTGGAGGCGGCAAGACCCCTTCATACACCACTGCGCATAAGCGCAATAGGCGCAGGCGCTAAGTCCTCCAATCTTATGTTTTATAAAACCCATATAATATTTTTAAATCAGTTTTAGTCATTCAAAAAACTGGACCTTCAAAAGTGACTAATCTGTCACTGGGAATAAAGGCCTTTATATAATTACAGTAATATATATACTCAAATATTTCTCTCGCCAATTTTGCTTCCATGCTATACGAAAAATGATATTTTTATCTCGTCTTGAAAGACTGCCAAGTAAACTGTTTTAAGACACATTTTGCCATGATAGAAATCCGTTGTTCGTCACTTTTTGATATATCAAAAAAATGAACGATTCTTTACTCTTTTTTAAATGACACTGAGTCTGTGGTACGATTTAAAATTATATGCGTTATTTGATAACGAGGTAATGAGGAGACATTGCCGGCGATATAAAATAAACTAATATTCTACCGATGAATGTATGTATTGGGTAAATCGAGAATATTAACCTTTGACATCGTGAAGAGCATGTAAATAATTTTCTACAAGTCCTGCATAGTGCATACTAACAGGTACCTACTCGAATACTATACACTCAACGAGATATTATATTGTTCGCGAAAAGTGTAACAGTATTTTCAGCTGACCGATAATGTGTTGCAAAAGAAAAATTATCGGAAAATATCAAACATATTGACAATGCTGCTCATCAATAAAAGAAATATTTTTTTAAGAACTCTATGTTTGAATAGTAATACTAAAAACGAAATCTGTTATCTTCTTTTAAAATATAACAACAGCAGTAACCTTCTTTTTGCTTCCGTGTGAGAAATACAGATGGTAGTATAAACATATAATTATATTATTCCTAATGTATAAATATTTATATAATTATGTGACTTCTTATTAAATAAGCAGTCAATTTTAAATTTTAGTAAATTTTATCATTCTGTTAATTCTATTAATCTCACATTCATTGTTTCCTAACCAACCATTTAAATGTTAAGATTATTAATCATACTCTTTGTATTATGACTCTTAACTTGAGAAGACACCACCGTGTTTAGTGGTTACATTTCAAAACTGTTCTACTGAGCACAATTCTCACTGACTATTTCCAATACCCAACCAGAATGCATCTCATGAAAGAAGTTAGGACTTAAGCGGAGAGAATGAAAACTCTGAGTCGTTGAAATAAATTCAAAAGAAAATCATGCGGACATAAAAAATAATTTTAGACTAGCACAATTAATTCTCAACTCAATTTTCACTAATAAGAATGCATCTGTGAGTTAATCTTAATATTAATGAGAAAAAAATATATCGCAGAGCGACTAGTAGAGGTCTGCACGGGCCCGGGCCTGGCCCACGGGCTCTTACCCGACCCGGCTCGTGGGCCGGGCTCGGGCGGGTAAGCGCAATTGAGAGTCGGGCTCGGGCCGGGCCGGGCCTTGGAATTTGGGGTATAATCTTGGGAAAAATATAGCAAATCGAGGATTTCAAATTCTTAGGTGAGCTAAAAAAAAAAAAAAGGACTTTCGGAGATAATCTGGGAAAAAGTATAGCAAATCGAGGATTTCAAATTTTTCGGTGTTTCGGGTCGGGTTCGGGTAACAAGTGCGGTATTAGACTCGGGCCCGGACCGGGTCGGGCGTGAGTTTTTCAGGCTCGGACCGGGTAGTTTTGTAAAATTTTGGCCCGTGCAGACCTCTAGCGACTAGTGTCAATGAATCTGAGCAAATTCATAATTTTCCTGTGTTTACTGTTTATTTTTAATGTGTATATCTGTAGTGTGCAGTAACTCATAAAAACAGGACATGTAGTCAGAGGGGGGGGGGGGGGGAACAGAAACTATATTAATGTAAGTAATGTTTAATTTTGTCTCTTCTTTTCCTATCATCAGCGATAAGGAAACAGTAAACAATATAAAAAAATATGCAATAATTATTCAGGGTGGGTAAAACAAAATTAATAACACACTATTCTTTACGAAAACTTTATTTTAATAGTATTCAATAGAATATGTTTTTAACAAATTCAAAACATCACTGTAAGTAGGTGTAAGACATTTCGCAACCCCATGTAAGATTGTCTTTTTCGACCCTAATTATATATTATATAAGTTAACAATAAAGAAAACCACAAAGCCCTTTTAAATTTGTTTTGCAGCGGTCACCTGCTGTTCTTGAGTGTCTACAACGCTGGCAATGACTATAAGAGTAAATATAGGAACTAAGGTGCGATGTACTGAATTTTTGGATTTATTATGAATTTTTAATAACACAAAAACATTGTTTTTATAAATTTATAAATAAATAATATAAAAATTTTTTAGAAAATTAACATTTTTTCAATATTATAAAGTTATCGGAAGTAACGATCATGTATTATTTTGAGTGAAAGTCATCATTAATAAATTAGAATGACTGTATATAAATAAAATAACAATGGCAGACTTATTAACAATAAATAACAATGTGCATTTATCATAATGGTAAAATTGATGGCTGTTGATAAAAACAATCTAGTTAAAACTTACTCTCTACCAGTCTATCAACTCATTTCTATGTCCTACATTAAGTAATACCAGAGGTTAACAAAAACATGACTTATAAATGACAAAGTTGCAACATATTTGTTGAACCCTTTCCTTCAATTAAATTTCGCTATACTTTTAACATATCTCATATTTTAAAAACAAACAATTGAGAAAAAAAATGCTTGGTTGTTTGTTTTATATTAATACATTTCCCCTTCCCGTCCTTAAAGTGCGATGTTATTATGGATTCTCTAAAATGGTAATTTTTGGATAAGAGATATCACTGTGCACAAAAAAAAAAAATGAACTGATGAAACAACATTCATAATAATAAAAAAACACAATATTATTAGTGTGTTTGTCATTTGACTACTTTAACTACTGATATGGAAAGATTCTATGAATGAATTGACACTATTAGAAGTAAAGGTTTCCAAATTGAAAAGAGTTTTATAAACTTCTAATAGTTTCAACTGGAATGCATTCAATATTCACAATATAAATGTGGCACACAAAAAGTGTTAAATTAATGTAAATAAACAATATACAAATATTAACAATATTGCTAGATAGGTCTTAGTCCGTAATATAAATGCTTTTAATACTTGTGTAGAGTAATAAAAACTTATTTTCTTAGAATAAAATGCTCCGTCATAAACGAATATGTTTTGTCTTTCATTCTGCTTCCTAAGTTTTTGATTGATATTTTGCTAGTACGTATTGGCTTAAAATGCTTTTATCAGGAAATCTTAAAGAATAAAATCTTCAACACAGTCATGTAAAATTAATTTCATCCCTGAATACCACAAAATGTATCGAATTCCTTATACAAGATAAGAAAGTATTTTTTAGTGGCTGTAAATGGCACCAGATGCGGACTTTTTTTATATAGTTGAATCAATTGCAATTTTCAGCAATTTTGAAAATTAAAATGCGGTATCTTCCCACAAAAATAAATTCATTCAGATAATTGGTGACGCCTCAAATACAAATTACCATTATAAAATAATGTCTTTTCCAAGTATTCAGTATATTTTTAAAATCATCATTAAGTATTTCAGTAAAAAATAAAATAACTATATTTTCACAACCAAACTAAATCTAACTGTCTAATATGTTAATACACTATGACAGGTGTATTTATTATATTAGCATTATTTCAATAAAAAATATTTTTTACAAAACTGTGAAATTATAACCTGGGTGCTATTTCCCTGTTCATTTGAATATTGGACACGTAAGAAACTAAGTATCTTGTAAAAAGTATTAATTACTGAGTCGATTTGGACAAGTTGAAGTACAAGCCTGATGATATTTATATGATTATAAAAATCTAATGTTTTCTATAAGACTTA
Source organism: Himalopsyche anomala (assembly GCA_031772345.1). Classification (NCBI taxonomy): domain Eukaryota; kingdom Metazoa; phylum Arthropoda; class Insecta; order Trichoptera; family Rhyacophilidae; genus Himalopsyche; species Himalopsyche anomala. Next base: position 15,669,388 of record CM062823.1, read on the forward strand.
ATTGTTGTAACATTTTACAGTGACGCACTGTGTTTTTGTGTGGTACGATAAAAAAATATGGTTAAGCTATTACGTAATCATAAAAATTAAATACTATTTGCTTAAATTGGCACAATTTAATACGTAACTAGGTCAAACAAAATCTATCTAAAGAATGATTTGCACATTAAATGCACCGTGTACCCAGTTTCTATGTAATTTTAAGCATTAAGAAAATTAGATTATCACAATACAGTAACATCATTCTGTTTTTGTTGATACGTATTTTCTGCAATATCATCAGAGATCTTGCTATCCGTTTCAGCATTTAACTGACTAGTATCAACATTGCGTCCATATTTCGTAAACGTAATAGAAGCCCAGGTCACCAGAGCCACTGCACTTAGGATGAAATAACAGATGGCATATGCTTTGTATTGATCTCTAATAGTCAGCTCTAATCCATTTTCTGATATGACAATAAGAGTAAGAAGTGTTTGCAATATTGCTCCAAAAAGTGTGTTAATTCCAAATATGAGACCGAAGCAACTGTCATATACCAGTTTTCTTGCAATTTCAGAACTGTGAACAAGTAAAAAAACAAAAAGATGTACTTTATGAAGGGTGAGTTTTGACAAAAGATTAACATATTACAAAGCTATCTATCTAATAGATAATATACAGTATGCGCAAGAATGTTCGCACACCTTGCAAAAAATTAGTTAGAAAAAAAAAATTAGTAACGTGTCCTTTAAGAGCTTCAGATATATTATAATTTAATAAATATCATTAAAAATATGTCTAAGCATGTAGCTACATCTCAAAAATATATGGTTTCACCATTGTTAAAATTTTCAACACTTATAATGAACTGACAATAACCCAGGTAGGAGATTTTTTACGCATTTTTGTGACACAGAGCAACGACAGTGCCACGCCATGGAGTCCATGCTCGGAGGGGGTGACACCGTGGTGGCGCACTCTCGGCCTCAAGTAGCAGCGTGGTCGCACCGTGCACCTGGATATGCATGTCAAGCGGCAGGATGCCCACTATAACTGGCAGCGCATCCGTACTTGTGCTCCAGGATTTTTTTAGAGATTTTTACTCCAATTAATATTCAAGTACGCTACTGTTTGCTTTTATTAGGGTAATCCCCAAGATCATGACCCACATCTTCTTTCAAAAAAATCACATTTGCTATTTTTGTTTCTGTTTTACTTAGATAGTTTTTATTATGCAACTAGATATCTATTTTACTGAAAAAAATATTTATAATTTGAAACATATATGTCCCTTCTAATATGACATGATTACAATTATTTTAATTACATTTTTTAAGAAATAAACCATATTGAGTGCGTAGATTAAATGAATTATAAGTGTGCCATAAACTCAACAAACCTTGTGATGGTGATCATATAATGGTATAGGGCACCCAATATAACGTATGCGACATAGCTTAACCACACATCTTGTGCGAGTGATGAAAGCAATGTGGCTACTCCTTGCACGGCAGCAACCAATGCCGGAAGAATGAGAAGAATTTTTTTGGATCCTTTGCATCCCGCTCCTCCTCGGCCGGCTAACAACGCAGCACAAGCTCCGAAAACTGTTAAGACTGCTTCTACCAAACCGTTATACAGATTCTAGAAAATATTAATATTTTTCAAGTCGCATACTTGCGGTTAAGTAAACAAAAAATTTATTAAAGACACTATAATATACATACACTACCGTCAACTCTCCACATATTTCAAGTACACATAAAAGCGCATTCTTTATTGTAAAAAAATCAGTGTTATTTTAATGTAATCCTACACAGAAGAAGTGCACATTAATAAACTGTCATTGCGATGTGTGGAATTTGGTAACTTGCCATATAGCAACGCAATATAGAAACCACAACAGTTATACAGCAAAAATTAAAAATGTGTGGCACAAAAAGTATGTTTTTTGAATTAATTAAAATCACAAAGTTAGTAATCAAGATTACCTCTTGGTTGGGTGAAATTTCTCTCCACAGCAATTGCATGTATGACTGAACTTGGACAAAGAATGCTGATGATGCCGCATACCAGATGGACCAACCCAGAATAGCAGGGCGAGTGTATGCAGAACGAGTGTGTTCCCAGAGGAGACGTAAACCTCCAATCTTAAATATATATTCAAAAAATCATAAATAACAAATTCATTTCTATCTTTGATGGATTCGGCGGTAACTTTGTGGAATTTCATGTTTATTTTAAAATTAAATTTAATAACTCCTTTATTCCACGTGTTGTTACAAAATGTCTGATGATTCTTCTCAAAGAGGTGAAACACGTGTCACATTTTGTTAAATAACAAGTGAAATTACAATGATATCAAATTTAATTTTATATTAAGAAATTCATTGGCTAAACCTTTATGTAATTAATTGTTAATATTTTGAAGAATAATTAATAAACCATACATGGAAAAATGGTAACCAGAAAATACCATTACATGGTACACCTTCATATAATCATAGAAAATAACAAAAAAAAAAATCAATTCATTTACACATATGTCACAATCGATAAACTTAAAGAAAATTATAATACCTGTGTCGGTTGTTTGATGGTCGGAGAGTCAGACAGATGTGGACTCACATCTCGGTGAAAGTAAATACTGCGATTCACATTTGGCAGCAAAATGGCCCAAAATATGCTTAAAATCTGGGCTAGAAGACAACGGTTATTCTGCATTAATTTTTTTAAGAACATAAAACAAAGTTTAGTTGAATCTTAAGCACTTATTGATTTATCTATCTCAATTACAAGAAAATATTGTATGATATTTGAGTTCACAGTGACTATTTTTAAAGAAAATCATCAAAAATCTGAATTGATACTGCCCACTGGTCAAAGCTTTACATAAAGAGTGAAGGCTTGATTTGCTGACTGGGATTAAAGGAGGTAAATATAGTTCTGTCAAAACAGACAGATCATCGAGAGGGTCGACAGCTTCAGATACCTCGGCGTACATATCCCCAAAGACGGTAGTACATAAAAGGAGCTCGCAATTCGTTAAGGAATGGCTGGAGCAACATTCAACTCAATACGGACTGTCTGGGACACACAGCTATACTCGATTAAAACCAAATGCCACTTGTGCAACTCTGTCGGTACTGCTTTACGGTAGCGAATCATGGCACCTGACGAAGACTCAGAAAAACCGTATACTGATCTTCGAGAACAAATGCTTGCGTCGAAAAATGGGGGTTTGATTTTGTGAGGAATTCGGAGATAAGGGAGCGTACAAGACAGTACCCCGTCACGTCAGTGGTTATGAAGAGACGTTGAAACTGGCTGGTTCACATGCTGCAGATGCCTCCGGAAAGCCTCAATCCTGCCTGCCTCTTTTTACGACTGGTGGGATTCCAGCGCCCCGGACGTTCTTCGGGTACTATCCATATGATGTACTTGGCGGAACTGAGGGATGCTTGCATTTCATGGGAGGAAGCAAAGCAATCGGCGGGAGACAGGGAAACATGGAGGTGGTGTGTGGCGGCCATATGCTCCACATAGGGAGCGAATATGGTCAAAGAAGAAAAAGAAATATAGTTAAGAATAAATTGCTTTATACAAACAACAAAAACTTGTACTCACTGCTAAATGTAATGTAATGGAGTTCTCTAAAGTTCAAAACATCAAACGAGACCAAAAGTTGGGCGCTCACACCAGAAATAAACCTTCCCACCAATGCAGCTGCCCTGGTCCAACTAGACACTTTTTCATAGTGCTCTTCATCTACCTGCAAATTTCGTCAACTTGTGATTCATCACCGACAAAATGAAAAGAAAAAGCAATATACATAAACCAACATCAAACAAGAGAAAAAGAAACGGCTATATTCCCAAATTTATTAGGATCTAACTAGACATTAATTAAGGTGGGTCTCTATTACTCAACATGATTTTTTTGTTTGGTTTTGGGTTGGTAAAACTAAAATTTAATGATTGCGGCTATGTTCACTTTTGTTACTATTTTATACAGTATTTTCTTTTATTCTTTCAAGTTTTTTTTATGCCTGATCAATGATGTCTACTCGCCATACGTATAAGAGTGATTGTTATTAGATAAATATGCTTTACATCTTAACACTCTTTCCTATTTCCTAAACACTGGTGGATGAAAGTTTAAGATCATAAGTGAGGAGAATATTTTAATAACAATGAAAGCAATTGATTATATAGGATACCTTTGCAAACATGTATGTGTAATAGGCTACTTCGGTGGCAATGAAGAGGCCATAGACAAATTGCGATACTTGAAGCCATTCCAGACTTACTGTCCATAAGAGGATAGCGTAAACTGAGATACCGCAAACACCTAAAACATATCAAAGGTTTGATAACTTCAATAACATTGAAAAACTTACAAGAAATCTGCACCTAATCTCAAAGATACAATCCTATTTTTAGCTGCATGATAAGATCTTTTCAGAGTATAAATTTAAAACAATTTTAATGATGAGCAACTCATGTGTGAAAATACATAATCTATGTTATCTTACTCTTAAAGTAATCTATGATCAAGCCAATTTTATTGTAATTCATTATAATGTATAAATATAACATTTAACAGAAAATATTTATATAAGTATGTTATTCTAAACTTAGAAAAAAAAGATTAACTGTTTGTTACTATCAACATAAAATATTAAACTATGAGAGTATGATAAACAAACAAAATAGAAATTATTCAAGTATTTAATAACTTTTGTAAGATTTTATAAGAGAAGCAGTTCATATGCATCAATATATCAAATTGGTATTGTAGTTCTATTTATTTTTTAATAAACCTGAATGATTTGTTAAAAAAATCATATTAAATAAAAGTGGAATTAGTACAAATGAGTATTTTATTTTTTGAATATAATGCCTTTCCACCAAGTATCAACAGTGAACACTCTATGTATGATTTCTTCATCAAATAAGCTCCTAAGAAATGAAGGGAGCCAAGTGGTATATTTGGAATAAATGAGTGAGATGTGTTATATTATTCGACATGTTGTAAAGTTTTCGTGAAAAAGAATAAAGCTTAGTAAATACACATTGCAATGTTTTCTCCATGAAATATAAACATGCAATTCATGAAAACTCCCAAGTAAAGATGTGATTGTACTTAAAAGTCCAATAAAAAGTGATTTACCATTTTACTACTCAGCTCACATCACGTCTAGAGGCTCAAATGATTTATTTTGACCTCGAGTTTTTCTTTTATTATTGTGTAGCTAAAGACTATGCTGGATTAGATCTAAAAGAATAGAATATATACAGTGTCACCTCAATATAACAGGCCAATGCAAACAAGAGGGTATTCAATAAATAGAAAAGTCGACTGAATAAAAAATCAAATTTTCTTAATCTACTTTTTTATTAATTTAAGAATTTCATAGAAGTTTTCATAAATCAATCAAAATTGTAATGTGATTTTTAAGAAAATGTGTGGGATGTGGCTTTTTGCATCTCTAATCATCAGCCAGCATGGGTTCAAGTAGTCGAAGCTGTATGATGACATTCTATCAAACACAGTTTAATGTTTACAGGCTATGACTTTTGGATTTAAGTACATATATACCAATATCAGAAATTTTAGAGTTCATTATATTGAGTTTTAACTGCATAAAATAAAGATAATAATATATAATCTGTCTTAATATACTAAACAATATTCGCCCTCATACAATGTCGCAGAAAATGTAAACAATAATATAAATATAGCAAAAGATAATTTTAAAAAATAATGAATATTTTTTATCAATAATGAAAAAATATTTTTATAGACATATGAATTAAGCATGTTATTGTTCAAAGATATGTTTTTTTTTATACATAAAAACTATTTTTGTTCCCAATAGACTGGGAACTGGTTTTTTTTTCAATAAAAATTGCTTGTTACTCAGTTGTTCAACCTCACTTTTTCGATGAAAGTAGTGAGAGAGGAATAGTTCTAGTACAGGACTAGTAGTAAGTCAATAGTTTTCACTATGCTCTATTTTTAGAAACAATGGATTGGACAGAAATTTCAAACATCACAGACATCCATGCCTTTGAACAGAAATTTATAAATCAATTTAAAAAATACTTTAAAGAACTGGCCGTACAGGAATGTTGCAGGTATTTAATATAAGCAGCTTAACAAAGTATGAATTGTATAAGTGTGGAGTGTTGTCCTCAAGCTAATTACTGTGTCAGAGATAATACCAAATTCTACAAGAGATAAGAAGAATGAGTAGTTGTCTTCACACAATCATATAAAACGATAATAAAAGAATCAGTGAAGTCACTTTTAAGATTTACTAAATACACATTATTTATTATAGATCAGGGCCTATTAAATACAGTGATTGCTTCAGATTTATTACTTCAATTGTGATCATGATTATTTAACAATTACTTATGAACTCATTATAGGTACCTTTCTTACTTAATTTATTTATAATCTGGTTATATTTTTTTCGATTGCAAATTAGTATGTATTCATTTGTGAGAGGTTCCAAAATTTTAATTGTTGATAATATAGTGTCTTTTATTTACAATTTGTATCATTATTTTTAAATTCTTTCATACTTCTTTCACTAATTGTCACACCTCTTATTTAATTGTATGAATAATCCATTATCGTTTTATATTTCATCAGTTGATAATTCTCGTGATGATCGAAACCGGTTCGAAAATTAAAAATTGATCAATCCCGAAATCCCGGGATAGGAAAAAGGCTCTGGGATTGGATACCCTAATAGGGAGACATTTCAAAGACGAAAATAGATCTCTAAAGTGACGCCCGATGAGTTGATGTCGAAGAGTGCTGCCTACGTATATATTCTCGCAAATAGTATTCGGATTTTATGATTAATATTAGATGTATTCTACAATACATCATATGTTTGGTATGAAGTATGGGCTTTTCGAATCAATGCCGTTTTGCACGTACTCTGGTGTTCCGCAGGGTTCAAACCTGGGGCCATTGCTGTTCACTATTTTCATAAATGATATAGCAAGCGTTATTAAAAATTCTATGTTCTTGTTATTCGCTGATGATTTGAAACTTTTTTTGAAGATTGTCACCTTAGATGATTGTCATCGTCTTCAGTCTGATATAGATAATATAATAGATTGGGGGCGGTGTAACAAACTCGATTTCAATATTGATAAATGCAATCTTTTATCCTTTACAAGAGGGTCGCGAGTGTTATTTTTCCGTTATTCAATGAATGGCCGAATTCTCTCGCGAATTTCATCAGTCAGAGATCTTGGCGTACAATTTGAGAGCAAACTAACATTCTATAATCACATTAAGATTACTTGCAAGAAAGCATTACAAATGTTGGGCTTTGTCATCCGTACCACCAGAGTCTTTTCGGGAGTTAAAGTTCTAATATTAATGTACAACGCTTTGGTTCGAAGCAGACTTGAGAGTGGGTCAATTGTTTGGGCCCCAAGATGCTCGAAATATACCCTTATGGTGGAGAAGATTCAGAAGAAATTTTTGAGACTTCTCTATATGAGGGTGTATGGATATTACCCATGGCTTTATCCAACTGACTTTCTCTTAGGCATGCTTAACTTCGATAGTTTGAATGTTCGAAGAGAAATGTATCTGGCCATATATTTCTTTCGACTTATACGTGGCCAAAATGAGAATTCCACCATTCTTGAGAATGTGAATCTAAATGTTCCTGATTATTTTTTGAGAAATCGTGGACATGAATTGTTTGTTCTCCCAAGGTGTAGAACCAGCCTGCCAATGGGGATGCCACTGGGGAGAGCTTTAACGGTGTTCAACAATATTGCTTCGGATGTCGACATATTCCACGTAGACGTGGGTGAGTTCCGACGAATACTATTTTTTATGTATTAAAGTAGAGTTCGTCGGAGCTTACTCAGTTGACTTCTTTGCCATTTTTTTTTCTACTGATTTTAATATTAAATTGTACTATTTTTTTTCTCCATTGTAAAAGTTTTAAATTTATAATTTGTCAACCTTTTGCAATGTTAATTAAATAAATAAATAAATAAATAAATGACGAAATATACTTTGACAGCTCGTCTACAGCTGCGCGTGCATGCATTTTTCCAGGTTCCTCGTTTGTGCTCAGTTTTAGCGGTGAATAGGAGAACCAATATCGTATATATATATATAAAAGTAAGACTGTCGCATTTTCGGAAAAAGATGGGATGTATCCAAAAATATATCGATTTTTACCTTGATAAAAAAAGTAACAAGTAATAAATACCAACTAGAACAACTTTTTTTTTTTAAATTAATAATTACTATAAAGAAAAGCCCTGTGACCAAGTCACTCTCAGGGAGTCAATAAAAGAATAGGCAAATTCTCTAAACTCTTCAAGTTTACGATCATAATGAGAACTAGATGTAGACTCTTTAAGCTTAGGATTACATTAATTCCCAATAAGAATTGAACACTTTTATTTAATGAGCACCTATAATCAGTATTTGTAAGGTGTTATTCAAATTTGGTTTCTCCATTCAGTCCTCAGCTGATAGAACTTTTAGTAATAAAGTACTTCATTAGAATACAAACGGGAAAAAGACATTGACTTAGTCAAATTAACTCGTAGAAATTATATTAAATTATTGGGGCACTTAACTATAATGAATAAGCGTAGTGTTGAGGTAACAGCGCATGCGACTGTAGCTAGTTAATATGGTGATATGTACCAGGCATTTCAGGCAGTCAACTACTAGTTATGAAAAGCGTCTAATAATGATTTTTATATGAAGAAAAAAACCACACATAGAAATTAATAACAACGGATTTTACAGTGTGCTGGATTGAGAATTTCTCTATGAAGTAAATATAAATAAGTTAGTAGTAATAAATGAAATATGCAATAACATACCAGAAACAATGATGAGAGGTTTATATTTCAAGTAATCAGTGACCAGAAATACAACCACCAAGAGTGATAGATATGAATAAGTTCCAACAGGATAAACATCTTTATTCAATGTTTCTTCGGTGATGTTTCGCCATTCTCCCAAAAGAAATTCGGAAACATAAGGCTCAGACGGCCGCAATTCACGAAGCAAGCCGAACGTGCAAAGTAGAAGCGACACTTTTAGCCACTCCAACATTGTGAATTTTTCTGTTACATCACCGGAGAAAAAAATCACGCTTCTTCGGTAGCGATCAGGTGCAATGTGCGGATTGAATGCGGCGAACGGCCAGAATCCACCACCATTGTGATTGACAACGTCACAAGTTCTGATCAATTATTGTGTTGATCGACAACACTCAAGGGCAATTAAAAAACATTTCTAAATATATATTATGTATCTGATTTTGACATACATACACACAACCGGTGGAAATTTATTTTTATATGTGCAAACTCTGAACCACTCTGAACTGTCACTTTGACATTTCTTTTTTTTTAATAACGTAACAGCCATAAACGATATAAGTACATATATATTATTTTCATACCTTCATATTGATATAAAATGATTTTTTTAAATTGAATTCAAAAATATTATGAATTTTGTGAACATTTAGAACATTCGTTGTTTAAAAAATTTAATGCTTCAGTACATAGAGTAGCATGACCGTATGTAATCAATAAGAGTAAATCTTGGAAAGAAAAGTCATTTTTCATAATTCAGCATAGCCACTGAGTTGAAAATACTTTCTTTATTAAATTATTGTGTTTTTCTTTATAAAACATGGTATCTTGAGAGTAAGCACATAAAAAAACACCACAAACATAGGGTAAAAAAAAATTGAATAGTCTATGTTACTACGTAAATGTTTTTTTGATAAAGTTAAACAATAATTCTTGATATTTTTTGTAGCATTTGCATACATCATAATATATAAGTACAAACTATGAAGTGTTATTGGCTCTAATGTTTGGTTTATTTTCATGCTTTTTACTTTAACGTTTTAAAAATAATTTATTGCGAGACTTTTGCATTTCACAACTAAATATTATTATCTAATTAATAAATCTTTTAAGTTTGCACGTATTAAAAAGATATAGAGGAGGACAATTCTTCTGACAGCTATTTTTTTTTTTTAAATTCTATGCTTAACATTTTAATTCAACCGTCATTATTTTGAAATTACAAAAAAGGTAGCTTGATTTGTAATCTCATTTTACTGAGCATAGATTTTTGATTTAATTTTTTATTTCAAATTGAAAAATAAAGTTTCATTAGGAACGCTTCCATTAAATGGGAGCTGTCGTAATCAGGAAGCGTATAACGATATATTTTGAAAAATATTCTCTATGATTATATTATTCGAGTTTACCAAATAATACTACGCTAGTCCATGGAAATGATTGTCATATTCCGTCTTTCAAAATAAAATTTTGCTGTTTTATTTCAAATTCGAAATAACATAATCTTTCACTGATTGATAATACACCTAACGCATACAATATTGACTTTTACGTCCATAATTAAATATTTATTACAAAAACATTAATATTAAAACGATTTTTTATTATCGCTACATAGATAATTATGTTATTTATTATTTACCTTTTTAATCTTCTATATTTTTGTAAGCCACTATCTTACCATATTGATTTCATTCTTATTAAGGTTTAAAATATCTGCTAGAAGAATCATTAAATTTATATTCTGCGATAAATTTTAACTCATTAACTGTAGTAAACTGCCATTACACAAACAAATAATGGATGTCGACGAAGAAGAATTGCCGAGATTACGAAAAACTCCCGTAGATCAGGTAATTTACCTTGAGTCTTCCCAATGATTATTTATTTTTGTAACCAACATACTATTTAATCATGTTTCAATGACCGGTTACTCATTTTAAGCAAAGTAAGATAACGTTTTTACATTCTAAAGAAAGAAAAAGATACTTAATTTTGTTTCTACAAATGCCATGTTTATATTATGTTCTAATACTACATATAGGTATTTTCTATTACAATATTTGTGTAAACATAATTTAAGGATACTTTTACACCCAATATTTGTATTTTTTACAAATGTATTTATCACTGATACATATTACCCAAAGATTTATAGTCCCTATAAAATAATTAGGTTTTTCTATCTAAATTTATTCTGTGAAGTTTATATTATTCTAATACTCACCTGTCATTTATTTAGTTAGTACAGTTAGACTGTATCAGTGACCAGAACACTTTGTTTACCACCGGCAGGCATTATGGCCAAACATAATGTGGTTTCAATTATTGTGTTTTTTTTGCGAAACCAGCTGTTTATGTTTCTGAATTATGGACACAACAATCACTGGATGATGAAATTTCAATAATATCTCAATCCATTGCTTATAGAACAGTGATGAATTTTTTTTTTTTAAATTTTAGAAATTGGTACTATTGGAAGGTCTAAATAATATTTACATCACAAATTAAAGAAGTTTCTGTTTGTTCTGATTTATTGCAAGACAAAATAGATTGCTGCTAAAAACACTATTCTCTGATATTTGATATTGAAATTCCATCAAGAACCTTCAGTCAAAATCCTTAACAAATCTGACTAATTTGGGTAAACTAGGGTTACTCAGACACACCAAAATACCCAATATGAAAGAATTCTTTTCTTATGTGGACTTAGGAATGTAATCATATTACAAAATTCCATTTTCCTGACAAGGTTGCAATAGGTTAATTTTGTTTTAAATGCTTTATTCTGCAAAAAATCAATAAGGTAATATCAGTATTATGAAATTCAACAAATTGAACCTGCTTTATATATCTGTACCAATAACTTGTAAGTAAATAAATTGTTTAATGGATGAGAATATTGTTATAAATATCAATAATAGAGATTATCTTTATGTGAAGTATTAGGTGTAGTAAAAAGTCCTGACGCATTTTAGAGATGCGTGTTTTAGAATTAGTCGCCTTCGGTCCCATGCATACAATAAAAGAATTGTCCAGTATCGTCGGGACCAAATGGTCAATTACTCAGAAGTACCTGAAAAAAATGGGTAAAATCCGAAAAGAAGGAATTTGGGTGCCGCATGCGCTAAGCGATCGGAACAAGGCGCAGCGACTAAGCGCGTGTCAATTGTTGCTTGAAAAATAAAGCTTACGACCATTTCTTCAGGATCTGATTACCGGAGATGAAAAGTGGGTGTTATATACGAATGTATCGAGGAAAAAACAATATCTAAATAAAGGACAACAACCAATTCCGACCCCTCGAGCTGGTTTGCGCCCAAAAAAAGTTATGCTTTGTGTTTGGTGGGATTCTAAAGGAATCATTTATCATGAAGTCTTAAAATATGGTAAAACTGTGACGGCACAAGTATACTGCGACCAATTGGACCAATTAAATGCAGCTTTGGAAAGAAAGAGACCGGGGCTGATGAATAGGCGCAACATCGTCCTTCAACATGACAACGCGAGACCACATGTGGCGGATTTGACCCGACAAAAAATCGAAGACCTTGGTTGGACAACTTTATTGCATCCACCCTATTCACCAGATCTGGCACCATCTGATTACCATTTATTTCGATCAATGGAACATTTTTTTAGAGATAAAAAATTTCAATTAGGAAGTGAAGTAAAAACGGCTATTTCCGATTATTTTAATTCGAAACCAGTTGAGTTTTTTACTAAAGGGATTTTAGATTTGTCAAATAGGTGGCAGAAGGTTATAGAAAGAAAGGGTGAATACTTTTTGTAAAGAAAAATTAATAAAAATACTAAAATCAGAATTTTGCGTTTTATATAACAAATGCGTCAGGACTTTTTACTACACCTAATATTATTAACCTTTTAATAGCCAACCAAAGATCAGTATTTTAACTATTCAAAATTATTATTTTAGGAAGCTAAAACAAATCCCATACACTCAATGCCAAGTGCAAGTGTTTTAGCAGCAGCACGGCAACTCGAAGCTGAAGAAAATATAAAGGTGGCGGAAATCCTTAGCAGACGACTCAACTTCAACACAAGTGAAGAAAAATCTCATGTAATAATTTATAGTTTTATCTTGGGAACTTTCTGTTAAGTAAACGTAATTCTAAGTATCTTAGTCCCATCGTTCTATCCTTACTCTGTAAAAAAAGTGAATAATTATATTCATTCAATATATTCCCTTTAAAATTATTTCATTATAATAAAATCTTAATGGTGTTTGTGAACTATATTTTTCAGGATGATGATGATGATTCTTTAGTAGATTTATCTGAAACAATAAATGAAGTTGAAATGAAAATCAAAGCAGAAAATAATCCACAAGAAGAAGAAGATACTAAACTTGATGAACTTGATGCAAGCACATCAATTCCTGATACCGACCTGGCATCATGCATACAAAGTCTTCAGATGCAAACTCCAAAGTACACAGTTTTACGAGAGAACCCAGGAATTGACATCAAATGTCTGAGTTTGGATATGATTTCAGAATGTATTTCTGATTCCAGGTTCATTTTTCTTAAATCTGCTATAAAAGAACTAACGGAGTCTGAAAATGAAGACATATACTGTTGTACTCTAGAATATGTAAGTTTATTTATCCTTTCGTATTCCAGTTAAAGATTTACATTTCAAATGTTTCATTGTTATACCATAAATAATACCAAAAATTATTAGTCAATACGAGAATTCAACATCTCATCATTTTAAAAACCTGAATATTACTTTGCAGCAAATTTTTTGAAGGTAAAAATGTTGTAGTTTATTTAACTTATGAATATAATGGATGACAGATGGGTTACAAAGATTGATTGATTATTTTTGGTCCAATAGAAGATATATAATTGATTTTTTGCTTTTATTCATTTAACACTCCTTTTCATTGTTATACAAGAATATTGGTCTACTTGATACAATAATTTAATTCTCCTTTTCTCCTCAGGGATAGATAAATATTTCGGGATGGAACATTCGCAAACCGAAACATCATTGCTTGTGAAATAAATATACTATGAAAAACTCAATTGAATTTTCTTTCTTGTCCATGCTCTGTTGCTACTGCAATTGAAATTTACATAGTAAAACATCTACACATGTATTTTGTGTATTTAGTTTTTTGAAAAAAAATGATTTAATTTACAACGTTTTGATGGTTGGATACTATAATTAAATAACATATTTATATGTAATTTTATGTCATATATATATATATATTTACAGTTGCTTAATATTGTATCTACAATGGGTATGGAACCGTCGTTGGTATTCAAGCTAGAAGACTATTTGTGTTCCACATTGTTGATCTCAGCCATAATATTAGACAGGAAGTGCCGTCTTATCAGGACATCTTTGGATCGATTTGATATCTTATATGACATCATGGAACGTGTCTCTGAGCATGGCGAGTTTTTCAATGTGGTTTGTGAAAAAAGTTTATATTTATTATATATTCAAGTAAAATGTTACCAAAACACTATTGTGTAAAGGTTAAATATAATTAGTAGTGTTTTACTTTAATTACTGTATGGACTTTTAATTTTGTTTTTTAATCCATTTAAGCAAAAACAGTATACAATTTTTAATAGAAGAATATGTGAATGAAGAACTATGAATTCAAAAAAAAAATAACTGTAGGTATTATTTCTTTACATGCAACAAGATTTTGATAAAAATAAACAGCTAACATTGTTCGTGCAACATATTGAGTGTCAGAATAATAGATCAAACCACACAATCAATAATTATTTCGACTGAAGGTGCTTGATGGAATTTCAATATTAAATTTGAATCGTTCAAATTATGTACATTCCCACAAGTTTTGTCACTAACGGCCCGGGTTTTAGCTTTCAGCATCTTCAGTGTACGAATGGACTTGAACTGAACGCGTGAAGATACCGAAAAGCGAAACTTGGATCGTTAGTGACAAATCTTGTGTGAATGTACAACAATTCAATGATTCAAATCAAATATTTTACCACCACCTCAATACCGCACCTAAGCAACTTGATTTTCAGTATTTTTGAGATAGCTATTGGATATGATCTTATATTTCTTTCTACAACATTCATCTGAAAATTATTTTATTGCTCACAATTATGCAAAAAATCACTATTAATTTTTATTTAAAAGTGATTACGGCAATGTACGTTTTCAATTTTACTTCAACCAGCAAAGATCAAATTAGAGTTACCAAGTTGTTTTTTTTTTTTAAATTTTATTAAAAAATACTTGGCATTACAGCTAACGCCAATGCGCCAAATATTTTAATTTTGTAAGATGAGAATTTATTTAAGTCACTTGAGATCAAATCAAAGTAAATTGACATCACAAACACCCATTTCTTAAGTCTCAAATTTAAATTTGACATTGACCTTATCGGGAATCGAACCCAGACCCGCCTGGTCGGTAAAGCAAGCTCTAACCAACTAGACCAAAGGGCAGTTGTATTACTGAGGTGACAATATGTAATTCAATTAAAAGCTTTAACATAACTTTTTTCTCACCAAGGTCTGTGACATGTTATTGTAATATTACCTGAAGTGTTTTCAGTTTAAAAAACATAATGCTTTTTTCAAAAAATATTGTGTAAAATAATTAAATGTCTCTCTCCATAGATGGTGATACTATCTCGAATGATACTCGCACACTTCACCCATTTTCACGATAGGCTATTTATTGCCGAAGGATTAATTCGTAACATATGCGACCCTCTCGAAATGAACGATTCTCCTACTCATATCCATAACAGAATGGCCAAATACATTCTTTATTCGTCGCTACTTGATCTAGTCGAATATACAAAAGAAAGGCGGGAAACTAAAGAATGTTACTTCTTTAGCGATTTGAAGTATGTTATTGTCCATGGCAAACGTTCCAAGTGTCTGGACCTGTATGAGCAGTATATATTGATTTCAACACTTATGGCACTATTTCCTATGGTTACTTTTAAAAACGAAGACAAAGAAGGAGAGGAGAAAGAAGCATTCAATTGGCTGTTGACTTTTTTACAATCACTAAAGCATGACAAACATCATCATACTAGTGCCGATTTGCTACGGGTAAATATGACACAGGCTTTTGTTATTTATTAGAAATTATATTTATTTATTGGTTTTCTCCCAGAAACAATGAGTCAATTGACAGAATTTCAGAATAAGTCTTCGTTTCATTAAATTGAAAATGTGATATTTACCTGTGAACCCTTTGAGTGTGAGTTGATTTTTACTAAAATAGGATATTTTGATTATTTTTACCATTGATATACAAAAAATATATTTTTTAGTTTATTGGTCTAGGAAGAATATGGAATAAAATTTCAGGTGGAAAATACTTTTTTATAATTTTAAAACGCATAATTAAAAATGTAAATGTATAAATTCTTTTTTTCTTTTCAATAATTTTCAAGAAGCTATCTTTTACTTCCAATTTCGGCCTAGATCTTTTTTTGCTTTTATCTGTAGACATGTCCCACTCTACTGACATTGATTCCAAGAAGGGAATCAATCCAAAATGTAATTTTATGCTCAATATTGTACGCTTACCGATTTGTGTACAAATATTAACCTTTTTATAAAATTGTTTTGTTCATTTGCAACAAACAATAAAAATAATGCAACTGCCAAAAATCACAGATATATATGTTATGTTTTTTTATCCATATGTGAAGAAATAATAACAATTTAATTAATATCATGAGAATGGCAATAAATATTAGACTACACAAGAAATTTTCAAAGGGTTAAGATTGCTTTAGATACTTACCCGATTGGTGCCCATCATGCATCTATAGATAGATGATCAAAAGTTGAACCCCCCACACCCACCCTGTATAAATACACATCACCCTACATTCGCATAATTGAAAGATTGGTATTATTTTCAATGATATTCATGAACAATGTGAAATAAATGATTTATGTTTTCACTGTTTGTCATGAAAAGTATTGCCACATGGCTGGGTCAAGACTCAAACAGTCTGAAATATTTTTTTGAAAAATAAATTTCCTACTCGGGCCCAAATTTCAATTGCCTACCCACCCGATCCCGGTCTTCAGGCCATGTCGAATAGAGGCGCACAGCCCATGCCCAGGTTTGTGGTGACATGTACTGCACATATATATTGGGTATTGATAAATTTATTAATTTAATTGATCTTTTTGGTATGTTACTGCTCTGATTTGAAAGAAGTCATCTCTCATGTAATTATTGTTTATGTTTTGTTGCAGGTAAAATCACTCAATTCCCTCAAAAATCTATTATTTCAAAAGCAAGTGCACACTGATCCGTAAATGAAAGAAGCTTCACTGATTTAAATAATCATTCAATTAAATGGACTTGTTGAATTGATGAATGTTGGATATAATTGAATAATTATACTTCTTCTTAGCGGTATGAGAAGTTCTTTTTCCAATGGTGCGCCCGGAATACACTGTGTTGTTTCAACGTTATTTACATTTCCATATTCTTAGATGTATTAAATAATACTCTTATAAAATTAAATTAGATTGATTCTAAAATTAATAACATATACTAGATTCACTTTATATTATTCTTAGAATAGAGACATTATAACTTGCATCATGAACGAGTCAATCGAGAGCAGTTGCAGAGCATGGGAATTGGTATATTGATTTAAGAATTAGTAAATTATGCCAATCTAGGCATATATGATACATGCCCAAATATAAATTATTATTGCAGTATTATAAATAATAAATATTTTTATAAAACAAATTGGCTTTTAATACTCAATGATATCAATGGCTTCATTTCAAAATTTAAATAAGGTCATCAGTGGTGTAGAGCTAACTAAAAAGGTCTGGGAGTGCTAATTAATTATAATAGTTTAATGCCCTCTATTCACAGTGATCCGATTTCTGCACTAACAAGAATCCAACAAAACGTTCTTCCGATACACTATTACAAAAATAATTTTACTATAATTACGTAAAATTAACATTTATTTCCAAATCGTCTTAGAAAAAGTAGGGGATCACCAATCCACATGCTCACGCCCTACAACGACACAAAATAATAAAACATGTACCAAGTTTATTCCTTTTTTTCACATCTTGTTACTGATATCGAAACATCAATAATTGAGAGTTCATTTTACTTCAAATAAATATGTACCCTCAGTCCTCTTGTTACGACAGCACAGTTCCTATTTCTTAACGCAATTTACGCATTGTTACACAACTTTTTTTTCTTTGAATTTTTTTTACACAAATGCTGACCTTGCGCAAAATCCTGTGATGTGATTGATGACTGCTCTGAATCTTATTATTAACATAATTATTCAACTATTTTGATTGGCACCCAATTTTTATCACCTTACCCATACTATTAAAAGTATGTATCCACCACTTGTCATAGCATCAGCCATTTCATTGGATATAGACTATAGCAAGAGAGTTTGATCTTATCTATGTTAGGATGAACTCTTCAGCACTCAAGTGCCTACCAAGTATGTTGATGATACTAGGTATTTTTTATCATTCAAAATTATATATTTTAATATTATATAAATATTACGGCACTGCAACAAATATCTAATATACAGCTATTATACTCGATTAAAGTGATTTATGAGTGCATCATACACTCGTGACTCATGACAGTGTATATATAGGTAAACTGCCACTCATTCTGATTCAAACTAGAAAAAGGTATTTTAATTATTAGTTTTTTACTCCTCTGTAAAAAAACTGCCTCATTCCATAAGCAAGCCATTCTCGTTGCCAATCAAAGTCGAAAGGCCGTGACCAACGTTCCCTCTAAGCTGCGCAGCAGTTGGGAAACCCCCACGCACTCATTTCGGGTTGGCACGCACTACAATACAGTTATTCAATTAATATTTGATTGGTCTGTGCAGCTAACCTCTTCTTGTCTTAGAGGGAGCATTGGTCTTGACCACTATCCTATAGTATAGCAATGATTCTTGATCATCTAAAACGATTGACAGTGCATTCTATGAATGTTTCTGTTTGTTGATATGTTATGCATTATCTTTTCATAATGTTGCCGATTTGAGTCAATAAATATACTCACTGCCGCTATGCGGGGTTGGGCTTATGTATCACTGCTTGTAGACTATATGATATTTTGATAATCGTTGGAATCTCCCCTTAGCTTAATCATGATTTTTTGAAATTTCGTTGTGATTTTATATACTTTAAAATAAAACTTACCTATGCAGTTACGTTTTATATATAATTAAGTTTGAAAATTTTCTATGATCATGGCAGCACAAACGACACTGTATTTATTTGGTAAGTCATTATGATATACTTCAATATATTTACAAAAAAAAGGAAATATTTAGTAGGTTTTATTGGCCTGCTGGGTACCGCTAAACTAATACCTTGTACAATAAAACAACACATTATAGATAATATTATCAATAGTGACAAATTAAGACAAGTTTTAATATGGACTTGAAAGTTTTGCTAGAATACATGAAGCACTTACTTTAAAAACCGGCTAAAACAACTTTCGGTAGTTTCGAGAAAAATGGGATAAGGTAATACTTATCGACTCAGTGATCTCTGTGTATTATGATGTGATTTGTACATTTTAACAAGTGTGCAAGCAGAATATTTTTCAAGATACCTATCACTTGTCCGCCAACGCGTGCACTGATTGGCTCATTTTAAGACCATTTGAAATAAACAATGATTATTGAACTCTCCAAGGACGAGCATGACCATATTATAACAGTAAACACAGTTGTCTATTGATCCCACTATTCATCCTTTTTCAACCTGAATATCGTTACCTTCACACAATTTTGGTTAAAAAGGATACATACTTCAGCTAGTCATCGACCGCTGGGACGGAAACAATTACCAAAAGCACCAGCGATTTTTTGAATTTCCGTTTATTTTTAATAGACTTTTTTAAAATATTAGTTTAGGCCAGGTGTGCCTAAACCTTGGCCCGTGGGCCACATGTGGCCCAATTAAATGTTTTTGTGGCATTTTCGAAGTTTTCAACTTTTCATACATTTTGCATCTTTTTATTGATAAAATACATTATAAAATGTAATACTAAATTTGTGACGAATCCCCCAAAAAAGATAGAACCATTAATTTACAGACTCAGATCTTTTCTTGATTACTAAGTGAGTGTTGAGGGACTAGAGTGAGACTCATATTACATTTTATTAAAGCATAAAATATTTATGTGGCATCAGGGCCGGCGCCACCATACAGGCGAAATAGGCAACCGCCTAGGGCGCAAACCATTAGGGGGCGCATAAATATAGTATGAAAACTATTTTTATGTATTCTAATTATAAAAAATAGCAGTACATTTTATTTCATGTTTGTATTTTTCGTTGTAGTTATGTATTCGTATTCAATATGATTCGTAAAATACAGGTTGACCTACCGAGTAACAAGCAGTTCACGAAAAAAAAACTTATGCCATATGCTCCACATTAGGAGCGGATATGGATAAATATAAAAAAATCTAATGATCGTGAGTTTTTTATTATTTTGAAAAAAAATGGGATAATTTGTTAAAAAGGCGCACTAATAACTTTTGCCTAGGGCGTCAAATAGCCTCGCACCGGCACTGTGTGGCATGTATTTCAGAGACATGCATTATTTTATTTGGCCCGCCAACTTGGCGGGCCAAAGTAATTTCAGTTGGGCATCCCTGGTTTAGGCCGTAAGTTTTCGGCCCCTACTCTTTACAACATAACCAATATATTGACTTCCTATACAATTATATAACTTAATTTTCTCTCGTCACAAGTAATATATGAAGAAAATGGAATAAAATAAAAGTATGTTTTCAAAAACGATTTGTCAAAAAAACCTTATTAAATTATCAAAACATCAAAGGATAACTACGTTTGTCACGTTATCTACACTACTGAGAGTTTGTTACTTCGATATTATTCATTACCAATCCATTATTAAAACGCATCATATTATTTTTATTGTATAAACGTGCGTTTTTCTATCTAAATGACAGGTATGCTTACTTATAAAAAGACAAAAAGTAAAGTCGCACAAAGCAACTGACGCTCCACATAACTCAAAATGAAATCGTACTTTAAGAATATAATATAATAATATAACATTCAGTAGTTGGACAGTTCCCATTTTGGTTTACCTACATCCGACAAAACAAATTCCTTAGATGATTTGCAAAGAAAGTGTTGGTTGCTCGGTCATGTGCACGAATATAAATGATAATAATGTCATGTCATACGTAGACAGTGCCGGCGAGAGGTTATTTGGCGCCCTAGGCAACATTCACCATAAAATCATGTATAATTTCTGGATTAAGAAATTTTTGCTCGGCGATTTTGACACAACATTCTGGGACACCTTTTTTTGTAGCTCTTCCTGGATATCCGATTACAAAAACCCAGGAATTTGCGGAATTTCCGAAATGAAATAAAGGGACCTTTTTTAGCTCTTGTTCAATATTTTGTTACACTACAAAGAGCAATACTTTTTGTGATGGCAAAGATTTTTTGTTTTCGAGCAACTGTTTGAAGCTCACTGCGTAAATATTTAATATTATTAAAGTATAAAAATATATTTTACTCCTCCATTTATGCGCCCTCTTATGGTTTGCGCCGTAGACGGTTGCCTGTTTCGCTTGTATGTTGGCGCCGGCCTTGAAAACGACTACGTAACGTAGAGTGTAGGTCCGTACCTATACCACTTAAGAAAAGAAAAAAAAATCGAATTTAATGACCGTAGAATACAATAAATAAGAGTTTGCACTTTATATAAGGTACCTAGGTAAACTAACCACAATATGTCGTGAATAACCAGAAAATTAGTCAATTTTACAGTGCTCGAATATTTAAAATTTGTATATTATTAAAATGATACTCATATATAAATTATTTTAGATCAGAATTTAAAAATTTCTGCTTAATTTGACCAATATTTTGTACTATCGTAAATCATAAATTAAGCCCGTTTGAATAAATCGATAGAATCTGTATATTGTATAATTCGACTGTGGAAAGGAAAAAGGACGTAACCCTCAATTTTCCAAAAGAGCTTTTTTTCGATAATCACAATGTATACAACTTGACACACATTCTACCAAAAGAAAGGAAGCTGAAAAAGATTGAATATAAACTATTCTTTTAACCATTTACGAATTGATTGATTAAATAGTTAATCAATTATCGTTGTAGTAAATATTTAGTTGATTTGTTGATAAATGTAAAACGTATTCTCGTAAATATGCAACTAATTTCTGAGTATAATGATGATTATCGTATAATCTTCGTTTGAAAAAATCGCTGCCTTTGAGCTAAAGTAAATTGTTTTAAACAAGTGGAGCAAATTTTTCCTGCTACTGTTTTACTCTTCTTTTAATATTTGAAGGCTGTTGGCTGTAAGGTTCGAAATAATAATGACGCGAGTCACGTAAACGACATCTTTGCTCGAGACTATTGTATTAATACAATAGTAAGTATCTTTTATTAGTATAAACACTATAAACCGACTTACAAAATTTGCTAAGACTTATTTTTCAAAACATTCGACGTGCGAACGTTTACGAAATAACGGTTCGCAAAATAGCTAGTAATAAAATGCATATAAATAAGAATGCTATAATTTTAACGAGGTATTTTTTTTATGTCAGATATCGCAAAATTTATGATAATTCTTCTACTTGCATTATATGCTTATTAAATTGAATTAATTATTTAAAGTTGATTCAAGAGTTTTTTTTTATATGGAAACATACATAGTTATTATTGTCAAATTAAAGATGAATGGTCGAAGAAGCTAAGTTAACTCGATACGAAAATATAAAAATCTGCAGGTAAATAATTGGCCTTTATATTAGTGATAGCTGCCATTAGCTATTGCCTATTGCCTAGTCAACTTTAGTAATTTCATTCAACTGCTAACGATCTCTATACAACTGATACATCTAACTAAAACCCAAATAGTGACGTAACGAACTGCGGAGTGCGGACCCTGTGGACTCTGCGGTGATATAATACGAAGATACTCATGATGCGAATGTTTCATTTCGCATTTTTGATACTCCATTTCTTCGTATACTCTAATTCAGTGCTTCCCAACCTAGGGTCTGCGAAAATTTTCATTCTTTCAACATTTGTTGTGATAAAATATGAGCATGAGAAATAAAAAAAATCGGGGGTCCGCAGATTAAGGGGTCCGTGGCATGAAAGAGGTCGGAAGCACTGCAGTCTAATTGACAAGTACTTTTTATTGTTGTTTTTAAATATTCGACTCTTCATTTTTCGACCGAGTTGCCGATTATCGAACATCTCAATATAGCTTAAGTTTGTTAATAAAACAATATTAACTTAAAATCAAATATATTAAATTCTAAATTGCAGATGTCAGTATTATATTTTTGAAAAAAAATATGATTGAAATGTTTCAATCTCAAAAAAAATGTAATAAATCAATATTTAGATGGATGTTTAATCTAATTTCTGCGAATCTACAGATAGTATTTCGATGCGCTAAAACAGGGGTTACCAATCTTTTTGGACCCTAGAGCGCATTCTAAAATATTGGAAGGGTGGCGGGCACCAAAGATTTCTTGCAAATCAAAAGCCGCGAATTTGCGAACGATTTGCCCAAATTAGTTGTCGGCCGTACCAAAATCGCCCGCGAGCACGGGGTTGGTAACCTAGAAGATTGTATGGCGTTAGTATTTAGAAAAAAGTAGCCATATAAAAATTGTGCACAATGAACCGTAATATTGTTTAATTTGAAACAAATTTAATTTCGTTACAAATTGGTTTAACGCATTTACTAGAATGCTCTCTATTCAATATACGGAATCAAGCCTAAAAAATGATTAATAACAATCGGTTAAGTTTGAATCGTTAAAATTTTATACGCTTCCAAAATTTCTGTCACTAACAATGACAACCTGGTAGAAGTGATTTTATATGATAACAATAACATTTGACATTAATAAATCATTTTATATTACATCAAAAAACTACCCTTCCAACGCATAAACAAAAATATTGCACGGCAGATTATGAGATTTAAAATAATTCTATCAAGAAGTAGTCAATATTAAACAAATTTCTTACCATAGCAGATCGGGTTGGTTTACCCAATATATGAGACTATGTAATATGGTATATATATATGTATATCACGACCGGTTTCGCTCATCGCGAGCATTATCAAAAATCTTTTATTATATTTATAATAATGCCATTCCACCAAGTATCGACAGTGAACACCTTAAAAGTGATATATAGGTATCTTATAATAACCGTTATTATAATCTTGCAACAATATATTTATTTTTCATATTCTTGCTAGGCTGGAAATGATTTATCCATCAATTTAAACTTAAAAAATACTACACTGGACTCCATTTTTAAAAGGTGGATAAATTACACGGAATACCGAGTAAAACAAGTACATATACAAAAAAATGATAGATTACCTTGTATAAAAATCAATTCAGGATGTGAAAAAAACTAATTCATTATTGTTTATTGTATTATATATCTTAATTTTATTTTAAAAATCTTATTCAATATCACTATCAGATAATGGACGAGCTTGTTTACGCACATTTGGTACGTCATCGCTTTTATCACTAACTATATCTAGAGCCTGTGTAATATTTCGAAATTATCGGATTTACAGAAATAAAACTCTTTGCGCACATGAGTATTAAGTGCGTGCAAAGGACGTAGAAAGTATTATTTCAAAACCGTGTAAAAAAGCCGGGTTAAAATAGAGTCCAGTGCACTTACGTATTCTACTTGATTAAATGTCAAAGAATAATAAAGAATTGAAGATTAATAGCTTAATCTTCTTAGAAATTAATTATTTATTATTTGGTCAATGAAAACATGATCACGAACTATTAATGAAAACATTAAACAAAAGTAAATTTAAAAAATATAACATTAAAGATAAAGTTATATTTTTATCTTATTTAACTTAGGTTAGGTTAGTTAAAGAAATTCTTTGCATTACTGAAAATTCTATTAATTACTGACAATTTTTTGATAAATCACTTACCATTTTATTAGGTTACTCACAATATTATAAAATATAATGAATATTCTCTTGATACTTAGTATGTAATAGTGACAGTCGTGTATAATTTATTACTTTCAAGGTGTTCTCTGTCAGATCTTGGTGTAGAGACAATATATTATATAAAATAAAAAATATAGCACTTTTTGTACTAATTTCACATTATTTATTTGAGATTGGAACCGGTTCTGCTGTTTTGGTTCTTAAAATATCATTGACACTTTTAATCATACTCAATTCAATTTAATTAATGCAATATTTTGCGATGTATAAGACTAACATCTAGCAACCATGTCATTGTGACTATTTTGTGAAACTCTTAATTAAGCTGAATGCTAAAATAGACAATTTGATATACTTACCTACTTGCAATACAAACAAAATCCGCCCCGGACCTCTTAATTTTTTAAAAATTTCTATTGCAAGATTAAGCGATTGTTTAAATGCTACACTCTAATAACCACTTTACTTTTACTTGCCAAAAATACTTTTTGTTAATATGATCACAAAATCACACATTCAAAAGATCAGCGAGATGAAAATGAGAAAAATACGTTAATTTTTTTTCTAAATTGTTTTTTTTTACTCTTTTTAATTTTAAAGTATAGCGCTTCTGAATAAAACATAATAAGTATGTTTAATAAATAAAATCAATCAAAATATAAAATAGTATTTCCAAGCAACCGAGTAACAAACAGTTCCAGTAGAAAAACTTTTGTTGAGATACGTCTATTAGGAGGCCATATGCTCCTCATGGGGAGCGGACATGGATAAAAATATTCATTATAGTTCAACAGTACTGACCAGAGACAGATAAATATGCATGCATACAAAATTCTCCTCATTCTTTTCATTAATTTTATTTTATAATGATTGTCACTCGATATTGTTGTACATATTTGTCTTTTTTACAACTGAATAAAAATGGAACGGAGATTAGTTGATGGCATGAATTTAGATATCGGTTATTCTTGGTGCTTTTCCCCTTATGAGCGGTGTTTCGGCACATTTTTTTTATCAATTTTAATTGTTTCAAATCAATATTCGTAAAAAAATATTTTTTCTTTAAAAACTTGTGTTTTTTTTTATGGAAACCAAATACTGTCTGTTCCTATCTTAAGTCTTATTTTAATGTAATGTAAAACACAATACCAGGACCATATACTTACTCTGTGACTAGAACCAGGGGTCTAATGCTTCATATTATATTGTTTTATTTTCAGAAATTGTCTTAATTACAACAGTCGGGTCCATAACGCAGTGGTCAACGCCATTGAAAGTGAGAGCGATTAGTTAACCATAAGTTCTGTCTTACCCCCATCCTTCTATCCTTACTCTCTTCAGAAAAAAGAAATGTTGAGCAACTGAATAATAACCAGTTCTCGTTAAAAAAACCTTTGTTGAGATACCTTCATTAGGAAGCCATATGATTCACATTGAGAACGGACACAGATTAAAATCTTAACAAAAAATGTGTTCCGGTACCTTTATTTTTTTTAAAAAAACACTGATTATTGTTGTTGTTTATTTAAAAACGTAGGGGTATTAAAAAACCATTTAATAATTTACTAAAATGTTTAGTGTAAACCAGCTATATCAATTTTTGTAGAGGACCGCACAAAATAGCGAGCAGATGGCCATTGACAGAGCTGATAGTATTGTTTACTAAAACAAAATAAAACAGCATGATATATATTATTTGCTAATATAATTACATATTTGTTGTCATTCTACAACACTATTTTTTATGTATTTTATCAACAAAATACATTTATAATTATGGTTCCAAATCACGCAGGTCGTAATAGACTTAACCAAAATAAAGAATAAAATCTCTAGATTAAAAGAAATCAAATTAATTAGTACCGCTCTACAGCACACGCATATTCTCAGCAAACTAAAATAACAAAAATAAACAAGTACAGTTTGGCGCGAGTAAGTCTAGTCGACTCATAAGATGATTTAATCTTTTCATAGAAAATTAATACGAATCAACAGTGTGAATTGAAAAATTGGTTACGGAAAATTAAGTTTTAATTATTTTTACGCATTTATACCTTTTTTTAACACATGATATAATGTAAATCAAATATTTTGAAAACTATAACATACTTAAAACCGTTGTAATTTTGTAACATTAGGAATGCACTGCTTTTAGTAAGTAGGTGAATTATAATTTTTAAAAATATAATGAGACACCATGCATACTTATATTTCATCCGCATATAAAAATTAGGAACAGATTTTTAACTTTCAATTCTGTCTTAATTTTCCGAATTTGGTTCACCTCTGAATCTGAATCAATATTACTATCAAATGTATAGAAACTATTCAATACATTTATTAGGTAAAAGGGTATATATGGATGATGATAGGAAATTGTAAGCATTTAGCCATACTCTCTCTAGGCCCATTTTTAGAATCGAATCTGTCTCTTTGTATAAAGTGACCATTTGGGGATTCGAATTAGGGCTTATACAAAACTTAAAAAAACTGGTTTTTAAATTCCATTACTTCCTGGAATCCAGTTCAATACTTAAGTACTGAAACGTCGAAAATAGAATCGATGAGGGATGCGGTACAAAGTCAGTCAAATTTGCGTAATATTTGTATTTCATTTTTTGAGGAATCATTGAAGATTATAATAAATATCAGCTAGATATTATTGGTATTAAGCGAATGGTTGAAATCAAAAGATTTTTAAAATACGAATGCACCTCATAGAAAATTAGAGGTTGACCCGAGTTTCAAAGTTTCACAACAAAATAAATAACTAAATTATAAAAGCAAATATAAAGACTTATAAACACTATATACACATTAACAAAAAATACTTACTATTTAAAATGATAAATTTTTATTCGGCGAAGACACAAAACGTTCACTAATGTACTTTGTAACCTAATTTTGCTAACGAAAAATTCCTTGTATATAAAATACTCTTTCACTGGGTAATAAAGTATGTCGTATTTAAGGCGTTGATAGAAGATACAATTTGTTGTTATTTTGTCTTTGAGCTCGTTAATGTCAAATTCGATCTTCTATTATATGTACTCCTAAACTATAACCGAGTCAAAATGGACAACAAAAATATTGTCAATATAAACCTAAATGTAATACATATCTCTATATAGAGTGCTGTAGTAAGGCAAGTAAAAAAAAATAAAGTATCAGGGGACCGAATGTGTCTATATATTTATTTTCTAGTGTTTCTACGTTCATTTTCACTGCAATGAATAGTTTGGACAGTGTTATGAAATGGTATTCAACTTTAATAGTAATATCTCTAAATTCACATGATACTTAGGTTATAAATCTTAATGTAAAAGTCATGCATACTATGTTATGACAATTTTTTGTTAAAGAAATCGTATATTATTACTTGAATCGAAACATAACGGCACGCATTTAACTGCAAGATGCTCTTGAATACACAGGTTTGAAAATAATAATACTAGAATGTGAGTTAATGATTATAATTATATATATTCCGCAGGCTGAAGGCCGATTTGATTTTCATTCGAAAACTCAGTGAAAATAGTCATCGATTGCAAATTATTTCTTAAACCAGTTAGACAACAACCCGAAGCGCTGTTAGTCATCGTAATATAACTCAGCGGTATTCAAAAGAAGCTTCCACAAAAGCAACACAATGCTTTTTAAGTCTATGCACTTATTTTGAGGTTTCAAAGATGACATTAGAATACATAAAAAGTTCATGATTTTTAAATAAAAACGAGTTCAACATCACATAATATTACTGTTGGGTGTTGATTAAAATGAAAAAAGGGTTCATATTTTTTATAAACGTTTAAAAATCAATCTTTAATAGGTAAAAAATAATAATTATTATATTCACTACGAAGGTTGAATTTCTAATGGTTCAATTACATCAATTATCAACTGTGTAAACTAATTCTATTATAGAATATCGACTGTGGAAAGGAAAAAGGACTTAACCCACAGTTTTTTCAAAACAGCTTTTTTCGATAATCACAATGTATCAAACTTGATACACGTTCTATCAAAATGATGCAAGCTGCAAATGCCGAATTAGTATCCTAAATTAAGCTAATCTTACCTTTTAAGTTTGAATAAGATGACCTTGTATAAAATTAAAACCAATAAAAAAGACTGAAATAAAGGTTTTTCCTAAACAATTTATTTAAATAATATTAGATTATGTCGATTAAACACCAGCTTAGAAGTCTCCGTGCACTTCAAGGTTGTGTATGATTCATAATTTACTTACGACCCAAAATCATCAAAACACGTTTTTTGCGCCTCCTGTATAATTTGATATGTGTGGGTTACGTCCTTTTTCCTTTCCGCAGTCGATATCATAGGTCATAAGGATTCCAATTTATGACTGAACAATGTGTACTGTTAGTGACATTAGGGCCGAATTCCTCCAAGGGTTGACGTACACAATATTATTATATTGGGCTATTTGCTGCTCAACTTCTATAAGACTTAATAAATGTATAAATAATCATTAACAAAATAAAATTCATTATATATTAGAATAGTGTAATTAAACGAAGAATTCACACAAAAAATACTAACTAGTGAAAAATATTGAATTATTATAAGAGAAAACTGTTCAAGGCTGTACAAACTAAAATATAATTATTATATTTCTCTTTCTTGTGCTATTAGTCACATTAAATAATAATATATTTTCTAAGTCATTCAATCAGCTAGTAAATAAATAAATACCTTGAGATGAGATGGAGCGTGATATTCGCAACCAAGTGCTTCATATCATCTCGTGTCCACTATAATAATTGTTCGTAATTTGCAGGTATATAAATTGTATTGCTCCGCATCACATGAGAAAATTACAGTCGGCGAGAGGTTTGCACATATTACACTAGCAACATTTTCTCTGAGGAAATCTGAATAACCGATAAGACAAGAAATCATAATTTTCTACAACACGTGTTGAACTACATTGAAATAATTATTGTATAATCGTTTTGCAAATCTATTTTATTGAGGACGACTCGTACTTGAAATGAGGCCTGACGACTATATTTATTATCCAATTGAATATATGTTATATTTGATAAAATTCGTACCAATATAAAGGAAATACTATAGTGAATAGAGAATGTAGATTATGTTGCGTAAATTAAAAAAAACTATGTATGTATCTTGAAAAGCTAAAAGAAAAAGGATATTGCTTCAGTAATCCGACGGAAATCTGTAATTTCATCAGATAATGAAGCATCAAAAAGTATTTCTAATTTCACACACATAAAACGATCATAAATTCGTTTTAAGATGAAGGTGCACTGTCAGATCACGGATGAAAAATTTATGGCAAAGAAAAAGTGATTTGCTCAGCCAATGATTGAAATAGTATGCTACCTTAAATCGGTATTTTCGCTGCTTCCGGTGGAAAGCGTATTATTATTTCGATATTTTCAACATTTTTCGCTATGACCAATGAATTTCAATACAGTTAAAATATCATTTTTCTCACGGCCTATGGGTTTTTTAAAAATATTTGGGTGTCGAAAATAAATACAGAGTAATATGGGCAAGTAAAAAATGTACTTAAAAGTACTTATCTATTAAACTTCTCAAGAAAAATGTTTATCATGATGAATATACACCGATGACCGAATACAATATTATGCGCATTCAGAATGCAATTTCACATTACTTATAAAGAAATGTAATAATCGAGACGTATTTTATGCAAGCAGAAAATGTATGGGTTTATCTCTCATAATTTTTGTTATGATTAATGTGTTAGTAAAAAATTTTAGTATCGCAGACAACAAACTGAGCTATTATTCTTTGAACTTTTAAACATTTTTTCATCATCAATTATGAAACCATTTTTATACGAGGTAAAAGCTAGAATTCCGCCGTATTTGAAAATATCAAATATTATGTTAAGTACATTTTTTGAAATATTCGTGGATATGATCTGTTTACTCTTCCAAAGGTATTACAACCAACTCGTCAGTGCCGATGCTAATGAGAAGAGCTTTAACATTATTCAACGTTATGTCGGATGTAGGTATAATATATTGTACCAGCACCATGCGTGTTTATAGGTGAGTTCATATGATTATATTTCTTTACGTTTTAAAAAAGATTTTTCCGAAATTTACACGGTTGACTTTGCCAATTTCCTATGTCGACTATTTTTTTTTCATTACGTAAATATTTTTTATGACCCATGAATTAGCAAAAACTGATAAATAAAAATATAAGTCATCCGTATGTTCTTTGTAATCTTTTTGAGATAGGCTTCGTTGCCATGGCTTAAGTTGCAATATTTGATTCAACGGTGAATTGGTCATGATCGTCACCTTTTGTTTTATAATCTTATTTTAAATGGGTTATAAAGTTTCGTGATCGACTGGCCAACGACGTTGGCTTCGGTTACGGAAGTCACGGGTTTGAATCCCAGTACTGACAGATTGTATAAATTGATTTTATAGATTTATGTCCGAAGGTATGGATGTAAATGGAGTCCTATGGCGCAGCGGTTAGCGTTGCTGGCTTTTGTGCCGGATCTCACGGGTTCGAATCCCAGTACGAACAGCACTTTTTTCGATTGAAGGCATGGCTATTTCTGATGGCTTAAATTCCCATTCACCCTATTTATTCTCAAAAACGGGTGTAGCGAAAGCGATTTGGTAACCACTAGTCCTGTCTTAACTCAACCCTTCTATCTCAACTCTCTTAAAAAGTGAGATTCAGCAACTGAGAAATAAGCAGTTCTCGTAGAAAATCTTCTGTGAAGATACCTCTATTATGAAGTCAAAAACTCTACATTGAGCGGGCATGGATTAAAAAAAAGGTTTTGATATATAAACAGATACTGAATATTTTATAATCTTCGGTAAAAAAGTTTTACGATTGCACAATTTACGTAAAAACGTATTGTGTTTACATGAAAAGTGGTGAATATCGTGTCAACATATTTCTGCGGCATCACCTGACCACAACGTTACAGATGCGTGTTGAGTAAATAGCTGTTATTTCTAAACGCTTCTTTTTTTGGTCATTTTTATACGTTGATAATATTTATTAAAACAGTTTTTGTTTGTGGAGCAGGTTGCGTCTTTTGTGACATATTTTTCTGAAGATACGCACCGTTATTATGACTCGACAAATGATGATCTGAATGGCAATATCAAATACAGTGGAACCCCGATCTACCGTTCTCGCATTTTTCGTTTTCCCGCGTGGATCGTTTATTTTTCATAGTCCCGGCCAAACACCCATAAGAACAATGTTAAATAATCCCGCATTAATCGTTCCTCGATTTACCACTTTCCTTGATCTATCGTTTAAATATTTTGGTCCCTTCACAAATATTATCCCGATTGACCGTTTTCGTTGAATATTTCTCATAAATAGTCTTACCTCGTATCTCGTTTTGCGTTTTTTTTCAGTGGAACCTCGATCTACCGTTCTCACTATCTTCGTTTTTTGTATGGATCGTTTATTTTTTACTCGACCAAGACCCCGTAATAACAATGTTTAATAATTCCCCGATTTCCTCGATCTATCATCTAAATATTATCGACCCGTCCCAATTATTATCCCGATTGACCGTTTTTGTTGAATATTTCTTTTTTCGTTCATTAATAGTCTTACATCGCATGTGGTTGCGCAAATTTTTCTTACTCAAAAGTCAAAATTAAAATGCCTAAATGAAGATAACTAGAACTCTAGCTGAGAAACTGAAAACAATTCATGGCATTGAAAAAATCTAAGAGAAAAACGTGTCAACATAGCAAAAAAAGTTAACTTAGTAAAGTACGTGAGTTTGAAAGGTGTCTGTCAAAATTGAAGTGCCAAACTACAATTAATAGGCAACTTAGTATGTATCAAGTAATTAAAGTATAAACTTATATTTTCTTTAATAAAAAAGCGAAATACAAAATCAAGTTAATTGAAAATTAAAGATTTTGGTATTATTTGAAAATTTCCCGTATTATCGGTTTCCCGCATTATTTGTTGTTTTATTACGGTCCCTTGGAAAACGTAGAATCGGGGTTTCACTGTAAACTCATCAAATATCAAGAAACGAATGAAAATCATTGTGTCAAATAAAATTATACTTCCGCCATTAGTGTTTGTATCTGGTTCATGAGTCAGATCAAACAAGTGATTGATTTAAAAGTGATATTTTTCGATAGTGAAATATATATCAATGACAAAAAAGGATATTTTTAGACACTTAAACATTCGAATGCTAAAATATAACAATCTCGGATTTTAAAACGTTAGTTAACATGGGTATTTTTTATAATACTACTCCAGACTCCTCTTAAAATTTTTTACTGTAAATAAACCACGTTTTGCCTGTGGTGTATGTTCTTCACTTTGAGTTAGTTTAATAAGGATGGTTGATGGTTAATACTTAAACGTCACCAAATATTTATAATTTATTTTCGTCTAAAAGCAAGCTGCGTTGTATGATTGCACACAAAAATAAAAAAAAAACAAATTTAGATAAATAAAAATCAAATTTAATATATATTTTTAAAAATGTAATAGCTAGATTCAAAAACGAAATATTTATTTAACTCTTTTTGTTAATTTTAATAAGACGCCCTTTTCTGCCACCATCATAATTGTTCTAGAAGCAAACTTCATCGGAATTGTTGTCTCCTTGCAAACTGACAGTTCATACTCTGAAAGTATTGATACCAAGCCCAATTTGGTTTGAAGCATGCCAAATCTGTTGGCTGAAAACATAAGAAAATATCTTTTTAGTTCAGATAATTTTGTTTGATCTCAAATCATTTCCAGATTTATGTTTATATAATATTTTTTACAATGTTTCTGATCTGTAGTTTAATATTATGTGACATTTTACGATTCGAATATTTTCCAATTTTATAAAACGTACAATATATCATTAAAACAATTACAATTTTTCTTTACAAAAATAATCACAATTTATAT
The DNA here is from genome assembly GCA_031772345.1 of Himalopsyche anomala. Classification (NCBI taxonomy): domain Eukaryota; kingdom Metazoa; phylum Arthropoda; class Insecta; order Trichoptera; family Rhyacophilidae; genus Himalopsyche; species Himalopsyche anomala. The sequence goes on from CM062823.1 coordinate 15,703,271, forward strand.
ATGAAGCGTTGAAGCGGTAACCTTTTGATAACTTTATGCAATTTTTATTTTATGATAATATTTTTGTTATTTATCATTTATCTCATAATGACTTGCAAGTTTATCGTGAGGTCTTTCATAAAAAAATACAAGTAATATACGTACAAAATTGTTTCATAAATAAACAATGCCTTGTATAAAAAAGTGGTACAACTTATCGGCTATTTTTTATCTCTAGTAATAATTCGTGTGGTATAATTAATTCTCAAGCTATTATAACATATTTATCATTCACCCATTTTCAAAATTCTCGCTGTCGTTTTTCTTTTGTTTTGGAATATGTACTCTCAAAAAATGTATGGAACCGTCACATTAAAAACACGGTTTTTGTGAGTATTGTAATATACTATACATATATTAGTTGTCGGATCCCTGCAATCCCTGTCGGACTCAAGGCAATTTTTGATAAAAAAGACACACTGAACTGTGAGACTGATTCAACCACTTGGAAATGAAACATATTTTTTATTTTTCTTAATGTTCCTTTACGAACATGAGCGTATAATTATTGGAATTTAAAAAAAATACAGAAAAAGATGCGATGGGGCGGTGCCCCGGCCCTTCTACACCCAGTGGCGGATAAGCACACGAGAGCCTCGGGAGAAATAAAATTTGAAAGCTCTGTCTTCTTAATAGTCACATTTTTTTTAACTTTGACCCGCAACCAAAAAAGGTTGCCGAAGCCTGATTTATGGTCTACTATTGGTACTAACATATAATATAAAATACAAAATATCAATACCTATACAAACTCTTGGACCTTCTCCAAACGGTAAATGTGTGAATTGGTTTCTAGTCGATTTCATTTCTGGAGTGAACCTATCAGGATCAAACTTTTCCGGATCTGGGAAGTATTCCGCATCTTTTTGAATTCCTAAAACTGGGATGATAACACCTGTATCCTTTTCGATCACGATGTCAGTTCCGGGAATGTTGTAATCTTTTGTGCAAATTCTAAATAATAATGGAAGTGGTGGATATTTGCGAAGAGTTTCTGAAAGTGATGATAACATTTATAAAACAATAAATTTGCAGTCAATCGTACCACCGATTCGACGTAGTGCATTAATTATAATATTTGATTGAAAAAATGTTCATTATATGACATAAACTATGAAAAAAAAAAATACTTGGCAAATACCGCTAAATATTTTAATATTATATCGACTGTGGAAAGGAAAAAGACGTAACCCAAATCACAATGTATCAAACTTGATACACGTTCTATCAAAAAGATGCATGCTACAAATGCCGAATTAGTATCTAAATTTAGCTTTTAAGTTTGAAAAATATGACCTTGTTAAAAATTAAAACCAATAAAAAAGACTGAAATAAAGGTTTTTCCTTGACAATTTCATTAATTAATATTAGATTATGTCAATAAAACACCAGTTTAGAAGTCTCCGTGCAATTCAAGGTTGTGTATAATTCATAATTTGCATATATATGACCCAAATCATCAAAACACGTTTTTTGCGCTTCCTGTAAAATTTTATATGTTTGGGTTACGTCCTTTTTCATTTCCACGGTCAATATGTTGACTGGTATTCTTTAAAATACAATTTTAGTAAAATATGCCTATTTCAATTTAGAAAAAGTTTTCGTTGTGTCTCTAAGATTTACAGAAGACAAAATTATTTTTTTGTTTTTTCGTTTGTCATAACATTGAGATAACTTAGACATTAAGAGCAATTGACCTTTTTTGAATGATACAATAACAAAGATAATTCATGCTATTTATAGCACGATCGCTTATAAGTTCAAAAACTGTTTACATATTTTATTTAATAAACAAATTACACTAACGTTAATCTAACCACTGTAATTAACCAATTTTTATTTTAGTTGCTAATATAAATTAATATATTATAATATGTAGTGAATTAATTATACAAAAAATCGTATTTTACCCAAATTATTTATTTAAAATCATGACCAGCTTCACCCTCACGAATACTATTAACAATGTCAGATGATTAATCTCGCGATGAGTTAAACCTATTCTGGTCTTCAATAAATAATGTAGAATATGTACAAAAAGTATTGTAAAAAAAAATTGAGCGTGAAGGCCTATAACTGAAATTTAATAAGTTATGTTTAAGTATTAATGGTTGGTACTAAAGTTCTATTAACTAATGATATAATATTATTTATACCAACTGCATACGTTGTTCATTGAATTTATCTTTCTTATTTATTATATGATTCGTTGCTACAAACCTTCCAGTAGGTTTGTAAGATACGTCATCTCGCCAAGTCCCTCATATGTAACTTTGTTGTCATATTTTTCTAAGACTTGGTCTATTTCTTCCCTCGCTTTATTTTGAATATCTGGATTAAGTGCTAATTCGTACATAGCAAAACTGGAAGTCGATGAGGATGTTTCGAAGCCTGCTATGAAAAAGACAAAAACTTGCGACGCAACCTGCATAGTCGTCAATCTTGTTCCGTCATCACGTACCTTTTCGTTTGATTCTATAACACACAAATCATACAAATCTCAACATGGGTGACCAATTTGTAGGGCTTGGTTGATTTTATTATCCATATCAACAGATTTGATGAACATTTTGCGAACGGCTACACAATCTATTTACCTCGAACTATCCGCCACTAAAATAAAATTTACAATTCAAATACAAAATTAAGTTTAATAACTTTGTTATTCTACTGTTACGGTTAATAATTGTGACACGTATCTCGCCTCCTCTGAGAAGCATCATGCGGCCAACTATAAAAGGGCTATTTATTAAGAAAATAATCACTGTTTATAATTCTTAACTTATAAATTACAAAATGGAAGTTATCAGATTACAATATTTTATGAATGTTTTTTCGTTGCTACTATTAATTCCAACTATTCGTCATTATCAACTATTTGAATATCGAATAGTAAAACTGAAACTATCCGGATGTATTCGGATATTCGGATAGTTTTTAGTATATATATACATTATATGTTTATACTTAAATATTACATTAAATAATGCCTATATTAAAAATGAGCTCATTTGTAATAAAAGTAATTTATTTAAGTTTCAAAAATGCATATTTTAAAAATAATGTTTCGTATTTTAAATATACTCGTTTAGTAGCAGTTGACGTTGGCTTTATTGTTAGAAGTGTTTTAAACAACACGTCCAACTTTTCTGTTATTTTTTTAAATTGATAAATATATCATATACAAAATATTTTTAAAACTATGATTTAAAAAAACTCAAATATAATGATAAGATATTGATAACACCTGAGTCGGGTGAAGGCTAAAACACCACTACCTGGGTAATTCATAATAATTTTTTTAATGTGGAGAAATTGTGATGTGATCATTCGTAGATTTTGTAACATATTTCAATAAAAGGATTACGAATACTATTCGAATATTTCTCCAAACATCCGAATATCGAATAGTTGAAAAAGAACCAAATATATCCGGATAACGAATATTCGAATATCCGGATTGGAGTCCCTAGTTGCTACTGACACCACACTAAAAAATACGTGCTAAAATAAGCCATACCTGAATTTTCGTCATCAATAACACCATCATTTTTTAATTGTATTAACAGTTGAAGAAAGTCATTTCGAACAACATTATTGTTTTCTCGATACTGAATTGTTTGTTTTACAAGATTGTAAAAAAATTCGGAAACTTCAGGACCATGTACACTTCTTTTAATATATTTCTTTAATTTGGGTATGAAATTTGTCATAAAGGTCATCAAAGCCACAACAACGTCGGGGTCTAAAATCTTCTTGCCCATCCTTCTGAATTCTACATTCGTGTTTTTAAAACTATTACATTCAATTCCAAACGCGCATGATCCAATAATATCCGTGTTTAATTTTGCCAGTATCTCTTTCATATCAACGATATTATTTTTCGCTGTAGTTTCATCAAGGTATTTATTCATTTCAATCCCACACTGAGCAATCACACCGAACATTCCTTTTATTTTATTCGTCGTAAATGTTGGGGAAAGCTTTGCTCTCAAATTTTTCCACTTTTCACCGGTTAAATTGAACAAATGTGCATTTATCGGGTCAACATCTTCGTCAATGGGTTTGTTGTGGTCAGTAAAGTGTGCAAAATCTTTAACCAAAACTTTTTTGACAAGTTCTAGATCATTAATAACAAGCATCGGCTCCATCATCATATACGCACCAGCTACTGGTAAATGTTTCGTTTCTTTGTATATCTCACGAAACTTTTCACCCATCATTTCTCTTCCCATGAGGACACCACCAAAGTTTCCAACGAGAAAGGAAGGATTTGGACCCTGAACACCTCTTTTACTCCAATACGAATATGATTTAACCATCCAGATGTATACCGTCACGACGAAAATTCCGAATAACAAGGAAAGGTCCCACCATGGCGATATCAACGCCATATTCACTAACTTGTACAACAAAAAGTGTAAATATTAAAAATGGCTCAGTTCCTTCTTCTTTCTAAGAATGTTGACAAACGAACAAATAATCACGTTTTATATAAATTATTTATCAACGGCTGTTTTAAACTTGTTAAGTCATTCAGAAAACAAAATAAGTCATTGACAACATTGAATATGTTTAGCCTTCGGTTATAATACTATACATGATATTACGAATGTGTAAGAGGGAAGATTAATAAAATTGAATACACACGACCCAAAGACTGGTAATGAAAACATTGTCAAAATTATCATTTACAGACATTTAATTAAATTTTATAAGTCCGACATTTAAGTTGACTACGGTAGAAAATAGAAAATAAAGTACTTTTCAAGATTTAATCACAAGTATCACTTTCGTTTTTACTCGTTTAATGTACATTTTTGACTGATAAAAAAAATACTTTAATAAAGATTGCATATAAAAATATCTTGCCACTCCTGTTACCAAATAGTTAACGTTCTTGGCAGCTCGTCCATCGATTTAAATGCTGGGATAATATGTACATAAATCGATTAATGGATTTGTGTTCAAATACAATATAATACATGATTTTTTGATGTTGAAATTACGTTACATTCATCCAACTCTATAACAGGGCTTTGTGAGAGTAATTAGTGAGTCCTTTTTCATCCCCATCCTTTATCATATGTTCCCACTTCGAAAGTAGTAAAGTTGTGCTTCTGAATAAAACTCACTTACCGTATTAACAAATTCTGTTGAAATGTTTCACTAAGAGTCATGGTAAGCCGACATGATTGTTTTTTGTAATAATTAAAATGAGAATACTTAAAATCTACATATCATATCGGTATTACAATTGCATATTACTTTTTTATATGAATGCCCTTGTTGAACATACATTTGTATGTATTTTATTATATATACCTGATTGTTGAAGTAAAATAGTTTGAACATACAAACAAATATGAGATGTGTGGAATCGTGGAGTCGTGGTAACTTGGGAAGAAACGGAATCACAAAAAAATCGAGCGAGTCCGACTCCTTTTTTTATATTACAAGGAATAAAAAAATGTGCGTATTTTATACAATTATATGTCGGCAGCGAGAATGATTGTCACAGGTCTTAGTATACCCTTTTTTGTGTTATTATTTAATTCCTTACGTGTTATTTTTGTTTATGCCTGTCAGTTTCAACCTCAAGAATTGTGGAGAGAAAATTCAATTCGACACTTTTACCATCGGAGTTGGAGTTTTTTAATTCATGATTACATCATAGCTATTTGTTTTTAATATTGTTTTTTGTTTTTATCTATGTCCGCTCCCAATGCGGAGCATATGGAGGTATCTCAACAGAAGTTTTTTTATACGAGAACTGTTTTTTACTCAGGCGCTCAACCTCACTTTTTTTCAAAGTGAGTAAGTAGGGAAAGAAGGATAAAGCTAGAACAGGACTGGTGGTTAACTAATTGCTATTGCTACACCCAGTTATTATAGGATCAGAAGGGTGGGAGGAGAGGAAATAATGTGAATTGACATCACAAACACCTAGTCGTCGATCACAACTTTGAATTGAATAATTCTCAAATTCACTGTGATCTTACCGGGAATCGAACCCAGACCTGCGTGATCGGTAGAGTTAACCAACTGGGCCACAGCAGGCGACTAATAATTTAATATAAATAATTTTAATATAATATATTATAATGTCTTCTTACTAAGAATATTAATTTAATTTCTTTGATACCAAGTTAATAGTTTTGTTGATTGCGCTACAAACGAATGAAAAGAGATGTAAATAAGTTGTATATAATCAAAATGTTGCCAATATATGATACCATGCCAATGTGTTTTAGCATAATTAACTAAAATGCTTGTCAGAGTTTTGATAAACACAGACATTAATTATTTTAAATGATACATAGTTATTTATTGAAGACTGAAAATAATTACATCTCAAAATAATTATCAGCATGCTGGATAAAGCCAATACCTATGATATAAACATTTTAAAAAATATGTGCGTTTTAATCTGATTATCACCGTATGCAGAGGTGGACTGCCAATACGTTAACAAGGGAATCGGTTAATCATTCAGATCGGATTTTTTTTATTACTCCTATTCAATTATACGAAATAATCATTAAAGCAATCGAATGATATTTAATAGACAATTTTGTACTATTTTAATATACTACCAATATATACGACTGATTTTAAACAAATATTTTATATTACCACGTATCTATATTTTTTCAGCATATTTTTTATTATTCAATTGAAAAAGTAAACTGCTTTGTTTTTTCCGTAGCCCAAACAATTTATGTAAACATTTTTTTTGAAATGAGATGTACTTTTTTTTAGGACAATCTAAAATTGATGTAGTTTTAATGATACTTGCCGTTAAGTTATATTGAAAATTCAATGAAGTTTTGTATACGACGTAGGCAATAAATAAAATTAAGAAGTAATGACTAAGGTGTCATTCTGAATTGACCGTCTTGCAAATTTATTATAAACAAAGTTATTATTTGCTCATTTATTCTGAACCTTGGCACAAATGTTATTGTATGAATATTACAATAAATATGTAGTTTAAAATCACTTTACTGGTTACTGTACTTAATATATCATAAAATTGATGCCATTCTCCCATTGAAACTTAAATAATAAAAAACGATTTCTAAAAAAAACACGCTATTTTATTATTTTTTTAGTTATTTAAAAATTATTTATAAATAAAATATTTTCTCTTCTATTTATATGTTTGCTTTAAATATTTTTTTACTTAAGCAAAATAGTGTTAGTATTTATGCTATGCCCTGCCTACATAAATAAGCATCATCTGGATCAGGGTTTCCCAAACAGGTATTCCGTGGGACCTAAATGGGTGTTCCAAAAAGTTTTCAATGGTAATATACGCTGCAACACATTTAAGCATCTTCTATGTACTTTAAATTAAAAATCGAGTAATGGGAAATCTCCACTTATGTTTAAAATGTCAAATATCCAAGTACAGACGAAGATTTTTGATCACTAAGAGCTTTGTTTACTCATATTTCCATGTAACATGTTTTAAAAATAATTAATCAATAAATAATAAGTGATATAATAACACATATTTTCATTAATATCTTTACTATTATAAATTAGCCGACCTAAAAAAAAAAAGCTGTGTTCCGGTAACATTTCCAGATTTGCGAAGTGTTCCGTAGCACAATATGTTTGGGAAACCCTGATCTGGATAATTACTGTCAGATTATTCGCTTGTGGCGTCCAAGGGTTGTAGTCTGACTATTTAAATATGGGTCAATTTTCTAATTATTAGTTTTCGTCTAGATCCCTCATAAAATACCTCTCCAAAAAAGCAAGGCTTGTATAATTTTTAAAAGCAAATTAATATTACCCTAAGATTTTTAAATGTAAATGATGCAGCCAAAAAAGTAAAAAAATACTTCTTACATCTTTGGATGCAGCAGACGAATCATTAACCAATTCACAAAAAAAAAAATTCAAAAAATGAGATAATCTGAAGTGTACGTTTTTTTGTTGAGGTCAGTTAGCTCTTGTTAGCTCGGGATAAACAAAACAATGTGCCAATTCAGCAACAATGTGCCATGTAATGACTTTTAAGCTTATATTTTATTTTTATGTGACACTTGAAAATAATAAAATAATGTTTTTATACATCCATCATTGTTTAATAATAATTTTTAAAAAATGTGCGGGACCTCTGATGGTCCTGATACGGATCTGTAGATTGTTATTAGAAGTAATATAAAATGAGCGTGAAACATATATGTATCTCTTTTTAGAATAATCACTCATTTCTTTAAAAATAAACAAGCCGTAAAACATTTAAAACAAGCTAGATTTTTAAATGATTAAAATATGCATATATAATGCTGACATAGATGTTTTCAGTCCGTATTATTTTCAGCAAAGTAACGATAAATACATTTAATTATAAAATTACGAAGTGATTAGTATACCAAAATTAGTTGTAATTATAAATAGTATTATTATATATGTTTAATCATAGACTAATCGATTATACTATTTACTCCGTTAAAATGATTTTTTTAATTGTATCATTTGCGATATAAATATTCATTCTGTATTTATTATATTTGACGCGACCTACATTTAAATGAGAATTGAGGATCAGACAAATTATGAAGATTTTCTCTTTTTTTATGTAGTTATTTGATACGAATGCTCTAACTCTCGTGCAAGTGCTACAATCTAATTTCATAGAATTTTGAGGACTTCAATTGATAAAGGATATTACTTATAATAAGTGCTTTTTTCCTTCTGCATGTGAATGTGATATTTTTTTTCTTGTAGTTATTTAAAAAAGAAAAAGCGTAGAATTTTTGTTTTAATAATTAAAAAAAAATATATTGGACATTATAGCTTACGCCAGCGATTTCCAAACTGGGAGGCGCGCCTCCCTGGGGAGGCATGGACTATTGCAAAGGGAGGCGCGAACAGTCCAACATATTTATTTACCCTTTAAAACGTGTCTTTATTACTATATGAAATAAAGTATGGGGAGGCGCGAAGATATTTTTTTCTTCAAAGGGAGGCGCAATGACAAAAAGGTCGGAAACCACTGGCTTACGCCAATGTGTCAAAATATTTTGAAGTTGAAAGATCATACGAGCAACGTTCCCTCTAATTTTTCTATTGTGCGTGCGGACCATCAACTTCTGTAAACAGTAATTTTCCAGAAATATAAAAAGTGTGCGCAAATATAAAAATTTGGCGAAACAAACATATTTTTACAATATCTCTGTGTGCGTCTCTGTGAAGGGATGGAAAAATGTGTGCGGGTACATTTTGGGAGGTGTAACGCACCTCGCGCGCACACGCGCAGAATTAACTTCACAAACAACCATGTCTTAGATCTCAAATTAAAATTGAAAAAATCCAATTTGACATTGACCTTACCGGGAATCGAACCCAGACCCACCTGATCAGTAGAGCAAGCTCTAACCAACTAGACCACAGCGGGCGACAATGACAAATTTTAAATGAGGGTAAAAATTTAAGCATCGAGTTTTACGATTTCTTCAAGAGATCCTGCTTATAATATTCATTTTTGTTTTGCTATATAGAGGAAATATGTTTGTGCCAAATTGAATTGAGACATTATTTTTATCAATTAATCAGAGTTCATAGACAAATCAATAACAAAAATATTTCTTAAATTTCAAAATCCATTTTGTTTTATTTTATTTGAAAGCCCTAGAAATACAGTAATGTTCTTCTATCCAGACTATCCGTAATATCAAGTTGATAGTGAGAATAGAACCATTATAAAAACCGCTTCTTGTTACTGTCATTCTGAAAATATTTGGTAATGATTATTTTTACTTGGACATATGAAAGAAATATCCCGATATTTTTGACATGTTTCTGATATTTGGGATCCAATTTTTCACCTTTAAAATTACGTTTACATGATCAATTTTTAGGACCAGCTAAGTTCAATATATAAATACAACAAGTCATTAACTTGAATTAACTAGAAAATATGTTATATTGCTACATATTAACATAATGTGCTTGACTATTAAGTTCCGGTGCGGTACAACTTTTTGTTACGCATGTGTGACTTTCATCTGTCTTTTTTTTGTTGTAAGATTCTATCTTTTTATTCGTGTACATATTGTTTTTGCAAAACATTATTTCTTAATATCGGTGAAAGTATTTAAAAATTATTATGATTTATTTTTGCCTTGTTCTTTTCTTTACTTTCGCTGATGTTTGTTTTTTTTAAATTTAAAGTAAACAATTATTATCGAATATTTTTTTGTATGTAACAATTTGATAAATTAGCTTGGCATTGTTTTTTTATGTTTAATGGCGTAACATGGTCAAGCTTTCAAGCTAAATATTTAATGTTCGTTAAACAATATATTGTTTACAGAAATAATATCTACCTTACGAGGGTTAAATAAATTAGGCCTTAAGTCAATCTATAATAGTATAAAAGTTATCATTATCCAGGGGTGTGCTGAAGAGGGCTCGCGCGAGCCTCTTGTTAAATATTACTCAGGACAGCAAGCCCTCTGTTAATTAAAAAAAACCCTATTCTAAGATATACGCTTAATAAATATGCAATATATTTTAATTAAAAAAGTGGTAATGTACATATGGGATTTCTGAAGTACATTTTTCTACTACTGATATTGATTAAATTATGATATATTGTGAACTAGTAACATTCGATAGCTTTAATAATTATGTCGCAAATTGCATATGAGTGATAAAAAATCACACTTTCCCCAGAAAATCACGAATAGTTATAAAATTTAGCGAGCTTCTTGTTACCGTGTTGGCAGCCCAATGCTATCATTATCTTCTTAATACATGTATCTTCATAATAAGGTATAAGAACAGCATATTGCTGATTAGGTGATTGGTTCAGAATTTTCCTATAAACTTCACAAACATGAGATGTTTTTCACGTAATTATATAACTATTAAGTATATTGTATAATAAAGTGGTTAATTACACAGTATCAGAAGTTTTAATATATTGGTAGCACGCAGTGGAGGATTACCCTTTTAGCAAATGAGGCACGCGCTTGGGGCCTCCGAATCTTAGGGGCCTCATTTAAAAAAATAATTCTTATGTTATCCGAAAAACAGAGCCTTCAAATTTTATTGCGCCTAGGGCCTTACATGTGCTTAATCCGCAACTGGTAGCACGACCTCATATGTATTTAATAAATCAAGGATAAGGAAGAGCACCAGGGCTGAATCTAGAAAATATTTCAGAGTGTATACTGTGTGATTTAGATAAAAAAATATCTAAAAGAAATAAACTTACAATCTGAATTTCACGAATCTTTAATGTTAGTACTATAAACTTCACTATTTATATATTCTCACTATAAATGTATATACATTGTCACAATTTCCTTATTAACAGGATAGTGAAGTAAACATTGTGCATATTATTAATTTTTATCACGATTTTTGCCTGATTTTTATTATCACAATTGCTTTATAAGATTACCTATTCTTTAAAAACATTTTTTTATCCATCTCCTCCTCCAATGTGGATCATATAGCTTTCTCATGGAGGTATCTCAACTGAAGTTTTTCTACGAGAACTGTTTGTTACATAGTCGCTCGACCTCTCTTTTTTCAATGTGAGTAGTAAAGTTAGAATGATAAGGCAAGGACAGGATTAGTGGTTTACTAATTGCTCCCGCTACGCCTAGGTATTGATGGATCGGAAGGGTAAGAGGCAATTTTTAGCCATCGCAAACACCCATGCCTTCGAACAGAAATCGAAAATCGATCGAAAAAATGCTGTTCGTACTAGATTTTTTCGAACTCGAACTCGAACCCGTGAAATCCGGCACGGAAACCAACAACGCTAACCGCTGCGCCATAGGACCCAACTTAAACATTAAAAAGTGTTATACATATATTTTTTCCCGGCTCAACGTCGTTGGCTTCGGTTTTGGATCTCAAGGGCTCAAATCCTGGTACGGGCAGTTTCATAATTTCAATCGATTTATGGATTTCTGTTCGAATGCATGAAAATTCTATAATATTTAAAATTCTCTCCCATCTACATAATTCTAAAACGGGGCGTAACTAAAACAGTAACCTAACCACAAGTCATGTCTTAGCACTAGTCCCTTATATCTCTACTCTATTCGAAAAAAATGTTGAGTAACTGAGTAACAAGCAGTTATCGAAGAAAATTCTGTTGAGACATATTTCATGAGGGTTCCATATGCTCCACATTGGTAATGGGCATGCCTCAAAAAAATAGCACTGTCTAATGTTAATTCTTAACGGATTAAATTATTAAATTCTGTTGTAGGTACATTGGTAATTACAGGTAAGATTGCTCGCAACCTACTGTTTGTTAGTAGGTAATGAAGGAATGAAAAAATAACTGAAAAACGTTTTTAATTAATAGATTTCTCTACCAACAAACATAATTTGGATTAATCTATATTTAGACGGAACAAAAATTATGTACGTTCAAAAACGCCTACGAGATAATAAATTTTCGCCCGTCTTAATTAATGCGTTTGAATTTATAAACACACTCATTAGAATAATTCTTATTTACCGTTTCTAATGAGTTTTTTTTTATTAATTTTCTTCTATAAGTGATTAAACATCACCAAAACAATTTCAGGCCCGCTTTTTCTTAGCATATTATAAAAATGTTCTCATTTTTTATTACATTTATTACATACAAATAAAAAGCAACAACGTTAGATTGTATTTAGTGTTTACAAACAGCATTAAAATATTATTATTACAAACATTTTGGAAACCAAATATTGTAATAAGGTATTGCACCTTAGTTGAATGAAGCAAAAATACTACTTAAGGTCTCCAATACTATTTTTTAAATCTGGAATAATTGTGATTTTAAATATGAACGGTCAGAATAGAAATGTATACGGTCAGAATATTTTGTAACAAGTTACGTTAGGTCTTTTTTAATTTCATTTAAATTATGACTATTTATTCTGACCGATATTTTATGACCAATGTTCCCGATAAGGTTTGCGCTTGTGCGCGCGCACACCACCCAAAATGTGGCCGCACACATTTTTCCATCCCCGCATAGGCCGCACACAGAAATATTGTAAAACGAAGTTTATTACACCAAATTTTGTCTTTGCTTAAATACTTATACTATACTATAATTTTCTAGATTTTTCTTCCACGTCTAGATTCAGTGAGTAAATACCTACATATTTGCGCACATTTTTTATTTTGCTGAAAATTTACTGCGCACATAAGTTGATAGTCCGCACACACAATTCTTTCAAAAATTAGAGGGAACGTTGATTATGGTCATTTAATATAAATTCTGACCGGAAAAATATGAGCCTTGAACAATATTACAAATACTCTTCGAATAGTTGCCCTAATATTCGAATATCGAATAGTTAAAAAAAAAACCGAATATATTCGATTGGAACCCTAATGAAAACTATTAAGTTTTGTTGTTAAAGTATACACTATCATAATTTTATGAACACAAAACATAAAAGTATTTAAGTGTTCATAATGTGAAAAATATAAACTCCTAATTAAGAATCTTAACTCTCGCGGCTCGGAGACTAGAAAAATACTTCTCTGCCGATGGGGGTCGTTTAGGGACCCCAGTGGTTTCCTCATTATTGGCCTTAATCTTATGAATTTCAAAAAATTTTTTTTTTATAAAAATCCGTGGTTTTTTAATAAACAATCATATTTTAAGTTGCGCGAAAAAAAGACGTCATTTCAGTACAAATATAAATTTGCAACTGACGCGTTCTGCGTAGTTATCTTACGAACGATCGCTGATAAGCGGGTGCTTATCTCATTATCGCATTACGCGTTATCGCGTATTTATATAAACTACAAAAGGTTAAAAAAACTATGATATAAAAATACCTTAATTTTAAACATTGTATCACCCATATTAAAATAGATATTTAAGAAAATGTGGGTATTGGGGTCGCATTTCTTGAGCTTAGAACCGGAAAAGTTAACCGGAGTTGTTGAATCAGTCGCTAAACTACTCTTTTCAGGAAAGGTGACAATATAAGTATGGGTCTAGGATAGAACTCTACAATATCTGACAGGGATAGGTTAAGAGAAATGAAAAACGTCAACACAACTCTTAGATGCCATCTTGACTGGGCAATAAAACGAACAAAGACTCAACAGTTGTAGTCGCTCAGTTATGGAACCGCTGTTTTAATCTAGAATTTTAAAATCATAAATTCCACTTTACATGGGAGTAGGTGAACATTTAGATCTACGATGGTTATTACTTGTCAATGAGAAAACCAACCAATTTACTCAGCGTATGATCAACATAATCATACCATGAATACAGCCAACGACGAATAAAATTATCGACGGTAATTTGATTCAAGTCTCCACGCTTTACGCCAACAAAAGTAAGTCGTCAGAATTAGAATAATAACACCTAACAATTCTTTCTCTCGTTATCGAGTAAGCAAATCCTTTTGATTTACATGAAAGTTTCTTTGATTTTCACTCGTCATATGATACGTTGTAGCCCTGATACGCACACAGTAGAGGTCTGCACGGGCCAAAATTTTACAAAACTACCCGGTCCGAGCCCGAAAAACTCACGCCCGACCCGGCCCGGGTCCGAGTCTAATACCGCACTTATTACCCGAACCCGACCCGAAGCCCGAAACTCCTTATTTTAGCTCGCCGAGGAATTTGAAATCCTCGATTTGCTATATTTTTTCCCAGATTATCTCCGAAAGTCCTTTTTTTTTTTTTAGCTCACCGAGGAATTTGGAATCCTCGATTTGCTATACTGTTTCCCAGATTATCTCCGAAAGTCCTTTTTTTTCAGCTCACCGAGGAATTTGAAATCTTCGATTTTCTATATTTTTCCCCAGGTTATATCCCAAATTCCAAAGCCCGGCCCGGCCTGAGCCCGACTCTCAATTGCGCTTACCCGCCCGAGCCCGGCCCACGGACCGGGTCGGGTAAGAGCCCGCGGGCCAGGCCCGGGCCCGGGCCCGTGCAGACCTCTAGCACACAGTAAGGCCGAGCAAAACCATAACACAGCTATAGTCAACAATTGGACCCCTCAACCGTTTTTTTTTATTATTTATTACTACATTTTTATTAATATTAAAAATGCATCAATTTTTCAATTAACTTTATGTATTACTTTAAATTGAATTTGGATCTGCAGAAGTACCCTATCAATCAAGAAACGGCGGGTATTAAGAGCAATTTGCTTATAACACTTTTTGTTGTTGTATAATCCATGTCCGATCCCGATTTGGAGCATATGGTCTCCTAACGGAGGTTATCTCGTAAGGTTTTTTTTCAAAAACGAGAACTCAACCTTCAACCTTGCTTTTACGAAGAGAGTAGGGATAGAAAATATAGGACTTTTGTAGGACTAGTGGTTAACTAATCGCTCTCTCTACGCTCTGTTATTTTAACATTTGAAGGGTGAGAGGGAATTTTTAGCAATCGAAAACACTTATGCCTTTGCGGCTTTGAACTTGTGAGGTCCGTCACGGAAGCCAACGACATTAACCACTTCATCACCTTTTTTTTAAACCATGTCCGCTCCCAGTGTGGAGTATATGGACTCCTAATGGAGTTTATCTCAACAGAAGTTTTTATACGAGAACTGCTTTTTACTCAGTTGCTCAACCTCTCTTTTTCCGAAGAGTGTATGGATAGAAGGATAGGGCTAGAACAGGATTAGTGGTAAGCTAATCGCTCTCGATACGCCCGATCATAGGATAGGATGGGTGGGGAGTGGGGAATTGAAGACATCACATACATCCATGCCTACGAACAGAAATTCATAAATCGATCGAAAAATCAATTTATAAAACTGTCCGCACCGGGATTTGAACCCGTGCCCTTCGTAACCGAAGCCAACGCCAAGCCTACACCACATACCCGACAAAATTTTACATACGATTACTTTATTGGATTACGATCAGCGGTGGGCTGCTAAAACGTTAACAAGGGGTTCGCTTTATATCGCTCCGATGGAATACTTAAACAAGCAGTCGATTGTTACTTATAATATGTAACAATATGCAATTTACCGTGAACTTATCAGTGTAAATGGCTATAAATGTACTACTGTGTATACTGAAGCTGTCCTAGATAATATATACGTCAGGAATTGCAGTTATGTACTCATTTGATCTGTGAATATTGTTTTCTCTTAAATTAACAAGAGGCTCGCCGGCCTTAGTAAAAATTTAACAAGGGGCTCGCACGAGCCCCTCCGAGCCCACTCCTGATTACGATTACCCTCTTCGGAAAGGCAGTTTGAGAAAAGGCACTGGAAACGCAGATGTTATAAATGTAGCAATAATTTAAAAGTACATACCATAATGTAAGCTTATAACAAATTTAATAATTTACCTATACTGTCTCCGAAATAAAATAAGTTGACCTGATGAATACCAAGCGATTCTTGTAGAAAAACGTTAGTTGATATAATTTACATTATAAGTGTTAATAATCCTAACTGCTAAAAATATACAACATAGCAATCATATATGTTAGTTACTACAGCTATCAATAACTAATCTCATTCATTGCGATTTTACTTTTATTTTGAAGTCTTGCCAGCTATTATCCTACCGTATTTATTTAATTATCTTTCCAGTTACTACTTACTGTAATAAAATGTTGACGATCCACTGTGAAAATGTAAATTATTGAGTAATAATTTCTCTGCCATTTCTCTTGGAGATACAGAGACTCTCAGCTAGAACCTCTCAATGTCGCTATATAAATTCTATCAACTTTATCAAAAAGCAACAATACACAACGGTCATTCAGAGCATTCGGTTCCTACTGTATTCACTCACAGTTCACTTCCTTCATTTTTATTAACATTGAAGAGTTTTAAGTACACAGTCAACGGTCAACCATTTTTTTGTGGTGGAGATTATCAACTCGCGTTGTGTTTTTCAAAGGAAAATTGTGCAGTGTGGAAATATATATTTGAAGGTTAGTGAAAGCTTAGCTTAAAAATACTTCAAAGCTCGATTCATACACGTGATTTAAAAATAAAATCAATATAAACTATTGTACGTTTAATATTTAAGAAAATAAAACACTTGCTTGAACTGATTCCACAATTATTAGGGTCGGAACCGGTTTCGATCATCACGAGCATTCTTAATTGATCAGTGGAATAAGTGCATTTTTTTTTTAATAAAATACTTTTTCATTGAGTATTGACAGACAGCACTACATAAGTAGGTACATTCAAAATTAAATAATCTTATAGTCGTGGGATTAAAGACCTATTCAAACACTTATTGTGTTTGAATGCTTTAAAAATGAATTTTTTGATGAAGCAAAATATATTGTAGATTTTTTACAATGGTCAGTATTTTAAAAACCGATATTGCTCAGCGTTTGAACAGTTATAATTAATTGTGACTGCTCTTATAAATAATATTCGCTTTAGAACGAGTTCTACATAGTTAGTTTGCGTTTTATAAAAAATGATCAGTTGAAAACAATTAAGTTATTAAAAACGTTACGTTTTGCGATACAATTAACTGCATCATTGGAATGAGTGTCTAGTCAAAATATTGTTAATCATTGAAACACAATTTGTATTACATATTAAAATATTATTAGTAAATTTCAAAACATATTGAACTATATTTAATCCTCAATTCATGAGTTAAATGATTTTTTTAATCTAGATTAATTGTTTGATAGTAAAAAAATATTTTTAAAAACTAACTTGTGAACATTGAGAAAATAGCGGAAAATCCATTTGAGGTAAAATTATTACATTCGTTTATAAGAACAATCGCTTTTAATTTAGTTTTTAAGATAACTCTATCACCATCTTAATAATTGTGGAAGCGTACTCTAAATTCAGTTTTATTTTAAAAATATGTCTTTTCATGCGGAATTCATTTATTGTTAAATCGGGAACAAAAAAGATTGTTTAAGTTCATCAGTGGAACTAAAAAATAATAATAGAATTTTTATAAAATATGAATCATTTTGTGAGAATTAATTAATTAACATGATTGTATTTTGTTGAAAGTAAAATATAACACAACTTCAATTATAAATTCTGACAAATGAAAACAAAAATGCATTTTAAAATATCTAATGGCTTTTTTATGAATGCATACCGAAGCTTTTCAAAATAAACTTAAACGAGAAGTAGCTTTGAGTTTGTCCACAATAGATTATTCGCGTATTGCCGTTATTTCTTTACTTTAGACTTTTAGCAATCTCACAGTAAGTTGATCTTTTCAGAGTTTTTTAGCATCTAAATGATTCAGTGCCGTATCGATCAGAATTTGTATAATAATTTTTGTTTTCAGTTTAACTATAAATTTCATTGCATATGAGGTTTTAAGAGTCATTAAAACCAATCTATATTACAAATACTACTTCACACTTTAAACCATAATTAATTAAAAAAATATCTTTCAAAACATTATCTTTGGCAAAATTGTTTGCTGACTGTTGTAACATTGGGTGTAAATAAATAAGACGAAAGTGTTTACTTGGCAATTAACATTGCATGCGATACACTAAAAAATAATTGAAATATAAGTAAGCGTGAAAATATATTGAATCTTTTCATCAGAATTAGTTTTTACATGTGTAATATAATCTCAATCAAAATGTTCACGTGAAAAGTAATTCATCAAAAACAAATACATACTTACGTTATAATGAAAACACATTAACGTAAATACTTACTGCCTTAATTCGGTCCATGTCATGCTAGCTGGCAAAAATAAATTGGTAGCAATCAACGTTTTTTTTAGCTGAAAACGTGTGCATGTTACTGAGAACTTTGAAATTGTGTCGTAAAAGTTTTAGACATTTTTTTATAGTTTATTTACAACTAAATGTTTTTTTTAATATCCCCACGTTCTGTAATATTTATATAAAGTGAAATGATTTACGTTTAAGTCACCTTTTTTACAGAGAAATACCCTTTAGAACCCTGTGTTTGAATATAATCATAATTCAGCGATGACTTTTTCATTGTTTTTTTCGTATGTAATTTAAAGGGTGTGTAGAGGAAAATATATTTTTTTCAGTGATGTTTATTTCTTTTTTTTAACTTGTATTTTGCATAATATATCAGCTGTAATGTCAAGTACGAAACTGTTGTATTTCATCAAATATATTATGAATCACATCCTAATTGATTTTCTTTTACTATAGTTGCAGTTCAAGAAAATGATGAACTCGCTGACTAAATTAAAGATGGTGGCAGTTGCCGTATTGCTTTTGGTTGCAATTAACATAGCAGACGGTGGAGCTGCTAACCAAGATGACTACATCACTGAATCACAAAATGCGTGCTTTCAATCGCACGATACGCTATCTTGCTTTAAATACCGCACTTTGCGCTACATGTCCGGAATGGCCGTCGGAAACGCGTGGGTGTTTCAATCAGATGCTAAAGATTCAGGAAATGTATCTACCCGCGGGTTTGCATATGATGACGGAACAAGTATCTTGAAGTTAGTTAAGATTGAAAAACCTTTTATCGGACAAGATGGAGAAGAATTCCTTGCAGAATCAAGACAAATGAGTAACGATTCTGAATTAGATAAGTTTGTAAAATTTGGCAAACGACAAGCCAGGAATTTCTTGACAAGTCATGGAATCAGAGTTGGACTTCCCGAAGGTGCCACTGCTGTTAACGAAGATGACCAATCAATCGACAATGGTAAGAATTTGGACCCTTTTGCAATATTTACTATTTACAACATACTTACACAGTTACACTTACAATTTATGCTACACACGGGATCTATTGAGAAAATCAACCGGCAACGGTTGTATTGTAGCCTATCGATAAAATCTCCGTTAAACGATCAAAAGTCACCGAAATAGACTATTATTGCCAAAGTCTGGTAAAAATGTTTGTTTTTTCAAGAACCTGTATATTTAAAATGTATTGCAGAGGTTATTGTATTTTTTCTATTGACCTGATCTTGAATGATATTGTTGGATTTTAATGAATTTTAAATTCAAAATATACGTTGAAGTATTCCAATTTCTATAAATGTGCCCGCTGGAGCAAAAAATATAACAAATGATCATTTAACGAGAAAAAATAACCAAAATTCTTTGTAATCCATATCGCTTGACAAATCACACAGATTAATTGAAGTCAAAATTATGTTTGATAAGCACTATTTCGAAAATAAATTATTTAGATTGACCGCAAAAGATTTATTCAAAACTAGATTTATATTTAAAACTTTTTGTCAGAAAAATCGCTGGTAAAAATAGTAAACTATTTATAATAAACTTTGGATCAAATTTATATAAAAAAATGCATTACTTTGTGTTTGTTTTATAATAACAATAAAATGTGTAACACGTAGGTACATTATATTGCACATTACAAAATGCTGTGAGGAAAAACAATTTTGCAAACTTTTTGCTATTTTTTTCCTCGGTCGTACATTTGTCATTTATTCTGCACGAGTTGTTGGAGCTTTTTATCGTAAAACCGCAAAGACAATCAGTCATAAGTAGATAATGCAATACAGACTTGGATGCTTCTGCGCAATTGGATCAGTAGGCTTAGTAAAACGACATTAAAAACCTCATTCTCACGCATTTAAGAGATTTAACTTATACATAAATTGAAATACTAAATATTTTCATAATATTCAATACAATAAATCGATGAATAAAAAGTGATTGGTCATCATAAGAACACTTCAACAAAGTTGATAAGAATTTTCTTTCTTTGTTTTTGCGGTAATATGAATAACAGATCCAAAACTATTATTTGAATTTTGTTACAGCTTGATATCGCCTCTTCTTCGCGAAAAATGTACTAAATCTATTTAAATTTATGAATTTGCATTCCGAAAACTTCATTTGTATTTAACATTTCGTTTTTTGGTTAATTACGTTATTTTTCACTCTCAACTACATGATCACGTCATCATCAGTCAAACAACATTATGTCAATTTTTCTAGTTTCTTCTTAAGTCACCAGTAAAGTTTAACGTTATCTATATGAGGGTGTCCTTTTTAATGTTTTTAGGTTACTAACAACAAATTTTAGCATCACCATAAGCAATATAAACATACAGTACACAAAGCGGTGGGCTGCCAATACGTTAAGAAGGGGCTGCTTAATCTCAAAGCAATTTATCACTCCTATGCGATTGTTACTTAATACACTTACAATATGCAGCAATATGCAGTTTACCATAAACTAATCAATGTAAATGGCTAAAAATGTACTACCGTGTATATTGAAGCTGTCGTAGATAATATATGTCAGAAATTGCAGTTATGTACTAATTTAGTCTGAGAAAATTGTTTCCTCTTATATTAACAAGGGGCTCGCCGGCCGTAGTAAAATCTAACAATGGGCTCGCGCGAACCCTTCCGAGCTCCCTCCAGCCCACCTCTGAGTACACAATACATTAAAAAATTTGAACATTATGTTTCAAATTAACATCTGCTTTGTAAAGTCACAAAATATTTAAAAAATATTGAAAATATGTCTTGAAAAATTTGCATGAAAGTTAGATCAAGTTATTTGGAAGAAATTTTATATTTTCACTTCTAAAATAGAATAAGAGCATGCTAAGTATAATATGTATATGTGATAAAGTATCTTATAACATTTCCGTCTGATTTCTGCTCGATTGGACTTAACTTGAGTTATCTTTCTATAATAACTTAATATCGACTAAAACCGCAATATTCTGCATAAGAAATGATAGCCGTGTTTGGTTTCACGCACCGTCGGTCAACGGTCAGATAATCCTTTGCAAATGAGCGCCAGTTTCTGTTAGATGATGATCTATATTCCATTTCACTGAAACCAGGCCAGGGCGTGGATACGGTCCGTAACTAGGTTTCTTAATATAATACTTTCGAAGAATGCTTGAATGAACAGTAATATACATCCTTGATTAATTGAACCGAATAATTTTCAACTTAAGTATAAACCTTTCAAAGGAAAATATCTAACTTTTCTTTTTACTTGGTGGTTGAAAAGTTAAGTTCTCCACTGATCTTTTTTTTTAATTGAACTCACTTTATTCCTGAAGTATGATAATTCAATTTTTATTTTATATATAATTTAACATATTTTTATTTTTTCAAGCGTTGAATTTTCATTTGAAAGTTATACAATAAGAAAACCTCTTTACATGAAATAAGTTTGCCATAATTATTTTTATGAGTCATAATAATTGGAAATCTGCGAAATGAAAATTAATCAGAAAATTAATAAGATCATTTTTATCTATAATAATCGTGGAGTCATTTAGTATTAAGCATAATAATTGGTAAATCCTTAAGTGAAATAGAATTATATTAATATAATTTAAGAAAAAAAAACAAATTACATTCTTATTCCATATTTTAAATTACTTTCGGAACCGTTTTTGTTACGCGTACTAAAACTTTTATTGGAAATGCTCACTTGTTGAGTTAAACTATGTTTTTTTTATATAAATTAAGCACATCGTAATGATCTATATTCATTCTGCACACTGCAGTGCATGCAACTAAGTCTTGATAATTTTCTACAAAGGACATTCCTGGTAATTATTTGAATACGAATAATGTTGCCATTGATGTCTGAAACAAAGTTAAGTACCATATGAAATAAAAACATGATTTATAAAATAAACTACTCAACTTTATTTATTACTTTCTATAAAATGTATCGCACAAGTAAATTGACGTTTATTCAAAATAAAAAAAATACTAATAATATGTAATATTAATTAATTTGATTTAATTAACATTATACTTATCTTAATGCTAAGTAGCACTTTTTGATTGTCATTCTGACTCACGTTAACGTGAATATTTCATGAATACGTATTTAAAATATTTTTTTAATTGGCTTGATTTTACAAAAAAAAAAACATAACATTATAATAAAAATATCATATTATGCTTTTTGTAAAACAGTTTTGATGATTTATTTCAATTAGTGACACAGACTTTCATACCATATTTTGTTATATTTTAGTACGAACTAAAGGCGTCAAATTTTGATTTATAATAACAGTATTTTGGTGAAGGGTCATAGATGTGATAAAAAAAATCGTTTAATTCAGTATTTGTATATTAATACGTTGAGTTATTTCTGCAGCACGAAAAAGTCAAATACTCTGCGTCTGTGCTTAGTTTTTTTTTGAAAAAATATCGTTTGAAGCGTGCAAGGCAAGTGAACTAGATTTTTTCATAATAATTACTATATAAATAATTGCAGTCAAAAGCCGTGTCTAAGCGCTCGACAAGATTGGAAGTTTTTTAAAAATCAATAATGATGACCATACCGAAATATTATAAATCAGCGCGATGCTTGTATATTGAGATATAAAACGTATAACAGTAATCGTATTTTAGCGAAATGCGAAATGAAAAGAAAACCAACGGAAATAAAATATTATAGTTTAGAATTATTTTCATTATGTACACTTCCACAAAAATCTTGGTCGAACACGACCCGGGTTTCGCCTCTCGGCATCTTCCGGTGCTACTCAGTGCGCGAAGATTCGACCAAGATTTTTGTGGAAGTGTACATAATGAAAATAATTCTAAATTAACGTTGAATTTCAATCAAGCACCTTCAGTCGAAATTCTTAATTATAAAATATTATAGTAGATTAATTTTTGTACGTCCTCATTTTTTGATGTTTAGTAGGTGTAATATTTATTCTACAAATAACTTAAATAAGTAACATATCCAGCCAGGACTGAAGTGATAATTTTGGCAGAGGAAGAATATTGTATCATATTGGTGGTGCTTTATGATTCATCGTGATATTGCACAAGTGGGTACAGTCAGCGACGTGGCCACCACATAGCAGTCACAGCGAAAACAGGGACCAAATTTCCACACACACTCAATTCTTTTTATACGTTTTTAAATAACGCGGTGTCATTATTTGCTCTTACACGATTCGATTCCTAGACTTTTTAGACATTTTCTGACAATAAATTCAACAACACAAGATAGTAATAAAAAACAAAAGGTTTTATTAGATCCTAACGCATTAGACGTGCCAAGACATGTCTAGCAATGAAAGCGATTTATGTCCAGCCCTTCATAAAAGTCCCCGTATGTGATCAAGTAGCGATGAATAGTAGTATTTTTTTTTACAGTAATAATATTTCGTGTTATTTACTTATTGACACAATTTTCTATACCTCAGTATTGTTACTTTTTTCAAATAACATGGTTTTTGAATGTAGGAAACAAATATTAAACTATTCTCAAATATTATGTCAATCACTTTTTTACGCGTTTTTTGGTGAAACGTATCTACCGTGTAAAAAAGAGTTTAGTGCGCCTAATAGAACAACTTGCGTGTGGGTGAGGGTCTTGCGTGAAGTTTGCATGAGGGCCCCAATTTTTTAGCTTCGCCACTGGGTACAGTCTTCAGTTTGCAGTGTTGTTATTTGTTTTATATGGTATGCCCATCTTGTATGCCACTGTACACTGTAACGCTAATAATAATTTAAAAAAATGACAATTTAACGATAACATGTTATTAGTAAAATCAGTTCTATCGTAAGTTAACAATATTTTAATAGTAAAGTAAATTAACGAATATTTTGAACTTAACCACAGCGTATAGCAGGCCTCAACAATCACGATTTTGAGCATTCTTAATTATTATAATTATAATAAATATATTTAATTACATAAGATACAATTTATAACTGATGATAAAAGAATCTTATCATGAATCTAAGGCACAATAATTTAAACTTTTTTTTCTTACAGATATCGTGGAATCAACTCGTAAAAACGACGGTCGAGGAAAAAAGAAGAAGCTCGCCATTCTCTTCCCACTCTTGTCTCTGCTATCAATCTTAAAAGTGAAACTTCTTCTTGTACCCATTCTCCTCACTGTTCTCTTCATCAAGAAAATTTTAGTATTAGCAGCTTTGTTCCTACCGACTATTCTTTCAACGCTGAAGATCTGCAAGGTACACCAACCGCATCCTCACCACAGTCAATGGACAGGGGCTGAACAGAGTGCCGATTATAGCAGCGGATATGGTGGCTATTCGGCATACGCTGGACCCGTAAATCAAGGCCACCAAAAGGAATGGGCAGCAAGTAGAGCGTACAACGCGTACAGACCAACATATGAAGGAAAACAAATGAAATCGTCGCCTTCCGATTATTTACCAAGTGGTTCAAACGTCATATATCCACCTACTGCCAATAATCAGGCCTAGATAGAACAAAGTCGAAAGTATTATTGTGTAAGTTAGATTTCATGAACTCCATCATTGACGATTTTATTTACTTATTACAAATAATGTTGCTAAAGGTTTATCATTTTTGTAAAAAATTAATTCATAAATGAAATAGAAAAACACAATTATATTAATTTTTAGTAATTTATTAATGGTTGAAAGATGATTTTGGATTGTATCTGGACGAACTGTATTTGGTTGCGATGATAATACTACACATGTTTAGTGTTTAGTTTTCTAATTTAATTTATTCTCGCATATATTATCACTTTTATGTTTATATCACGCGTAAGTTTTAAGTCTTATTTATTTTATTTTATTGTATTTTATTTTCTTACTTCTAAGTTATATGATTTATACTGTATTTTTTGAACTTGTCAATTAATTTATTGGGAGAAAAATTACAGCATATATTTTCAAAGATTCTCATAAATTTAATATTATTCATGTTTATTTTATGTTTAAAATACTTTTTAAAACTATTTTTTAAGCTATATTTTACCTAATGAATTAAGTACTACTTACCTGTCACTGTAGCCATTTAAAATTATTTATCAAAATTTAATGTTGATTATATTATTTTAGGTATTTATTTAATTATTATGAAAGTACAATATCTACATTTTAAAACATTGCATTTTAAATTGTATAATATAAGTTAATTTTTATATAACATGTAAACGAACATCATTTTAACTTGTTAAATTTATTTTTTCAAATGAAACACAAATACACATTTTTCTTTAAAAAAAAACTTT
This sequence comes from Himalopsyche anomala, assembly GCA_031772345.1. Classification (NCBI taxonomy): domain Eukaryota; kingdom Metazoa; phylum Arthropoda; class Insecta; order Trichoptera; family Rhyacophilidae; genus Himalopsyche; species Himalopsyche anomala. Next base: position 15,729,247 of record CM062823.1, read on the forward strand.
TTATTTTTTAAAGAAATGCTGACTATTCTTTCCGACAGCTTCACTATAAAAAATAACAATCTTGAAAGATAATATACCTCATATATTTTTTTGATGATAAGTACACATTTTATTAAAGTAAAAAAAACAACTTCAAAATACATCTCTTCTAGTCCATTCCATCAACCAATGAAGAGAATAAAGGATTTCAATGAAGGATTTCTACAAAGCTTTGATATAATGCCCTGTTTTCGTAATTATACATTTTGGACGGCTTGAGTATGAATTGCAAAAATAGTATTTAGATACAATCAGGGATGGGTTGGAGGGGGCTCGGGGGGGGGGGCTCGCGTGAGCCCCTTTTTAAGATAAGAAAATCATTCGTCTTAGATCAAATCAACATATAACGGCAATTTCTGTAGATGGTTAAATTTTATTATGAAACAAGACTTAGTTGCCCCTTAATTTTTTCATTCAGCGTGGTGGTCTTTCGTGCCGGACCTCACGGGTTCGACTCCTAGTACGAAGCAGCATCTTTTCGATCGATTTCCTGTTCGAAGGTATGGATGTTTGCGATGTCGAAAATTCCCCCCCCCCCCAACTTAGTTTCGATCAATTTCAAATATAAGAATTTCTGAGCCCATGGTTAAGATTTATTATGAACAAGACTTGAGTTGCCATCTTCAATTATTCCCACCAGCGTTGGATCTTTCGTGCCGGACCTCACTGGTTCGATCTATACGAAAATGTCATCCAATTTTATTTATGCGCCTGTTTTTTGATATTTGGCAACTGTGCTGATGCTTGGAAATTCATTCAAACATTAAATATGACCAAAATTACATTTACTTTATGGTTTATGAATTTACTTTTTTTTTAGATAAATCAACGTCATTCCGTAATAATCTTTAATGAATTAATAAATATGTTTATTCTGCCTTAATGGTTACTATAAAATAATGTATTGTATCATATAAAATAATATTACGTGACTTTATGGAATTTACGGAAGAGGGACAAAGGCTTTTTTTTTTTCAAAAAGTCTTAAAAATGAGTTTCACGATCAAGAGCGACACCTATAATTTAGACAAATTATTTAGTGGCTTATTTACAAACATTCATTTAAATTATATAATCTAGCTTAATAGGATTTTCAAATCATCCCAGTTAAGTTAAGCATTCCTAATTAATATATTCTAATAAAATTCATATGATATAAATGAACAGGTAACCAGTGCAGTAACTTCCTATTTTTTTCAATAAAAAATCGCATCTCAACCAAAAAGCCCTATTAATTTTTGATTTTTTTATTAAACGATAATAAAATCAAATACATTGATGTTGACATTTCATTTTTTTAGCTTTTATTGGACATTCATAGCTAATTAAATGTTGAAATAGTATCTAATAATCCGAGTATCTTTTAATAATAACACCGTTATTGTTAAAGTCTAGCTTAAATAAGATTTTCAAAACATTCTAATTGAGTTAAGCATTCCTTATTTATTATATTCTAATAAAATTTATTAGTGTAATTATTACACGAATGTTTATAAATAATCTATTTAATAAGTTTTCTTGGTATCGTTGTAGATTGCTACACTCTCCCATAGGAAGGATATAATCAGTGGCGTAGCAAAGGGGTGCGGCGGGGGCTGTCCGCCCCGAGCGGCACATTTTTGGGGGCGGCATTTTCAAAAATTAAGAAAATATTTTTCGAGGAATTATATTTATACATAAAAAAAATTAGGCCACCTGTAGTAAAAACTCCTAGCTCATTGATACAAAATAGTAGAAGTGATTAAAAAACAAAATTAGAAGAAATATCGGGGGCGGCAAATTCAAGAACCTCCCCCGGTGGCAGGACCCCTTCCTACACCAATGGATAGAATGGTATACAAATAGGCATATCTTCAAAAAATCATGCTTAATTAATAATTAACCAATATGAAAAGCTGACGATGAAAAGCTACACTACAGCTTTTATGAAAGTGACATCTATCAATGTGAAGAATAAGTAATTAAAATTTGTTTAGTAAAAAAAGATGTTTCTGTAAAAATGAAAAAAAAATAATATGATATTTTTATGTAATATGTAACTGTTTATATTAAATAATATATTACAAAATAGAGATTTTTTAATTAGATAAATGGTTTTGGTATTTCTAATTAAATATACCATTTTAAACTAAGACATAAATCAAGTTTATTTTCACTAAATATTTAAATAAGAGGTCACTGCTTAAGCATGCCACTGGATCCCTACTTATTTTTTACGGATAAATTTTATTGAAACAATATAATAAAGAATGGGTAGGAAAACCCAATTATTATTATTAGATTCTATCAATTATACGAATGTTTGTAATGAAATTATTTAATATTTTGTCTTAATTATAGGTGTCACTGTAGACTGCTACACTCATTCTTATTAATACTGAATATTAATTATCATATTTAATACAATTGCAATATTTATTATGCAATTGTATTAAATATGGTTTAATTATGTCGATCAGTTCAATACTTTATCCTTAGAATGATTGGGTACAATAGGTATTTTATTTTTTTGTTTCTTTTTTGATGGATAGTAAAATAATGAACACGATTCTTTTATTTCGTTTATTATTATTAATTATCACTAATTATATTTGCACATTATAATTATACTTCATTTTGAACATTAAATACTAACATGAGGACCTTTTAACGCATTATAGTGTTAAAATAATGTAACATAAATGATAATACACACATTTTAAAGCTTTATGAATAATTTATATATATCAATAACATTATAAATTGTGGCCAATATTCAAGAAAGTAGACAATATAAGTATTTTTACAATATTCCCACAAATCGTATTTCTGTGTGACTTTGTGGAAATTTATTCCCGTTCGAGTTCCCAGAGATTTAAAAATATGTGTGATGAATTATTTGTTTATGAACCCTGATTCCTATTTTCCTCAAAAGACTACGTGTTTTAAAACCAAAACAATGTTTTGACGGCTGAATGGATGTACACGCTACTATTTAAATATATTCGAAGTTCTAAGAGTTGGCGGAGTACTACAGTTCATTGTGATAATATTCTGTCGTTACTTTAATTTCATCTTCGTGGAATTCGTCGCAATCTGCTGGATATCTTGCCTGTGAAAGAGAAAATCTAAATTATTAAACAGCAAACAATAACCTGGAATACTGTTTCAACTTCAAACTACTGGCTGACCCCGTAAAAGAGTGGTAAATTTGATAGTCGTCATGCTCTGCTCCTCATCCTTGTGTTCAAATCCCTGAACGTACATAGATATTTTATCGTTTTTTGAATTTTTACTAATCGCCTGCGAAGTTTTAATTCATTCACTCACCTTCTATAGATTCCTACAAGTAGGGCGTAGAGAAGTCAATAACCTTATTACAAGTCTTCTGCCAATATTACCCTTATACAGAATATTCATCGTTTCGATCAGTTGATGTTAATATTTCATTATGAATCCGTAAGTGGAGTAAACGTAGGTTTTAAAACAAAAATTTTATGGAAAACTTTAAAATTATCAGATTTAAAAAAATGAATATTTACCCTGCAGTTGCTGTCATCTTGTATCGCTGTGTATAGGTCTAAAAATTCGTGTCCTCCTTGATAACTCAACGCTACCGATGCTACAAAGCTGCTAAGCTTTGTTAAGCCTACTTTAAAACCTGGTAAACCTGTAAAAGATTATTTGTTGTAGTAAAAAAAAAAACTTAACCAAATCTTATAATCCAAGGTCATTTATATGTAAACCTGAATTTAAATAATAAAACTGACACTTTTGCTACAAACAAATAATTCGTATGATCGGCATACAAAACAAAATAAGTACATAAAGTGACAACAGATATAACCAATATTGCCAACAATATAATAAATATGTTTTTAATGTAAAACAGGAATAAATTTAATTAACACAGATGTCGTGTAAAATTCGCGAAAATTCACTCAGTTTTTTGTATTGCGAACTAATTTAACACGCTGTAATGATTTTATACCACGTATGAAAAAAAAAATAGTTACCAAGTTTTTCGCTAGGGTCGTGTCTATTGATTGTACATAAAACATGCGTGTGGCAATGAGGATGTTTATGTGCAAATCTGTATGCTCTATACACCCTTAAAATTGGCTCGATAATTTCCAAATTGAGAGTGTCGGTCAGTTTATCACTCAGCTCGTTTTGATTTACTTTGGTCAAATATGAGCCGGTTGTCTGAGCTGTTTTAAGAATATCCTGAAACAAATAACAATATATTTTTGTGGGAATGTTCCAAGATACATTGAAAAAAGCACATATTATTATGAACAGGGCCGGCGCCACCGTGCAGGCGAAATACGCAACCGCTTAGGGCGCAAATAATTAGGGGGCGCATAAGTGGAATATTGTTATTTTTTTATATAGTTTTTCAATAATAAATAATGTGTAGTACATTTTTTTATTTGTATTTGTTCGTTGTAATTATGTATCTATTTCTATATGATTAAAAAAAAGAGGTTGGGCGGCTGAGTAACAAACAGTTCATCTAAAAAACTTATGTTGAGATACTTCTATTAGGAGGCCTTATGATCCACATTGGGAGCGGTCATGGACATATTAAAAAGTATTTTTAATGATTCCGATTTTTTTTATTATTTCGAAAAAATGTGACTATTTGTGAAAAAGGGAGCGCGCCAATAACCGTTGCCTAGGGCGCCAAATGACATCGCGTCGGCACTGATTATGAATATATGTTTTCTTGCCTATCCCAGAAATTGTATCCTACAATGTATACAAACTTTATAAGTTCTTTGTTTATTGAAAAACACATGTCTTCCAACACGTGCAGTGAATGTTTATTGAAAGATCTTAAAATATTATGTCAATTTTATTACAAATTTTAACGGATTACTTTGAATATTTGAAGCAAATATATGTGTTGTCTTACTTTGGTAAATATAATAGCTTGTGGTCACTTACTTTCATATAATTGACTGCAGGTTTCACATATATGCTGACATCCATAGGAGTGTTCAGATACTTTTTCGACACATAATTGGTAATACTAGACACGGATTCAGAAAACTTAGCCGGTTGGAACATCGCATGTTTTGGGAAACCTTGGCTCTTCAAAAATCCATTAACGACGAATTGCCCTGATGACAGATATCTGAAAAAACATAACATGCTATGCTTAACATATGTTTGAACAACTTGAATAACAGCGTCAAATGTATACATTCAAAAATTTCCTCCTGCCTTTTCCGATCCTTAAAAATTTGGTGTAGCGGTACCGATTAGCTTACCACTAGTTCTGCCTTAGCCGTCTACCTTTATTCTCTCCGAAAAAAGAAGGTTGAGTGACTGGGTAACAAGTATTTCTCGTAAAAAAACATGTGTTAAGATACGCTCCATTACGAGCCTACATAAATAAATGCAATAACATTGAGAAAAAGTCACTATATGTAGATTATCAATATAATTTTGAAATGATATTAAAATTCAGCAAATTATCTGATCATTTATAATGTTAGCAACTAGAAAATAATTAAGGGAAACTCAGTAATGTAGCGTGTAAAAATTACTTATTAGATAAAAAATAAAGAATTGAATTAAAAATATAAATCGAATTTTTCATAACGAAACTTTGTGAAGTTGGCTAAGTTTTTTTATCAGTTTCCCGGCTTATTAGATTCTGGTGCTAATGTTGGTACATACTTAATATGGAAATCCGTTATTAGAAACGGGAGAATTTATGTACAGCATATTATTCTAAGAGACCCTTTACGAATACAATTTTTGAACGCTCTAGATCGGGGGTTCACAATTGTTTTCGTCACAAGGAGAATATTGAAATCAAAAAATTTTGGCTTTTTGTAAATATTTTCTGTTTATAGAAAACAAACGGCAAAATTAAAAAAAATCGTTGTTTATATCGATATTTTTAACTAAATATACTATTTTTTTACCCTCTGATTTACGCATTTTTCATTTGAAACTAAATCCATTAATATGTTCTCAAATTGTTGGTACGAATACTCAAAAGAGATGCGATATGGCTGTCTGATAATTTTATTCTTAAGTTTGATTTGAATGCTCATTGAAGAAAATGTTTTTTTCGAAAATATAGGTACTTCCGAAGAAAGATGTCATTTGATGAGCATGTTTAATAAAAATAAAAATTTCAGACCATTCATTCTTGCCAGAGGTTATTTTATTTCAAAAGTATTTTTTAATAATACTTATGAAGAAAATAATAATAGTATGTAGATTCAACATAAATTTCGCGGAACACACTTTGTGAAACCCTGCTCTAGGTATATTATATCCTTAGCAATCTCCTAAAATTATTATATATTTCCTTATATGTGTACAAATGTAAATTTAAAAAATGATTTTAATACCTTTGCTGAACTTCGGGATTAGCTACATGTACTACCCATTCAGCCAGGTAATTGGTGGCAGACTTAATCCATCTTCTTCTAAATGAGTGATTCTCCAAAGACTTCAGGATAACTTCGAAATCAAGCTTTCCTTCCTTGTCCATGAACGTCTTGGTCAATTCACTCAAACCGGCATTTTCCCAGACAGTTTTCCCCAGATCGGAATTGATAAAGTGATCCCAAAACACGTGAACTTTTTCAAATAGCGGGGGTAAAAACCACGCATGGTCGGCATGCTTATGAGCTCTCTCTTCAGCTTCCGGCCCGCTGAAAGAATTGAAAGTATTCAACAATAACGGAAGTGCGGCAGCGATGCCTGCCATTGGATTTGGTTCTGATTCTTTAGGGTTTTGACTTCCAAGGAAAGCAGACGCCATGGAGAGAATGTTGTTCATGTCAAGACCGCCATCTTGTTGTCGCTGCTGTTTCTGTGGATGATGATTATTTGGGCGCCCTTGGTTTGAAGGCGATGCATTTTTTTTGACGGGTTTCCTTTCTACTTCCTCATTTTGTTTCATAGCTGATTCGGCAAACACGCTGATCATGGAGCCTAACAAATTCGGATCCAGGTTTCCATCTTTATTGGTGAATAAAGATCCAAGGTCTGAAAATAAAAGCATATCTTAAGTAATTTGAATTTATATTGATATCCGAATTAAGTTAGAAAGAAAAATTGACATATAGATTTCAATAAAATGTTATGCTTCATTATCATGAATTGATAATTGCACATTGTTTCTGAATGAAGTGAATGTAAAATACGCAAAACATCTTAAGGAACAATTATTATTGTGTATCTTTATAAAATATTAAATTTAACGAGTCCGTTGAATGAAATCGATTGTGTCATAACTGTGTGAACATACATACATTAAAAAACAATACATCATTAAATTTAACAATATGATGTAGTTCATAGTTTGAATATTAACTATCGATATTATAAAACCAGAACTCACAATGAATGCAAGTAAGGATTGTAATACCGGTAAAACTAACACCGGGATCTGATATTCATAAAAGAACAAATAGCAAAATAACGGTTATATAAATTGGAAAATAGCGGTTGTTTAGTATTGAAAATAAAACATAATTGAAATTTGAATTGAAAAAACCATCACATATGTAAAATTCTTCGTCATGAATTTAAATATGTTTAAATCTGCAAAGATTTTTTTCTGAATATTGGCATGTTCCAGAATCTTGCTTGATTAGCATTCTAATGGTGTATCAGTATTTCCAGAGACTGCACGCTTAATTTTTTTAAGATGATGACATCTTTTTTAATGACAGAATTTTATATGAAATATCAAAACACTGATATTGATTTACTCGCCCGGGATTGCAATTTCAAGTGGCCGTAATTTTTCAAAATAATATTTCTTTTTTCACCCTAATTCATAAATTTAATTCGCTTTTATTATTTCAGCTCTCATTTCGAACATGCAGCTTTTTTCATTTTACAGAACTAAAAAAAAGACTTAAAATGAATATCTTTTTATTATGGATGATATTGTATAAGTAAAACGCCAATGAGTCAGATATATTTTTTAAGTTCAAAACGTTTGAGACAAAATAAAAAAGAATTTAACGAAGTCACCTGTGATCAATTTAAGGAGAAAATAAATTGCTAACTGGATCATTAAAAAAACAGCATTTAGTCATTTAACCTTGTCAATATTTGGACCTCAAACTTTCTGAATGATAAACGAAGTTATATTATTATTTATATACATTTAGTTTCTAAAGACTGACTCTTTGAAATTGTATTGTTATAAAATACTTATTTTCTTTAGATCAGTTAACCACTTACTTGCTAATACTTCTCCAGCAGCATTATTTTTGCCAGACTGCATCCCCACTAGCATATCTCCAATATTTTTAGCACCGCTCCCATCGCCTTGCATAAGGTTTCCGAGAATTCCGCCGAGTGCAGCGAGTCCACCGCCACCATTACCGCTATCCAAAGACCCTTGGAGAAGCGATGATGCTATGTCCATGAAGGGGTTTGAGGTGTCATCGTCCACTTCATTGGTATCGAGACTCTGTGCTGTGAAACTTGCTGATGATATCAGTAGTATTACAGTTGCCAACGGGTAAATTTTTCTGTGCAGCATTTTTAACGAGTTATTGGTTGACAATCTGTAAAGATAAAACAAATATATATAAATAAAAGTATTGAGATACTAACCCTAATATTATCAAGGACTCGAAAGAAAGCAAAATATTAATTTTATTTTTGCAGAAAGCTTCAATGTGAGATAGTAAGTAACATAATTTGTAAACCAACTCATAAATCAGAAAGTATAGTACGCTACCATGAAAGACAAACGGTATAAAAAAAAACAAGTACCAAACTTTTTATGATTTAATTTCCAAGACGAAATATTTTATTACTCTCAAATTTGCCAAAGAATACTGAATAAGTCTATCTCATAAAAGTACTTTACTTAAATCACTCCAATTAGCTACTGTATGTAATCGTTTCAAAAGATACAACTGATAACAAGCACTGTCATATTTCATTTTTCCAAGACCTGACAGACAGCCACGCTGATTAATTTTTTGAGCGTATGAAAAATAGAACTGTGACATCACTAAAAAAAGAAACAAAACATGAGAGACTAATAACGAATACTAACAAATATTTTTTATTTAAAATGTTAAACAAATGGTAGATTCTACATTCACGAATCTTTATGTGAGGCAGAAAATCCACATTCTCTTCAAAGAAGCAAACTATAAAAGTAATCTCATTGTTTGAAAAGAAAAAAATAAATGTTTATTCAATTCATGGTAGTCAAAATAAAGTAATTACATACTGTAAAAATTACTAAGGTTGAAAATATATGCCTATAACCGTTACCAGTTTTTACCAATGCAATATTCTCTTTTAAGGTGTTTACTCTAAATTCTTGATCGAAAGTCATGATATTTTAAATAAGACGCTGTTTTACTAATTTTAGATAATTTATTGTAGATCTGAATCAGTTTTTCTCATCGCGAACTTTGGGATTTAGTTGATAATTCATGATACTGTTTTGATCTAAAATAAATAATGTGGAATTATTATAAAAAGCGTTTTATCTTTTAATATAATGCGATAATGTCTAGAGCATTTAATTTATACTGATTATTTCTACTATTGAAAAATATTTGCAGAACATAATTAAAAAATGACTTTACTCTTGGCAATGCTCAAATAATTAACATTTAGTAATACAATTGAGTACAGCTTAAGTAACTAAGCATGTACCAATGTACCTATATTTTTTTTAAAACAGAAAAATATACTAAAAGCTGTTACATTCATTCATCGCAAGTAAGATAAATTGCTACAAGAAAAAACAAGTTATTTCAAATAAAAACGAAAACAGTAGGAAGTATCTCTAAGTAAAGCAGATAATTAAATCCACGGTCTAAGCCTTGAGAAATTTTACCTCATATAACTCGCATTTATTTTGGTAAGCTCGACAAAAATTGTATTTACCTTATCACAGAATAAGGGATTTCAATCCCGCAGTCACGTAGAAACAAAATCAAATCGTATTGAATTAAAAAACCAATCCATTTCCAAGAAAGAAAAAAATATTTATTTGACCCACTAATTGCTTGATAGGATTTATATTTGTGAAACACCCAAATCTTTGTATCAACAATAAACCACAGGGTTACAATTTGTTTGCGATACCAAAAGCATCATTTGCTTATATAAATAAAGTTATTAGTTAAAACGTTGTACGAAATTCAAAGTAATCCGCGGACAGTGCTTTGAATTTAGTGACCCACTAAACAACAACATACGGTATTATAACACATGATATAAGAAAAAAAATGTGTAAGGTATATAATATACAGTAAATGACAAGCAAGCCATAAAAATAAATGATCAGCGGAATCAATAAAAAATGGATTAAATGTAGGATATAGACCAAACTATGCACATTAAAACCAACATTATTATCAAACGAGATTATAAAATACAGTTATTATATATTATCGAATGGTTAATTAAAATTGTTAACAGTATATTATAACCGTTGATTTCCTAGCATAGGCACATGTATTCTGTTTTAAAAGATTTCAAAGTTTTGACCCCGCAACTTCATTATGTTATAGTGTTATTATTTTGTGATGCGCGAATGATAATGCCTGAATAAATTCATCATGCTTAAATTCGTAACGGTAATCGCCTGTGTCTAAATATCTTATAACATGACAGCTGGATAATACGTCTTGCATTCAGTGCCGATGCGAGGTTATTTGGCGCACTAGGCAACGGTTATTGGCGCGCCCTCTTTTTAACAAATCGTACCATTTTTTTCGAAATAATGAAAAAAACAATTCGGGATCATTAGAATTTTTCTTCATACACATATACATGTCCGCTCTCAATGTGGAGCATATGGTATGAATGGAGGTACCTTAACTGCAGCTTTTCTATGTGAACTGTTTGTTACTCAGGCGAATACGATAAATAATTACAACGAACAAATAATACAAACATCAAAATAAAATGAAATGTATTATTATTTATTATTATTAGAGTGTATGCAAATAACTTTAATACTTTATTTTTGCGCCCCTGGTGGTTTGCGCCCTAGGCGGTTGCTTATTTCGCCTGTATGGTGGCGCCGGCCCTGCTTGCATTTAAATTCCAAAAAAAGCTCAGAATAGATCATCATAGAATCTCATTTAATAATATACAGCGAAAAATATACATAACAAGCATTCTTAAATATCATAAAAAATGATTTTAAAGGATTTTGTGTTACAGAATGCAATTTCGTAGCCGATGTAATATAAAGGCTTTTGGACAAGGGCCTAAATCCTCAAATGGACTCTTTCGTACATCGATTTTCAATCGATATATGAATTTGTATTCAAATTCATCGATGTCCGTGCGATTTCTATTATTCCTCATCTACCCCCAACCCTGTCCGATCCCAAAAGCAGAGTATTATTTAGCGTCTCTTATACATACCAAGTATTTTAAAAATATTTTACAAAAATAAAATTTAAGATAGTCATACTGGACAAAACTAGTTTTGTCTGGAGGTGAAATTAACCTTATCTTATTTATATTGAAGATTCCTTTGAAAGAAAATGTGTCTAATGTGCTCCATACCAAACATATTGGGGCCTTTATTTAATTTATGGCATTGCAAAGTTGACACGTCGCAGTCGAATATTTAATGAGACCCCATACATACCCTGTCTATACAATAATATTTCCGCGAGATTTAAGTAAAATTATAAATGAAATCGTTTACAATCTAATATATAAAAATGAATGTTTGTTTGTACGTACTTTATGCGTTGCTACACCACTCATCCGATTGAATGAGGATTAAATGAAACATTGACAAACTTTTTTCTTGCACTTCCGGAAAGGTTATAGGCATAGTAAAATTAGCTTAGAGTAGGTCTTATATATAAAAAATAATATTTGTATGTCTGCCATACAGTTCATTTTGACAACGCATGCTTGCACTTGCGCGAAGGTTATAGTACAATTAACTTACAGTAGGTAGCGCGTGTGTCTTTGAGTAGTATTGCAACGCTTGCCGGAAACCGGCTAGTAATAAATAAAATGAAGTATAAATAAATTTTCGATAAAAAAATTAAAATCAGTATACTAAAGAGTTTTTTTTTCTTTCTACCTTTATCTTTTAAGCACAACAGTGTATGGTTAAAAGATAGGTCCCATGCAGCTCTATATCGGGCCAATAATATGAAGAATAAATTCTTATCTTTTCTTGATCGCATTGCGTTATGGAAGGCGACCGAGAAAATGCGGCTGCATACACATAACGGGTGGTGGTGGGATACTCAACAACCAACTTGTGTAGTCTCGTCTTATGTTGATCAATGATACATTACTTATTACTATACAAATCAACTGATTCACGCTTTTTGGCAATATTTCAATGAACTTAGAACCGGTTGTTAATTTACTATGATTACCAATGCTGCAATGCTACCGTTTACGTTAATAACAAAAAACTTCTCTATTAGTTAGTATTGGCCAATCACAGAAATATGTTCATACATAAAAAGTTTATTCCAGCTGTTCCTTGTATTTTTGCTGTTGCGACTATTCTTAAATTGTGACCGATTTATAATAGTTGCATCAATATGTTGAATGTTTATTTCAATACTAATGAGAGACTCAGTGAATACAGGGGTAGACACAGTGGTGTAGGAAGGGGTCCTGCCGCCCGGGGCGATCCTTGAATTTGCCACCCTAATATGTCCTCTAATTTTGTTTTTAAATCACTTTTACTATTTTTTTTATCTATGAACTAGGAGTTTTATCTACAGGTGGCTTAATGTTTTTATGTATAAATATAATTTATCGAAAAATATTGCATTTATTTTTGAAAATGCAAGGGTGCTACGCCACTGGGTGGGAAGGTCCAGCAAGGTTTCGGGAGAAATTGCGACAAATCGATGATTCCCGATGTAAACCACTTGCTTCGCCATTTTTAATTAACGGTTAGCAATATAGCCACCATAGTGATTTTTTTTACATATGTTGTAAAAATATGGTATTGTAGATATCAATAAAAAAGTTTCTTTTTGCCACCCTTTTCGTTTAATTTATTATTTTTATAACAATACGAGACGTTCTTTAACTTCTATAGTTCCATGTCACAGCTTTTCAATAAATATTAGATATAAAAGTCTCTGTTGTTGATCAGCGATTCACTCTGTAAGTAAATTAGATATAGTAAGTTATGTTTCACAAATGCTGGTGCTTAGTAAAATCCTTTTCATATATTATACGTCATTAACTTCATTAATATGTATGGGAAATAATAAGAAAATACAAATTGATTACCGTATTATTTAATTAAGATATTATTTATTATTTATCTAAATACTACAACTCTACATTTGACGGAAAAAAAACTGTTTTGAACAATTTTGCGGTGAGAGTTTTACAGTTTTAACTAGATGGCTAAAAAATTATTACAATCGCTGTTTTGTAAGCTCATTGCGTTTTCTATAGAATCCGTTACAAAAATGCGTATTATGATGAGTTCTACGATAAAACATTTAAATTAGCATTCCAAAATAGTAATTTACGTGGGTTGATGATTACTAGTTTCTTTAATTTATAATGAACCATCTAAGGGGTAGTGCTTTAAGATTATGTTCTTATTCAAGATTTGAATATAGGTCGTTAAATTAAGAATTGCATCTTAAAAAGAAATGTTTGTAACTGGTTTAAATTACACCCACAATTTATGAAACTATGTAAAATTTTATACTTAACCACAAGACAGAATTATGCACCGGTAATATTTTACTTTTTTCATAATATATTTAAATCGCTTAAATTTTGTACATTCTGACGTGTTTTGTCACTATCGACCCAGGTTTCGTCTTTCATACATATTCATACGTGCACAGATGAACCTAAACTGACGCTTGGTAAATATTTTGACCGTGTATGTAGGTTCATAAATATATATAATATACCCAAATCGTTAGTGACAAAACATTTGAGAGTGTACAGAATTTAAGCGAATCTAATTTGATATTGAAACTCCACAAAGCACCTTCAGTCAAAATCTTATTTTTTTTACACTATATATTCATTGCAAATATCGTAATAAAGTATTTGTATGTGTATTTGTAACAAAAAAAAAACATTTTAACAATAACAACTCAACAATATTGCATAAGAGTATTTCTCATTGACAAAGAAAACACACAATCTGAATGATGTTTTATCTTTCTAGTGTTGCTCTCTGCATTGCCCATTTTTTGCAATAGTTGGACTGAGTTTCTACGAATCACTTGCGATAGATATTTATCAGTAATAAAGAAAGTAGGTGAGTATATTATCATACATAACATTGTTCAATAGGATTTTGCGATATGACTCGGCATTCATTGCATTATTCACATTTCTTGAAGCAAAAAATACCCATGACTAACATAAAAGAACGTAGAAATGATAAGAGTTTTCAGATTCGTAGTAAAGTATTTAAATAATTCAATATATATCATGACGCAATCTGTGTAATAATGCCTGCAAGAATCACATACACTCTGAAGTTAATCTGTATATAAATATATTAATTGAAAACTTTAAGTTTACCATTTAAGTTAAGAACCTCGAAAAGAATTCCACGTGCATTTATACTGTGCCGCAGTCTTGGCAAGTGGTGTAGTGAGGCTGGGGCGATTGGGGTCGGAGCTACCACACTTTTTTTATTGAAATAAATTTTTGTTGAAAACTTGGTGCAGAAATTTAAACATTATAATTAATCAACGCTAACAGACTTTTTTAGTTAGCACAGCCCTACTGGCTTTGGCCTATTACATAACTTTATTACAAAAATATAATGTAAATATAAAATGAAAAAAACACGTACGAAAAACTGCATACAAAACATTTGAAGTTCATAAAAATTGCGGGAATAATCTGTTATTATTTTTATTACCTTTAGTACTAATAAAATAAATCACTTTATCTATATAATAGTATGTAACATTTGACTCTTTCAAATATTGTTTATTTATGTACGTTTTGTCATTAACAATCCGGGCTTCGCCTTTCGGCATCTTTGGACATAACAGTGCACGGATTAACTTTGATCGTACGGTTAGTAAAACGTTTTTATCGTGTATATATATTATTTTATTTACCATGTCCACTCCCAATGTATATCATACGGACTAATAATTAAATTGATCTCAACATAAGTTTTTGTAGTCAAATAAAGTAGGAAGAGAAGGATAGCACTAAGACAGTACTAGTGGTTAGCTAATCGCTCTCGTTACGCCCCGTTTTTAGCATAAGATGGGTGGGAGGGGAAAATTCAAGACATCACACACATCCATGCCTTCGAACATAAATTCATAAATCGAATGAAAAATCAATTTATAAAACTGTCCGTACTGGGATTTGAGCCCGTACACTACGTACTACGTACCAACGACGTTAACCACTCCACCACACTGGCGGCCATAGTGTAATTAAGAAAAAATATTGACACTAAGTTTTTAATGACGATCTAGATTGAATTTACTTATGATTTGACAGTACATAATGACGTTCAATCTTACTTGTAAAAAAAAATTAATAGGCAATTAAAATCTCTGAAGGTCTTTCTTTAAATGACATAATATGATCACAGGGACGTCACTAGGGCATAGGCGAGTAGGCAGTTGCCTAGGGGCGGCAAGTCTTAGGGAGCGGCAAATGATCATAGATTTTTTTTATATGATTTAAATATTTTTGACACGAATTTGATTTAGAATATATATGATGCCTTAATGTCTTTGATTAACAAAATACCAAATCAAGATTCGATAATTATATCATTTAAGTGCATTTAAAATTTACATTATTTTGTATGATGTGCAATGAAGGTAAGAGTTATTTTTTCATAATTATTCAACAATAATGTGGGCTTTTGGATCATATTTATTTGTGAGGATCTTTGTCAATAAGGTACATACTATGATGAATCACCTGAAAACAAAACGGAATAAGTGACAAAAGATTTTTTTGAGTATGTGTAAGTGAGTAGAGGATTCAAACTTCTATATATGTGTATATTTATTCCTAGAATAGTGGGAAGGAATGAAAGAAAATGGGCGCTATTTTAGGGGTCTGCCTAGGGGCGGCACATACCCTAGGAACGTCACTGTATGATCATTAGTAATTCGAAAGTTCATGACATAGAAATGTCAACTGATTTTAAAAGTGTGGATATTATTAGACATCGTAATATTTTAACACTTTGGAAAATGAAAGAATCAAGAGATGGGTATATAAACTGTAGTATGCTTTGTGTTCTACTTTTTGTTGCAGAAAATCTCAACGAAAAATGGAGTATGCCTATTTTATTGTTATATCTGAAGCCTTTAAACTCCCCCTTCATCAGATTATCTAATTGACCCAAGAAATCTTCATTGTTCGCCGGTACAACAACAAAGCCTCCGACAGTTATCATAACTGACGATTGTTTAAAATTAAAAAATAGTATATGTATTCATTTATTATGGAATTTAATATAATGTGTGATTATTATACCTAACGAAACGAGAAATGTGAAATATTCAAAAATCGTAGGATTGCTGAAAAAAAAACTTGCTTTTTGAACTGCTGTGAACTCTAATACTAATAATGGTCTCATAATACCAAAGCGACATAATATTTTTAATATTTTCTCTCAAGTTAAATATTAAATGGTCTTTTTTTTTTTAAAAAAAAAGTAATATATTCTTTCAGTTTGCATAAATTATATGCCAACTAAATTTTATAACACCTGTTTTTTTCTAGGCATAGCGGTGAAAATTGAAGTAAAATTGTGACATATTATGCAAAGCATCAATAATTGACTTGTTTTATACATTTATATAATCTTACTAACCACAAAGTACCGTTTTCATTGATTGGGTCAAACCAGTAACCTGAGGTTCTTCCAAAAAATACCGCATTTCAGTAGAAATTTGAAATTGATTTCTTCAATATACTAAAATGCAGGTACAGAGACATTATGTCATTTTTATTATTAATTCTTAAAGTGTACGTTTTCCCACAACGTTTTGTGTTATAACATAGTTATCGACATGAATAACTATTGAGTATAGTAAACTCCCCTATAGAGAAGTTTCCTATAGCATAAGCGGCTGTCCCCCGTATAGCGGTCTCCTCTATAGCGTTACAGTAATGTTTAAGGGTGTTTATATGACTGTACCATGGTAGAAACGATAAAACTGCTCAATAACACTGCTTGAAGTGGCAAACTAGTTGCCACATGATCCATCGGAGTATTTGATATGGACGAAGAAAGAAGAAGAAAGTTAGCATTTACGTTATATTCAAACATAAAAATTGTTCCATATTTCCTCGGAATAAGTTTATATTAATTGTTGAATTAAAATTAATTATCAATACTAAATATTCGTATCCATTAGATAAGGCCCGAGGGGAAATTCTTTATTATTATTTAATGTACCGTCCTTCCTCTAGTTTACAGTAATGCAGCCAAATGGTGTCAGAGCGTGGATTATTTGACAATCAATTAAGTGGGTGAGTGGGCAGGAAAACGCAAGGTAAGAAAGGCGTCGTGCGACGGTGTGCGATGTATTTGATACCTGCTTTTACGCTTCAGAGTATTGGAGTACAGTTATTTTGATACTCAAGACATTATAACGGTGTCGGTCAAGGACATCCAGGACTTAAAATTGTCGACTATAAAATTATACCACGACGTTTTATTCGAACGATCTCCACGCTGGCTGCATCGATATAATATGAAGAATTTTCAAATAATTTATTATGTCTGAATAATATTTGAATATATATAATCTAATTTAATAGGTATATTCATTTATAAATAAATCATTTTATTCATTCATACCAGTCGTATCAAATTCTCTCGACATTACTGATTGAATTGTTTCTATTCCATGATTTCGGGTGCTATTGTGTAAAACAAATTAGTTTATGCATTGAAAAAACAATGTACGCTTTCTACATAAAACAATTGAATTATTTTGATTGTGCCTTATTTTATGAAAACTTTCTTTTCATAAATGCTCATTATCAAGTTATTTCAATCTCAATTTTGAAATATTCAGTCGTTAAAAATGATATCGCATGGATCGACAACGTGCGTATTTAGTGATTAAAATAATATACTACCAAGGGAACATTTCAAGTAATCAAGTATTCTTTTTAAAACAGCATATCTCCGAAATAATATCTTATATCAACACATATCAATAAAAAATATTGTTTATTTCATTAGTAATAAGAGTTTTCTTTTTGTATTTATTTTAATCGAATGGCAGACAGAACACACTTTCGTTAACGGTGCAGGTCACTTTTCATAACAGTAATTCAATTAGGTGAGTTTATAATTATTACAGCATGTCTCCGAAGTCGGACACTATAAATAGTTTTCACAGATTTCTTGCTAAAGATCCAATCGAAACGTTACTAGATTTTTTCACCTACCGACGAATCAGTGAGCACCGAACGGGACTATTGAAAATCATTCTGCAAGACGATAAAACTGCCTACTTAATTAACAGTGCAATGTTTAGTCGTAGAATAGACATTTATGAAAAGGAATATTTTTTTACATGGTTACTTTCCGTCAAGTGTAGGCAATACATAGATTTTAAGGTTATTGACAATTTGAGCTGACGTTTTGATTTGTTTTAAGTTTCACTTACCATGGGTACAATTGTTTACGCTTAATAGAAATGATTTTAAATTTGAATTGTTCAAATTCAATATTGAATTCCACCAAGCACCTTCAGTCGAAATCTTAAATTTAAAAAAAAAATGGTTTTACCCGAGAAAAAAAATATTCACCGCGATTGCGTCAACGCCTATAAACGAAAGCCAAAGAACGATAATGCAGGTATAATATCAATATTCTCTTTGGGAGAACTCTTTCAGGTAAATTAAAAGTCAATTTAAATAAAGCCACTTTCACGTTTTCAAATATATTACCCAGAAAGATTTACCGTACATCGTAAACTTTCAAAGCTTTAATATGTACCTTTAACTTTCATTTGAATGGTGTGACTGAACCATACGATTATAACTTACGGAATTCATGAGAAAAATAAAGAATGATTAACTTTAAAATTATCACAGCCTTGATTAAGACTACTCATCTATTTGAAACTAAATTTAAAAAACCCGTTGAAAATTCAATGGAACTTATTAACTGACTTAGTCGTAATTATAATCTCTTGCACTGTTGACTGGTTGTTCTTAAAATTAAAATAATTTAAACGAACTAAGATGAATTTTATAAATGTGTGTAATATGTATGATCAAATATGTTTTTAAATAATTATAACATGCGCTTATAATGTATGCTAATAAGTTCGTATAATAAATAAATCTCGGCGCTCGCTTAATAGGAAGTATATGCTAGTTTTGGAAACTTGCATTTAACTGTATAATCAACTCATATAAACGGAGTTAATTATAATGAAACCGTATTATTGAATTATCATATTAAGTTATTCATTGGTAAATAAATACATTTTCTGAGAGAGATTTTTTTTGCTACAGTGATTTAGAATAATTATCAAATCGACTTATATATTGTAAATAAATTATGCTGTAATTAATAATTACGCTGGTTTATAGTTTTAAGTATAATGTGGCATAATATATTATGGGTATACCAGTATAAATAAATATTTAAAAGAATAGTCTAGAAACATATCTATAAAATTTAGGTGAGAAAAAATAAAATGTACATATTATGTTTAGTATATTATAAAAAAATCATTAAATGTCATGTATTATTAGTATTTTTGGTTATATATTCAATTTCATTTCATCGTAAGTATATACGATATATTATTAAAAATATAGTTATTAACCAAAGAACGGTATTATTTTTAAGATAAATAATAAAAAGCGTTTAATTAAAAATTAATGGATCACGTAACTTACGGTTAATTCTCAACAGTGGCTCATTCGTTGTGTTGTATATTATTATTTTATTCCGCACTGATATTTCTCACTGCACTTCTACTTAAATGAATTTTTAAAAAACGAAGATGTCGAAATTGTAGAAATAAAAAATATATAATTGTAGCGCCTAGGCTAAAATGCCAATCATATTAAAAATAAAAATATTGCTTGAGAACCGATATAGTTTTCGTTCTTGACCTGGCACTCGAGTCTAAAATGGAACTGAAGCTCTGAGCAGTAGTGATGAACTTGCTACGAATCTACCATCAACTGTTATTTTTCTTGCACGGTGTTTACAACTTAACTACACTACACGAAGACCTTTAGCGTCGTATACGATCCAACAACAAAACGTCGGTTCGGTGATTCTTCCGAACACGAATTCTTCGTACAAGACTACTCCGAAACTTTTAAACATATTGCACAATGAGAATTTTATAATTAATTCATACATATATAAAAAATAATAAGGCAAAATACGTTTTAAATAATAAACTGACCATGTACATTATAAATTAAACTGTTACTGTTTTCCGTTCTAAAAAATATTTGGCACAATTGTCATGAGACATTACAAACAGCGGTGGGCTGCCAATATCTTAACAAAGGGCTCGGTAAATGTTATCCATTTTTTATCGATGTCCGCTCCCTATGTCGAGCATATGGTCTCCTAATGAAGGTATCTCAATGAAAGTTATTTTTCTACGAGAACTGCTTGTTACTTAGTCGCTCTACCTCTCTTTTCCAAAGAAAATAGTAGGAATAAAATGATAAGCATAAGACAGGACTAGTGATTAACTAATAGTAGCGCCCAGTTGAATTGAAGGATCGGAAGAGTGGGAGGCAATCTTAAGACATCACAAACACCCATGCCTTCGAACAGAAAATTGATAAATCGATCGAAAAAATGTTTTCTATGGAAATGTAATAAATTTTATGTTTAATTATTGTATACCCGATAGTAATTTATTAAGTGTGTTCTGCTATATTTCCATTGCATTGTTGTGTTTACTACTCACCAATCGAATTTAAAAAAAAGATATTCTTTCAATTCACTTATGCGTTAAATTTGTTTGCAATCATCTAGTACATTGGAGTATTTTTTGTTTTTATGATTTTATGAAAATATTTCTCTCCTCTTCTAACGCGTGTGATGGTCAACTGATTCAGTTGCATCCGTTTCATGTACATTTCATATCACCTGAAGTATTATAGTCCATGCCATGGACTTTGAAGAATACCCAGAATATATTTTAACTCTTCACACACGAAGTCTTTAGTAATTGAAATGAGCAAGACGTGTATACATTATTGATTAACATTTAAAATCATAGGGTGGCGTAGACTTGCTTATACCAACTTATTATTACATTAATCAAAAGTTATTTAACATGAGGTTAATATTTTTTTCAATGCAATCTGATCTGTTTTTGCATTTTTATAGTTTTCAAATCTAAATTTAATAATTACTCTTAGACGCCTGTGAGGCTTTTGATCCTTTCGATTAGCAAACATTTAAAATTGTCTATATATTATACAGTTTATATCCTCAATACATTTTAAGTTGCTACTCAAAATAAACATAAATCAAAAAATATTATAATTATTAATCATTTAGAATTTACCACAGGTGTTGCCTTCACTAACCACCCTGTACCTTCATCATCATCAGTCCACGATAAAGTGGTAAATGTACCGTTGCATTAAGTTTTTCTATCTCTTTTGCACACCGAAAGATTTTGACGCACAAGAGCAAGAAGGAAATAATTTAGTTGCTTCAGCTGTTGTAATATTTTGAATATTCAGGTAATCTTTGAGATCACTGACCCTCTCACGCCGAGTCATCTAAGTATAGACAGTTCACGACAAATGATCGCTGAATTAGTAAGAAAAAAAAATCCTCATTTATTATGTTAATTTAAAGCACATACATACTGTTTTTATTTTTAAAATTAACATCAATCGTCTGAAAAAAATGTTTGAAAGAATGTGTTATTTGAAAAAAACTTGTTATGACAACCCTTAATAAATTCAATATTCTGCTATTCTTTGTAATTTTTTTAGCTTTTCGTCAAAAAATGAGATGTTTTGAAATGGTGCAGTTTAATGTGAAAGTTTCCAACTCAAGATATCGGTAGCTCAACTACTAAATAATAAAATAAATAATAATAGTTTATCAATAAACATATAAAATTATTAAGCCCCTTTCAACCGTTTCGCTTCCATGACACACTTGAAAAATTGAAACCATAAGCACACTTCAGATTCATCATCTTGAAAAAAACAATCTCACGAATTTCGATTCAAATCAAAAGTTGACAGGACTCAAAAATATAATAGATAACATAAAAATTAAGCCAAACTTTTAGAGAATTCATTAACAATATCTTCTGTATTTGATGACGGGTCGATTTGATGGGTATACCGACATAAATATCTAAATACTTGATGCATTTTTTTTTATCAATGTAACATTAACTGTGATTGAAACTAATATAAACTGGGTTTTCAGTGGTAAAACTTTCTACTCATTTCCATTCATTAATACAGGTAGAAAGTATTTTTCAGCCCTTTTAAATATTTTATACCGATGTGTCAGCAATTGAAAAAGGTAGGTTCATCTTATTGATTTCAGGTCATATATTATATCCTATATTACCAAAGATGAGCTGGGGGGGGGGCTCGTTTGAGCCCCTTGATAAATTTAGGCGCGGCCGGCGAGCCCCTTGTTAAGATAAGAAAGTCATTTGTCTCAAATAAAATCAGCACCTTACTGCAATTTCTGTAGATGATTAAATTTTATTGACTTGGTTGCCCTTTCATTTATTTAAAAAAATACATTAACTTCGGCTGCATAATAAAAGACACCCTAACTGACCGCATGTGACTCGCGGGCCACGGTTTATGCATCATCTATATTCCATGACTTGAAGGCATTATGGATGAGATTTACCGAGCCCCTTGTTAAGATATTGGCCGCCCGCCGCTGTATATTACCAAAACCTATCATATTGAATACATATTTTTTAATTTACCTACAATTTTAAGATTAAATTAAACGTTAAAAGAATTTCTTTGAATATGCTTCTCAGAGAGATGAAAAATTTGCCGAAATTTCTAACACAAGAAACGGAATAACAAAGTTTTCAATTTTAATTTATTATGATAAAAAAAATCCACAAAGCTACCGCCGAATTCATCGAAAATAGCTAGTTAGGAGTTAATACTGCAGTTTGTAAAAAATGATATAAACTTAATTGAAACAATTTTTAAAAGATAACAATTTGTTACTATCGATCTTGCCGATCATAACTTGTAAATTGTCTAAATATACGTGTTGATGTATGAGTGGTCGATAGTAGGTATTTCTTATTTATATTTCGATTAGAGTAAAATATCATGTACTTATTTGTTACTAATCATCCGGTTATTATGCAATAATAAATTTCGTTCAACTTTACATGTGAGATGTCAAGAATACCTTTCGCCTTCAAAACTCATCCATCACAATTAATTTGTAATGAATAAAAAGTTATGTCTCACGTCTAGGGTATCCAATCCCGGAGCCTTTTTCCAATCCCGGGATTTCGGGATTGATAAATTTTCAATCCCGGGATCCCGGGATTGAGATAAATTTACCGAGGAATTTGAAATCTCCGATTTGGTATACTTTTTCCTAGGATTCTCACGAAACCTCGTTTTTTTTTTTTAGCTCACCGGGGAAATTAGAATCGACAATTTGCCAATTTCATCTCACTTTTCGAGATTTACTCAAAATTTCTCAATCCCGAAATCCCGGGATCGCGACCATGTCAATCCCGGGATTTCGGGATCAGAAAATTGAACGGGATCCCGGGATTACGGGATCCCGGATCCCGGGATTGGATACCCTACTCACAACAGTCACAACGCAATTGTATTCTATTAAATTTGTTACACTATAAAACGACACAAATATGGGTACCAAAACTTTTACTGATCAGAATAAATTATTAGATGCTCATATTTTTTTTTATGACTATGCAAAATACCAGGTGTAGCTAACCTGTTTGTTGGTGCAATTACCGTTTTCACAGGAAAAGTTACCATTTTTTCTTCGCATCATTTTTTAACTGAATGAAGTTAACGAATTTTAGACAGTGAATTTAATAGAAAGGATAGGAATATTGTAACAATACTTTTTTTGAATAAGCAAAAAAAAATAATAGTTTGCTTACTAGGAGGGTAATCTTCTTATTGTTTATAATTCTCATCACGATAATGATTAAGCATGATTTAAAATTATTAAAAACACCGCCACCTGTTACCCAGCCCTGCTTTAGAATCTGAATTGTGAAAAATTAATTATAAATATTTGATCGCTATAATTTACTACAAATGCAGTTGATATATTATTCGTTGTGAAGTGCGTAAAGGTGATAAGTAAACTAATTTTTAAGGTGATTATTATGAATTATTGGTGGAAAAACTATACATGTATAACAAAATAAAACACAATTCTGTACTTATTCTTCTAATTACAACTTATTAGATGAAAATTATTGCAATGGGAGAAACCGGTACTGATCTTAATACATAAATAAATATGTAATTGATACGAAAGAGTTCTTTAATTTCGTATACGAGTAAACTCGTTTAATGTCACGAGTAAATCAAACACTGCATTTTTATTATAGATTCATATTTTGATAGATTGGGTAAGTATGTAATTGTAATGATTTTTTCGTGTTTTTGAGAGTTCATTCGTTTTTCTAATAAATATCCTTATGTATTTTTTAACTCTATGGCTGCCACAGACGAGATATCTTGTCAAATTTTTACCTCATCGATAACTAATTAAATTAATAATTGCAAATTATTGGCGGCGTACTAGGTACAAAGGTACTTTTTTCTACGGTCGCTAAAAGGTTTATATGTTATTTGAATCATTATTCTCGCAGTGTGTTTTTAAAATCACTAGCGACAGAAATTTACGAAGGTGAAAGCGCGCCCGAAAATAGTTTTAATGTTCTTTCCTAGAATAACTAATCCAACATTGCAACTTGCAAGAAAGCTAACAAATATTTTAGCCAGCGGCTTAAGCCAAATGAATTCTTTTAGATTGATGCATTAAAATACAGGCCTAAAAACTTGTAGGATCAAAACGATCATTTTCAGCAAGTATATTAAAATTGATAATATTAACAGTCATCGAAAGACGAGTCATTATATGTTTTGCATACCAAGAATTTCATATGTTTTCTGTGATGTTAAATTTATCACAATTTTTTTACCGGAAACATTCAACCTGCTTTTTCACTGCTTTTTGTTTATATTTTAATGATTTTAAGCGAGTACATTTGCACATATTAGTTGATTTCAACTGCGCTTTTGTTTCTAATTTTCATATTCAAAAATATTATCATATCATTAGAATAAGACAATGCTTCATTTTGCTCGACAATATAACTAGTTTATAATATAAACTAAAGGATGCTTGATGGAATTTAAATTTTGAATGAATCCCTGGAGTTGTCTATTCTAAAATCTAAAAATACAAAACCCGGGTCGCAAGCAACAAAACTTATGAAACGTATAAAATGTTATTGATTCAAATTTCATAATCGGACGATCTTCCAGCATTTATTTGAAGAGCGTATAGGTATTATATGTTCCCAAAAAAGATTTTTTTTAAAATTACGATGGGTAGATACACCAACAGATATTTAATAATTGTTTGAAGAGTTCATGAATTACAAGGCAGTCGTAATTGAAAAAAATAACCACGAACAGAAAGGTTAGAATAACAAGGAAAATCAATACTATATTGCAGCGATTTCCAATCTGGGAGGCGTGGACTATTGCAAAAGGAGGCGCGAACAGTCTAAAATATGTATTAACTTCTTAAAACGTGTCTTTATTAGTACATGAAATAAAGGATGGTGAGGCGCGAAGATATTTTTTCTTCAAAGGGAAGAGCAGTTACATAAAAAGAGTTACATAAGAGTTACAAAAAGTTACATAAAAAGAGCGCTTGAAACCACTTCTATATTGTATAAGTTTATGTTTATGGTACATTATATCAGTTAAGAGATTATATTTATTGAGGAAAAAACTAAATCACCAAACTAGTGAGTTATATTTTTTCTTTGTTTGACTACTAAAATTTTCATCCCTTAATAAAAATTTAAAGCCTTCCAAATTGTAATACAAGCACTGCATGTTTATTTGTTAAAAAATAGTTATCCACTTGCCTAAAGCCATGTCAAGAGCATGATTTGTTTGGCCGACGATAACGTCACGTCGAAATCGCTCATATGAAATAGGCCATACATGTTATGTCCATCATAATATATTATAGTATTTATCTAAGTAAGAAGTATCATTATATTATGTAATAATACTACTGCTTTTACACTATATATTGCACTTGTTCATTTTTTAAAGAAAGCAATTATTATATATTAAAAAATGTAGTCCAAAGTGGTAATAAGTTAAGTTAATTATAATTTGTATTGTTTTTTTTAAATCTACAGGACAAAGTACGGGTCGTTATCAGTTTGAAGTTAAACATTTATGAAGTTTGACCATTGTAGAAATTGAATAAATAATTTACAGTTAATATTTTATGTTGCGATGCGATGTATTTCATAATTTTGTTGTAATCTCATTATAAAACCCAATATTAATACATTTCTTATGACCGCAACATATCACTCATAGTAAAAAAATATCTCGCACCCCACAACATGGACAAAAGAGTTTTTTAAATTTTCAGCTTCACAATGAAAAAACACACGATCTAGCAAAATCTCTTATTAATTACATAATCGCCGTCAGTTTTACTTTTTTATAGATGCAATATCTCTTATTCCACATAAATAGAGAAAATTATGTTTTTGTTCCGATTTTAGAAGCAGCAAAGCAAATGAGATTATTTATACTTATCTTGATTGCTTTATTAGTCATTTTTCAATTCAAGGTTAATATTCCATTAATTTATAAAAACAAATCACAGGCTGTGAAAGGCACAGGCTTAGCAATTAGACACCAAAAATCTCTTTAGGACCATCAAAAAATTTTATACACCTAGTAAAAACAAATACAAACTAACTAAATATTATTAAAATTACTACATATTATTAAGTTATTTAACAATGAGATTGATTAGTTTTTTCTTATCGTACGTGCTAAAATGTATGTACACATCTACGTACATAATTTAATATCCGCAATATCAATTAATCATAATATTAATAGTTTTATTTTTATGATAATGTCAGTCGATTGAAAATGTGATTTTTTCCTGGCTTAGTGCTTAAATATTGTATCTCCATAAATCATAATATTGAGAAAATTGAATTTTAAATTTTGCATCGTTTCCGAAAATTTTCAAATAATCAATTATACTGATTCAAACCCTTGCAAGTAGAGACTCCAATTCGAGTATCGAATAGTCGTCCATTTTTTAAAAACTAGATACTCGAGTATTTTGAAAATTATTACTATTATTAAATACTTATGTACATGTATAATACATGTGTATATTGCTTATTAACAAGTTACAATCATTTACATATTATTTTTAAAAAAAAATGAGTTTAGACCTTTTGTTCAATCAATAAATAAGTTTGTATATGATTTTTCACGCTATTCCATTTCTGATTTTTGATAATGCAAAAACAATCCATCCTTTGAGGACAATGGGCTTACAGCTAGTAAGTAGATGCTATTTTTTTATTTGATTATCTAGTACAGGGTTTCTCAACCGGGGTCTAGAAAGTCCTCTAAAACGATGGACAGAGATTGCGCATGTTGTATTCGAATAACCATAGCCCCCTATACTTATGGTAATGGAACAACGCATTCAACTTGTAAAAAAATGGGTAAATGAGCAAAAAAAAGGTCTCACCGCTGGCAGAAATCAGCTCTTTTTGGTGAGCTTAGGTTGTGGTTTTCTTGGTTTTTTTACATTGTTCTCTCAAGATTTGAAAAACTAATAAGTACTAGTATTGGGGCCACGGAAAAATATGAAACTAAAAAGTGTTCATGGGCTCAAAAAGGTCGAGAAACTATTATCTAGTTCTAGTATACATATGTACTTCGTTTAACGGTAAGGGTGCACCATAAGCAATTCACCTAAATTCATCCTTCGTGACGTCTAGTAGGAAATCTATCAACTTTCATACAAAAGCTTTAACCTTTTGACGCGAACTAGCGCCAGAGAATTCTATAAATTTTGCGATCGTTGTCTATGAATTTTGTATACAAAAGGTATCTGTCAAACTGACGTTTAATCAGAGATACGTTTAATGTCGGTTTGGCAGATGAACGTAACTTCGCTAGCTCAGACATGTATTAGCACATGAAAGTGCATTTGCATCGACATGAAATAAAATGCACACAAATGCATGGTAAATATTCCTTACAAGATGTGTGTTCACCGTCGTTGGCTTCGAATCCCAGTACAGACAGTCTTATAAATTGATTTATGAATTTCTGTTCGTAGGCATGGATGTGTGATGTCTTAAAATCTTCTCTCCCACCCATACTATCCTATGAACGAGGCGTATCGAAAGCGATCAGCTAACCACTAATCCTGTTCTAGCCCTATCTTTCTATTCCTACTCTCTTTGGAAAAAGAGAGGTTGAACAACTGAGTAACAAACAGTTCTTGTAGAAACACTTCAATTGAGATAAACTCCATTAGGAGTCCATATGCTCCACATTGGGAGCGGATATGCTAAAGAAAAATCACATGGTGAAAGAATGCTAGTCTTTTTCATTTTATTCTTCCAGACGTCCTATCTGCAGACAAGTAGCAATTGCCACGGACAATAAAAATATTTTTTATTTTAACAAATTGCATTACTTACTATCAATTTTATTTAGTAAGATACCTATTGTAAACTGATTTTTGTTTAGAGCAGAAAAGGAATTTGAGAACAATTTTAAGGTCATGGTTTTAATAACCTTGTATGTATCCTCTTAAATGTTTAAAAAATCTGCAATTGCTGAGCACACTTCATTTGGTCCTCTCCCCAATTCAGTTTCTTGTCAGTAATTTAGGTAGGTAAGTAAAATAAAATAAAAACATCAGTGGGTGTAAAAAAATGTTTATTTCCAAAAAATCCGGTAATTCGATCATGTTTATCTAGAAGAATTGCCAAAGAAAACACTAACTAAACAAAAATACTGAGAGTCACCAATGAATAAGGAGTTCATTAAACAACTTAATAGTATCGAAAAGGTTTTAATGTATAAAGCAATGTTTATTAATCATAAAAGTAAACACCATTACAGGGCAAATTTTAAGTTTTGGGGGGCACTTTTTACCTTGCCAATCACTCATGATTGGCAAAGGCAGTTATTCAAAATGGATAACGGATGACAACACAGACATGTTGCTTGTAACAAAGTTTAAAAACCTTCAATAATAATCTGATAATAAGTGTTTAATTTCTACAAATATGACTTTATACCAGAGCTGTGGAGTCGTGTAAAAAAAAAGACGACTCCGACTCCAGCTTAAAAATAATTAACGACTCTGACTCTGAGAATTTTTTTCAACAATTTCATTTTAACATATATATATGTATACCATCAGATCATCTTTAGTCAGCCAAGCATTCAATGTCAACACTTTGGACTATTTTGTTTGAATACACACAATTTTTCACGACTTCGGCTCTGGCCAAAATACCGCGACTCCTACTCCACAGCCCTGCTTTATACGTAGTTGTTAGCTATTTCGACGTATGACTTTATCAGAAGTGTGTTTAAACTTACGTACACTCAGCTATATATTATATCTACTGGCTAAGAAGCAATATATTCTGTCAATCAACATCCTGATTTGTATTGCAAATTATGGTATTTGAGTTTATCCTTTATTATGAGTATGTTATTATTATATTAGATATATGAACGAATAAGAGCAAGATCTTTTATCCATGACCAGTCCCCATGTGGACATATCAACAGAAGAAGATTGTTTTTTTAACTTCCTCTCGTAAAAAGAAACTTAAATTAACCTAATATTACTAACCTCATTTAAGTCAACAAAACTTTTAGTATGATTTAAACCTGACCATTCCTGTGGAATACGGGGCGATTTAGATTCTTATGGGGATTCGTTGGGCCCTGTTTAAAATACTGTATAGGTATTATTACTATGTACTGGGACTCGAACCTATAAAACCCAATAGACTGGAGTGACCTAGAATGACGGACATATTGAATTACACTAAGAGACTTAGGTTAAGACAGGCATATCAAAATATCTCGCCGGTTCACGAATTTTCATACCCCGTTGAATACGACTATCAGCAAGCTCCGGAAGAAATGCATATCTATAAAAAAATGACAAACTTGGTATGACTGTTAATTCAAAGTCCTGATCAGGATATAATCTAATAATTTCTAATCCACTATCTGCCTAAATGATCAGGTCACAAAAATCTTTTTTGGCAATATACAATTGGCCTTGTATTTGAAACCAATAATTGTGGGTTTTTTTGAGATGGAGCTTACAATCAACAATATTGACGCAGATATTAACTTTGAGAGCAGCATCATAAATTGTTTTTTTACCTATAGAGGGCAGACATTTCACCTCAATCAATCCATTATCTCCAACTAAACCATCTGGACTAGCAGCTAAAAATGAGAAATCTTTCCTGATGAAAAGCCCGCAACGGACGACGTTTACACTATTTATTTGCTCATATAAATCGATAGTCTGTTCATTTTGTCTACCATATATAATTTCTTTTGTTACAATTTCTCTTTTAAGAATTAGGTTTATTACTGTATTATGCCGGAGTGTGGAGTCTCGCATTTTATAAATGATTCCGAACTTTGATGCCGTCAGTCTTTTCTGCCGTGCTTCTATCCACTGAGGATTATCAGCTTGTCCAACGGTTGCCAGTTGTTACTGAATGCACTTTTCATCAGAAATAGCATCAGCTTGTAGGCTTTCCAAAATATTGTCCATCGTTTCTTGCAGTTCTGTAGGAGAGACGTCGGGTTCGGCAGCATTAGGGCCATATTCACAGTCCGGTTCAGAAATTAGTCTCCAATGGAAAGCTCTTCATACGGGATAATTTTGTTTTCCAAATCTAAGTCGTTCGGTAAAATGCCTGAACATTGAATTTCTTAATTTTCACGTTTCCGATCTCTCGCCATTGCAGCGGCTGCCCATAACTTCTTGATAAATTTAGAACGTTTATTCTTACGACAACGCTTCTTCGACAAAGATGAAGGAAGAGTATCTTTTATATCCATGTTTATTGACAGTGCTAAAATTACGTCGGAATGTCGGAAACGCGGTCTAAACGTGATGGGTGAAAGCTTAAATTATTAATAAATAAGTAGGTATGTTGTATTCTAAATGATAGATTATTGTGGTTAAATATGTCATACAGTAGCACGTCGACTATTGCGGCGAAAAACTTCACAAACTAAGCTGAAACAACTCCACGATTTAAAATATTTATTGAAGCATTGATAAATCGCATTAAAATCACACATTAATACGAAGAACACTGATAAATAAATTATCCAAAATATGACATATTCTCACTGTACACTGCCATACTTTTTAAATTATCCTTTACTTACACATGTACTATTGCGGCAAAGTAGTTGAAAACAACGCCACGATTTAAAATATTTATTGAAGCATTGATAAATCGCGTTAAAATCACACATTAAAAAGAAGAACATTGATAAATTATACGAAATACGAAATATTTCGTATAATTTATCAATGTTCTTCTTTTTAATGTGTGGTTTTAGCACAATTATCAAGCCTTCAAAAAATAATTTTAAATCGTGGCGTTGTTTTCAGCTTAGTTTGTGAAGTTTTTCGCCACAATAGTCGACGTGCTACTGTTTGACATATTTACCCAAACAATGATCGCGTCTAAAGATGATGGCTGAAATCTTTAATTTATTATAAATAATATTAAGTGAGTATTTAGTATTCTAAATGATAGACACAGTAGCTATTATAATGCATAAAATAGAAAAAGAACATTTTATACCATAACAAACAAACTGTCAGAAATAAAATAGGTTATAATGTCGATTCAATCAATGAAAGAGGGAATAGGTTTAGATATCGTAGTATGTGTGTATCTTGTTTACGTATACGAGCCTTACAACTACATACAAGTTATTCCTGCCGACGCAAACAAAAACTGCGGAATAATATACGTTCATCATTTCAAACATATTTTGCCAAACAACCCAAGCAGCGACACCTGCCTATTATGACACCTATTAAAATGATCAATTGTGCATTTATTTTCAGACTCTGAAGAAAATTAACGAAAGCTCATAAAATTATAAAATTTACACCAAAGATTAAAAAAATGAATAATTTATAAAACTATATTCGTTTTTTTGTCTTTTGTGACTTTATTTGGTAAAAAACATCGTATAAAATAGTTTTGAAATAAACCGTTTTCAAATCCAAATAAAGTACTAATAACGTATTAAATCAAACGATTATTGAATATCATATTCAAGATTAGTGCTTGAGCTATCTTTGGGTTTTTAAATCAGTGATAAAAAACCAGCCGTTAACTTTTTTCTAGGTAAAAACGAAAGCCCTTTTGACTTTTTTTTTTTGAAATAATGAAGTTAATACTCAATTTAAAAATATAAAAATATTTTTCTAGCTACCCTTAAGTTTATTACCACGAATATAAATACTTTTTACAGTGTAATTTGAGAACAACTTTAGCGTGACCCTTACCCTTAATAGCATATTGTGCTTATTTTGTGATATAAAACCATAGACAATAACATTATTTAACAAATATTTAAACGTCAAAAACCAACGCCGCGGATGTTCGAATTTAACCTAGCTTAATTGTGCGTTTCGTGTGATATAAACATCTATTCAATAATAATGGATGAACGTGCGAAAGCTTTATTAGAAAAGGGTGAATTGATTGCATATCCAGGTCTTCGACTGTGTTGTTCGGATGATGAGTTAATCCCAGGCGATGGAACATACGAAGATCAGGGTTATATATTTTCCAGCCTAGTGGGGACTGTCAAGTTAATAGAAATAAATAATGAAAGAAAAGTAAGTATTTATCAATATATAATTAATCACCTAACCTATTTATAATTGTACTTTCATAATTCACACAGTACATAATTTTTAAGTATATTCTTGATGGAAAGTCATAATATTAAAAAGTATTAAGGAGCATATATACAGAAGATCTCAGCAGCAGACTACTAGAACTGCTTGTAACTCAGCTGCCCAACCTACTACTTTTTTTGAAGAGGTTAGATATAGGGTTAGAACGTGACTAGTGGTCAACTAATCGCTCTGACAATGCCCCGTTTTTGAGATCGAATGGTTGGGAGGGAATAAATCACAACCTTTTTACAACTCTTAATACATATATAATTTTTCTTTTGTATTACTTATGGATTCTATAGACTTCGAACCATAGTTTATGGCAAAAACATGTCATCTTTAACTTTTAATTAAGGGTCTTGCTATTCTGTGTTTTGTATTTCATTTATTTTTACATTCCTAAATACTGTACGAGTGTTCCAACCAATGTCCCATCATTTATGACTATTTAAACATGTTAATAGACTCAGCGTGTTGAAGTATCAGCTTGCAGAGGCGGCACCGCAGTGGCTCGGGTTGGGGAATTAGTGACTGCAGTAGTGGCACGTGTCACATGGCGGGCGGCGCGCTGTGAATTGAGATGTGCCAGCTACAGACCACTGACTAGACCACTAAAGGCTATACTTAGGAAAGAAAATGTCCGAGCAACTGAAGTGGACAGAATCGATATGTACAAGAGTTTTAGACCAGGAGATATCATATTAGCGAGAGTTGTATCCTTTTTGAATGTGTAAATTACATATTACCTTACATCAGCGATTTCCAACCTGGGAGGCGTGGGCCATTGCAAAGGGAGGCGCGAACAGTCAAAAATATTTATTTCCTTATAAAACGTGTCTTTATTACTATTTGAAATAAAGGATGGGGGAGGCGCAAAGATATTTTTTTCTTCAAAAGGAGGCGCAGTAACATAAAGGTTGGAAACCACTGCATTACATGATTGATATTTTGCTTAGCCCTTTGAGAAATGTGGCCATTTATGTGCATCCAAATATTTCGTTGTCTATCAACATTCTCATTTTTCTTATTGAATTGTCATTTCTTCACAAATGAATAAAAAAATATGTATCTGTGATTTTTGGCAGTCGCATTATATTTGTTATTTCTCGCTAATGAATATATCGCTAAACATCAATTACCATTTCCCACATTCAATGTAATTAAAATGTAGCTTCATGTATTCAGATTTTCATTATTATTTTTTTTAATTCAATTTAATCTACGAAAATTTCTTCCTTAATATTAATACAGTTACCGATTACGGAATTACAATGCTATCAACTGTCAACTTCTGAACCAGAATTGGGGGTTGTAATAGCCAGAGCAGCTGATGCACCCGCAGGTGTAAACATGATACCCCTCAGTTGGAAAGAAATGCAATGTCCTGTTACCCTAGTCAAAGAGCCAAGAAAGGTATTATGAAATAAAATTAATAAAACTATAAAATTTACCATTGCGATATTTAATAAGCCATTTTCATAGGATATAACTACTGGTGTTCTACCTTTATATAAAATAGCAAAACATTACCAAGAGGTAAAGTTAAAAATTGAAAACAGTTTCTATCTGTAATGAAATTTATCCAGGTCATTTATATTATGCATATATTTTTTTTTGATTCCAGGTGGCTAAAGTTGTACCAGAAAATATCCAAGATATGGATGAACGGACTATTGTGGCCTCATAGAGTTTTCATATGTTATTACCTATTTTTATACTAAGCCTATTCTGTGAAAATGATTCCATAAGTTATGTAAAAAATCATCAACCAACATTTTAGAATAAAGTGAATTATGTTCCATATACATTAGATGTCTGCACGGGCTCGGGCTCCTACCCAGCCGTTTTCGCAACTGAGATTCGGGCTTGGGCCGGGCCTAGATAAGGAATTTATTTCTTCAGAAAAATATTTCACACTGTTCGTATCATAAGTCAGCCATGATGATTTTAATTATTACCAGTTCTATAGTGAATCGTAAATTGTTGTAAATTTGTAACCAACGGGGTTTTTCAGCCTGAGGAGTATAAATCTAGGCTTCGGGTCGGGTTCGAGTAACAAGTGTGGTATTAGACTCGGGCTTGGGCTGGGTCGGGTATGAGTTTTTCGGGCTCGGACTGGGTAATTTTGTAAATTTTTGGCCTGTGCAGACCTCTAATATACATGCATAATTTTTTCACCAAAGTCCTTTGTACATTTTTACCTTCAACTTGTGTAAGTCATTTTCCCGATTTTTGTTTTCAGATTTAAAAAAGGTCAAGAAATTAGAAGCATCAAATTAATTCATAATATTTAGTGATGAGATTAAAAAACAACCATCTACCTGATAACCCTTAAATAACTTAAATTCTCAATGGATACTTGTAAAAAAAGTAATTTTTGACTATTTTATGAAATTTTATAAATATAAATGATACCTTGATTGTTTAATGCATGTTTTTCTGATAATTTCAATTTATAATAAGAACATATCATCTAGTTTTCATAAAAAACATAAAGTGAACTTTAAAAAAAATTTAAATATGAAAACTGAAATTTCAATGAAACAAATTTTGTCTTTGAATAAATAAATATACATATACCAATTATCCTTTCAAAACTTTTAACTAGTGCCTGCATTTAAATATGATTTCTTTTCAATTTTTATTCATTGGCTCTCAAAACACTTATTTTTTTCAAAAAAAAAAATATATATGAAACCCCATTATTCATTTGAGATTAAGTGAATATTCTATTAAGTCATGTTCAAAATATTGACTGAATACGACAGTGCTATAATTTGCAATTGATAATTTAATTAGTTATTGACGAGATAACTCGTAACGGGCGTTGAGCACGAGAATTTGATGAGACAAACATTCGCCATATGTAATGGTCTGGAGTGCTATCACCAGTGAAAGTGTTGGCAATTTTTTTATGTTGGAGAGAACAGTAAATGCGCAAAAATACAAATTAGTCATTGTTGAAGAAGTTCTACCAACATTGGAGGAGTTTTCAGCCTTCAGCCTCATGTCATCGTGCAAAATCGACAAATTCGTATTTTTTTTGGGCATTCCAAACAATTTATTTTACAAATAAATGTTTTAATTATATTCTCTTCTGTTATTTGTGTGGTGAACTATCAAGAAAATCTTGGCTTAAAGAGCCTTTTATGGCCGGGTAACAGCCCTGATCTCAACATCATTGAGAATTTCTTGGCAATAATGGGCCAAAAATTTGCAGACCTTAAGCCCAAAACAATGAATGAATTGAATAAAGCTGTTAAAGATGTTTGGAATAACCAAAAAAAACTTAATTTATTTAAAATAAAACTATAATTCCGTACCATGGCTAATAACAACCCTAATGAAAGCAAAGAGTGGGAATTTGGATATTAATTGGAATAAAAATCTTTAAAGAAAACATGGATTTTTCCCATGCATTTTAACGTTCCCTGGATGTTAAAAGTTATCAATAATTAAAAATTGATAAAAAAAATAATTGCAAATTTAAATCAAAAATTATTTAATGAATACAACAATTTGTTAATTCTACTACCTGGGCTATCATCAGTTCATTATTAGCTATTCAGAAATTTATCAAAGGTGTAAAACCATTTATATTTGAGATGTGGATACATGCTTAAACAAATTTGTAATGATACTCGTTAAGATATACTCTTAACTGGATGACTGCCACAGATGAGATATCTTGTCAAATTTTCCGTGCTCAACACACCAGAGACGAGTTATCTCATCAATACCTAATTAAATTAATAATTGCAAATTATAGCCAACGTGCTAGGTACAGACGTACTTTTTTCTACAGCAGCCAAAAGGTTAAAGGACAATTTACAGTATCACACTAAATTATAGCCGGCGTGCATGAAACATTCTTGCGCAGACATTAATGATGGTATTTTATATGAAATATCAAAATACCGATTTGATAAACTCGTCTGGTGCTGTAACCCCAATTGATCATATTTTTGTTTCCATTATTTACATATATTCGCCTGGTATAGCAATCCAGTTAAAAAAAATGTTTTTTGGCAAGCTCACTCTGTATTGCCTCATAATTTGTATTATTTTTTATATTTTCATTCATAGTCTTACAGGCAATTTTATCTATTTGGTTTCAGATCCTTTTGTCCTGGGATAACATTCAATTTTTGACTACTTTCATATAAATCATTCCCAGCGTGCAGCTCAGTTATCAGATCATCAGTTACATGTTTTATTTATTTTTTTGATCCATCCACACGTTAGTAATATACTATTAGATGGCTAGAACCTTAACGACCGCACGTTTTTTTATAAAATTTCACCTGGCGAAATAAAATTTTGCGAAAAATTCGCAAAAATTGTAATTTTACTAAATTCACTATAATCTGTAAACAAATTGAGATATCTTTACCAAATTTAATTTTAGCTTCCAGATACTTCGCCTATATGCATATATGCGTTCACCGGCCAGCAACCTTTGTTTTTCAAAGACTCAAATACGCGTCCGCGTTCGTTAAGCTGTTAATATGCTGGTCTGTCAAGTATTATCTGTCTAATAGTATAATAATTCAGTTTTTTGAAATATGGAAAATTTTGTTTGATGATACAATTTTCAAAACTTACAGTAGCAAGTTTTGATAAAACTTTCTTTAATAATAAACAGGTTTTACACCATTGATCTTTTTTACTCAAGCTCTTGCAGTATTTCTCAATATTGTTCTGATTTTATTTGATGTAAGGGTTGTGTGAATTTTGTTGATAACACTTTCATAACATCACCATTAAAAGCGTGCATCACATAATTCTCTTTTCTTTAAAGAATTGGACGAGGGAAGGATTCGTTTTGAAAACTTGCTGTAATGTTTCTCGTGTGTATTTTGTGAATTCTTCTGGACTTTTTTCCAAATGCTTCCAACTTTCATCATCAGCGACTACTTTAAAAAAATCCTTTTTTGTCAATGAATCTTTTGGAACTGAATCTTTTCTTACATTTCCAGAATCTTTAATATAAATAAAGTCATCATTAATAATGCAGTATATGTTCGTATTATTCCAAAAATAGACAAATTACAACATATTATTAATCAGTCTCTCAATTTATACATTTTCAATCTATTAGCTAATATCATTTACTTGTATCAATGCATATATTTCTGATAACTATTAAAATATATGACTACAATTTTAATGAATAACGGCAACACAAAAAAAATATTATATGTACTTATATTCTTACCTGGAGAGTTATTGCAACAATTTTGTAAATGTAAGTGACATTGACAATCTTCACCTTCCACAGATTCCACTTTTTTTTTAATCAATTTAGATGTAAAGTTGAATGAAGGAATCTTCAGATTTAGTTCTGAGAGCTCTTCGCCTTCATTGACAATTAACAAGTCTGCAAAATTCACAAAAAAATATTCCACTATATCATGTTAATTATTATTTCAGAGCTAACAGACATGAAAT
Source organism: Himalopsyche anomala (assembly GCA_031772345.1). Classification (NCBI taxonomy): domain Eukaryota; kingdom Metazoa; phylum Arthropoda; class Insecta; order Trichoptera; family Rhyacophilidae; genus Himalopsyche; species Himalopsyche anomala. The sequence goes on from CM062823.1 coordinate 15,767,747, forward strand.
AAAAATATTTAAAAAAAAAATATAACTTTTTGAAGCTTTTTTGTGATATTTGTAAGTTCTTTGCACATCGTCGACCCCTGTCTGTGTCATATATAGAGGAAGCCCATAGCCCATAATACTCTTTGTAATTGATAGTCCTCCGACCTGAAAGCATGCATATGTCAAAATGAATAAAATATAATTTGGATATCCATCCTTGATAATAAATTTTAAATTATATTTTTACATGTTAAAACATTATAAACATGACTGAGTTGTGTGAAAACCGCAATGTATTATAATAAATTGGCTGCATTGGTTGACACAGTTTTCTTAAATGAATAGACTATTTTTTAAACAATTTCAAAACATCTTCACAAAAAAGGTAGTAAGTATACGTATATATAATTATTATAGATTAATACTGAATGTATTAATAGTGCTTCCATTTATGCTAAAAGTAGCATTTTTTATGACAGCTGATAATACTTGTGATGAGTGAGACCAGTCCTGATCATTATACAAAATTATGGAGTTTGGGTTTTATAAAAAAAAAATTAAAAATGAATGATTATGACATAAAAATTACTTACATCAGTTATATCTGATTCATTTTCAATTCCTTTTAGTAATGTAGAACTATCACGATGAATGCTTAAATAATTAGGAAAATAATATTAGTATTTACGTTTTGTATATGTGACACGTAATAACAATTTACAAGAATTGTAAATATACTGAAAAATAATGTAATAGAAAAGTATACATCATTTAACTGGTATCATCTCCCTTGATTAATAACCTATAATATAATCTGCCCCTTGAAGATCTAGTAGCTGACCGATATGAACTAATGAAGATAACCAAATGGGTACCATATGAGTATTCAGTGCATTTAAAGTGTAATATAATTCATTTATAAATGGTTAAAAATTATGAAAATTCAAATAGACTTTGTGGACTTACTTGAGCAAAGACTGAGTAGATTTTTGGCTACTTGTGTCTAATTCTAATTTGAATAATTTTTCCAAAAATTCATCGTCTTCATACACTTCAATCTTCGTTTCCTCCATTGTCTCGGAAGATATGATGGATAATTGTGACGCTGATCGTTCTAGAACATAATGAGTCAAATTGATTGATGAAAAAACAATGATTTAAGAATATAAAAATAATGAAGAAACTGCATTATTTGTGTAACATTTTTAATGTGGAATTTCTTTCAAATAAAACTTATTTCAAGTCAATCTCTGCAATTTCAATGAAAGGAAAGTTGATAGACCCATTCTAATACATTAAATTTGAATCACTAAAAATGATCAAAGCAGTATCTTCAGGTCTTTGAGTGCATGGGTGAAATTCATATGTTTTATAGAAAATAGCAGTCTATGAGTATCAAAATATAACTAGCTGTAAGCCCGTTGACCTCAACGGGGGATTTTTGTTGCATTTTTGAGTAGTCAGAAAATTTACTGGTGCGAAAAATAAATTACAATCCTATTTATAGAATAAGCCAGAAATTCTAAAAGTAAAAGAAATATATCTCGGGGCATATATCGACAGCCCTGCCCTGCAGTATGTAAATTGTATATAATATATTTTTTAGAATAATTGCAATGTTTAAGTTTGCTAACAAATATATATCGTAGAAGAAGAAATATATCGACAGCCCTGCAGTATTTAAATTGTAAATTATTTAATTTTTGGAATAATGTTTAAGTTTGCTAACAATCATTTTTCGTAGAAGCAGAAATAGACCTCAGGGGCATATATCGACAGCCCTGCAGTATTTAGATTGTAAATTATGTATTTAATTTTTGGAATAATGTTTAAGTTTGCTAACAATTATTTTTCGTAGTAGAAAATTTTAAAATAAAAGTTGAAATATAGTTTTATAAAATAACCATACCGTCATTAGAATATTTCTAATGCATGTAAGAAATTAAAAATATTTTCAAGGCCAGATGTAAAATATAACCATACCTTCCAATTATCGAATCAATGACACTGATCAAAATCTGTCAAATCAGCTCCCAGCCCTATAATTATAGCTTCAAGAAATCGAATCAGTATATTTGATTATTTAAAAAACTTTGTAGCGATGCAAACTTTCAAATAAAGTTCTCTCAATATTATCACGATGCTTCAGTTCTAAGCCAGGAAATTTGAATTTTGAATATAAAAAAGACGTCCATTCCAATTGGACGAATGACAAATTCAAAAATATGCGATTCAAAATAAGCCGTTAGCATTGGTCGAAAAATGTTCTGTTCAAAATAAACCGCTATCATTGGGCGAAGATGACAGTGTGACGAACAGTGATTTGTGGTTTGTGATTATTTTATCGGCTATTAATGTGAAGATTAAATTGACCAAACAAACAGTTGAGAAGGATTTTTTTGACTTTTCCTTCACTTAACCTTTTTGTTACTCAGTTGCTCAACCTCTCTTTTTCAAAGAGAGTAGGGATAGAAAGATAGGACTTGGACACAGTGGCGGATTACCATATGAGCGAATGAAACGCACGCTTGGGGCCTCAAAACTAGCTTACATTATGTAGCCCATATACTTTTGATCAGATTTTAATATATTGACTGTGGAAAGGAAAAAGGATATAACCCACAGTTTTTTCTAAACAGCTTTTTTTCGATAACCACAATGTATCAAACTTGATACACGTTCTATCAAAAGGATGTAAGCTGCAAATGCCGAATTAGTATCTAAATTTAGCTTTTAAGTTTGAAAAAAGATGAGCTTGTGAAAATTTAAATCAAGAAAAAATACTGAAAAAAAAGTTTTTTCTAGACAATTTATTTAATTAATATTAGATTATGTCAATTAAACACCAGTTTAAAAGTCTCCGTCCACATCCAGGTAGCGTATATTTCATAATTTGAATATGGCCCAAAATCATCAAAATACGTTTTATGTGCCTCCTATAAAATTTGCCATGTGTGGGTTACGTCCTTTTTCCTTTCCACAGTCGATATATTTATTATTTTTTTGCAATTTTCTAACATTTTTATCTTATCCGAAAAAGAGGGCCTCCCACATGCTTAATCCGGCACTGCTTAGGCAGGATTGCTCTCGCTGTGCCCGTTTTTTTAGGATAGGATGAGTGGGAGGGAATTCAAGACATCACATACATCAATGCCTTCGGAAATAAATCTATTGAAAAATTAATCTATAAAAACCTAGGATTCAAACCCGTGACCTATGTATTCTAAGTCAACAGCGTTGACACTCAACCACACAGCCGACCCAGTTAAAATGCATGTAGTATATTTCAAAACATTTTTATCTTCTTAACATCATACTTTATTCACGTTTAGTTACACTCTTTGTGTATTATACGGAGGGCTACTTACCCAACTCTGGTATCAATCCTTCTGATGATGCTGAGCTTCCATAAATATTTTTAGAAAACATAGCACTTTCAGCCAAATCACCATACATTAAAAAGGGCTTTTTTTCAGGGTGACCCTGTTTTTCCGAACCTCTCCAAAATATGAATCCTAGAAAAGTAAACAAAGACATTTAGAGTAGTAACTTAAAAAAAAACAGAATTTTTCCTTGGTGCAGTGTGGCAGTTTTTTTTAAAATAGATATATTTTTGGATGTGTGACTAAAAGTGATAATATGTATTTTGCTTGTTTAATAAGCATCTTCAGACAATAATAATTCATCCGTATTATGAGGTTTGTGGTTTGTTCTATTGAATATAGAATACCATTCTTCGCTTGCGTCATGTTGAATATATAATCAAAGTAATTTTCCAACCAGAAGATAAATTTCCTTTTTTAAGATGACTGGTAGTTACTAGACTACCAAGATAAGTATAAAATATTTTACTTTAATGATGGCACTTTTAGTATAGTAGAATTAGGTGCCTCTGAAATATGTAGTAAATAATGTGTTTTGGTTTCATCAGTAGTGTGAAAACTGGTTGAAAGTGTAATAAATTATTATGTAAGTGCCATGTAAAATAAATTTAAAAGTTCACTGTTATAACTGTACTAATATTTTTGTAAAATAAAGTAAGCTATTTTGATATAAAGACTGCGTCAGGAGATAAATATATTTTACCTTCTTCTGTGTCGGTTTTTTCTTGTATTTTTGCTTCGGCAACTTTTTGATCATTTTCATTATTTGGGTAAGTTGTTTCTTCAGCGATTGTTTTGTCAATATATAGGCTTTCAAAAATAGGTAGGAATCCAAGCTAAAAAAATCCAAATTGCTAAACCTAATAAAGTCAATATTCATTATTTACTATTTTGGACGAAAATGTACCAAAGAACTTGTTGATGCCTTACAGACAGAAGAAGTGTGGAAAAAACATCCACGACTTATCTATACTCACGAATGTCAAGAAAACTAAATCAGATATTGAATGGGAATGCACTATAAGGCAATTTGAAAATGATTACAAATGTACAAATGGCTCTTAAATATTGTACACATGGTCTTATTCTCCTTTACGAATCAAATATGAATCTGGTTAAAATAAAAATCTTTTATTATTTTTATTATAATGCCATTCCACCAAGTATTGACAGTGAACACCTTAAAAATGAATCTGGTTATTCGTATTTTCAAATATATTTTTCTATAAAATTCAGGAATGTTGCGCTTTCTTTCTTTCTTTCTTTCTTTCTTTAAGATTTGGAAGAAATTTATCATTTATGCAGTAATGTTAAGAGTAATGTAAGGATTTTTTTCAACAGTCTTATTTTGAATCATTTAGACCAGTGTTTCTCAACCTTTTTGGGAGTGTGGCCCCTTTTGAGTGTCTTTATTTTTCTGTGGCCCCCTACCTTCTTTTTTTTTTCAGCTCACCGAGAAATTTGAAATCTCCGATTTGGTATACTTTTTCCCAGAATATCAGAATATCTCCAAGAACACCTTTTTTTTTTTTTTTAGCTCACCGAGAAATTTGGTATCCTCAATTTGCCTGTGGCCCCCCTGAAATGTGTTGTGGCTCCCCAAAACAAAAATAAATCTCTGTGGCCCCCTTGGAACACGCTGTGGCCCCCTGGGGGGGCACATGGCCCACCGTTGAGAAACCATGATTTAGACCTTTTTAACTTTTTTAACAAAAACAATCTTTAGCCTTTGAATAGTATTATAAATAAAAGTTCGTTAAACATTTTCATACTTGACTTGGTGGTACATTAAATTGATAAGCCATAAACTTTCTCATCATTTTACACAGTATTTTCATATTCTCTTTTAATTTCTGCTCATTTTGCATTGTATCTTCATATTTGAGCTTAGTGTCGTGAAGTTGTTGCTCACATGTAGTCAATTGGACAGCTAGTTCATTATATTTTGTCTGAAAGTCTTAAAAAATCCCAAAAGAATGAAATAATATAATTTTGTCAGTTTCAACGATTTGGTAGTACCGAAATGGATATTGATAAATATCAAAATAATGTAGTCTTAACAACAAATCATTATCACTCACATTTTTCAGCACGGCTTTGCTTCATGAGATAGTGATGTCGTTCTGAACAAGCAGTGTACAGAACATCTGCCAACCCTCTGCATTCCAACTGATGTCTCAGGGCTTGCGAACGATCATTCAACTCTTTAGAAAATCGAGCATGCTGTTGCCTGCAATTAACCATTATAGATATTATTCTTTTAAAAAATTCTAGGATCTTTGCCAAATCCAAAAAAAAGATGCTACTCAAAAGCCATTCTATTTACAATAATAAATGTGGGTGAATGTAGAAATTTGTTGACCCTATCTTGTGTCATCGGATTTGACCATAGGGTGTGGTATTTTAAATTAATCGAAGTTATATCAATTTTTATCAACACACTTTGATTTTTGTTTTTATTATCAATTGTAATAATCTTAAAATAATAGAGCTAGCTCTAGAACAGAGGTGGGGAACATGTGGACTTTTGGCTACTCTGGTGCGGCCTTTTGACCGATATGTTAATTTTTTTTTATAAATTAATCTGAATAATTTTTCACAAATACACAATTTTATAATTCATTGTATTCCTTTTGATCATTTAATTTCGAATTGACATTTCCCCCAGTAAGAGATGGTTATTAAGGAGTAGAATTATATATGTGAGTCATTAAATTTGGAGAATACGCAACTGTTATTGACTTATAAATTGACTTATAAGTTGAAAGATTTACTGTTTTTGAAATTAATGAAATAGCACTGAAATTAGGGTTTCAGTCTCACCAAGTTGTTATATACGAGAAAATTAAAATTAACGCAAATAAAGACACACAATAGTAGATAAATGAGACACATTTAGAAGATCAACTGAAACTGTGAACTTCTATGCTTGAACCAAATATTCAAATGCTTTTCAACAGCAAAGCAATAATACAAAGAATATGTCACCTAAAATAATATTTTCATCATATATTCTATTCAATAAGACAATGATGATAAAAATAGGGGATGAATCATTTCATCATATTTATTTATTTTATCCATATCCGCTCCCGGTGTGGAGCATATGGCCTTCTAATGAAAGTATCACAACAGAAGTTTTTCTACAAGAACTGTTTGTTAGATAGTCGCTCTACCTCTCTTTTTTCAAAGAGAGTAGTAGGGATAGAAGAATAAGACCAGGACAGGACTAGTGGTTAACTAATCACTCTCTGAATGCTAAAAAATTTTCTGAATTTCGAAAGTGTGACATATTTTTTTTTAATTATTTGAGAACTCACTCAGTGAGTTTTTCAAACTGTTGTGTGAGTTTTTCTTTCTCTGTGTATAATTTTTTTTCAAATTCAATCTCTAGTTTTTGTTTTTGTTGATGGAGAGCGTTTTCCTTTTCTTCATTTAATACTTTTTTTAACTCTTTGTTAGGTTCATCATTTTTTGTCAATAACTTGATACTATATTGTTTTTCAATCACTTTGATGGCAGCCTGAAATAATTCATTTTTATACACAATAAATATATAATTACAGAAAATACATAACTAACGGTATTGATAATATTTTCACATTTAAATAGACATTCAAAATAAAAAATATATCACATCATGAATTTTCCCATATTCTGCAATAATATTGTCAATGTCATTTTCCTGTAAGGATCTTTCTTTCTTTACTGCCTGTTTGACAGATTTCTCACATTCATCCTTTACAATCCACTTCCACAATGCATCGTTTTCAATAATAGCGTTTTTTAAGTTTTTTTCATATCTTTCTACAGTTTGTCGTAAAACTTTATCACCAATACCTAAAAGAAATAAAAATATTACATCCCTCAAGTTAAAGTTACCTTGTTTTGAAGCAAAATTTGAGGAATATCCTCCACTAAACAATGCAATCAAGGCCAAAAAACAAATGCTTGGAGTGTAGAAAACCGATTAACTTTATTCAAATCTTTCAGCAACAATTATTTCTTTATATACACAGCTGTACGACTCCAATCATTTTTCTTTCCTTCAATACTTTTTATTGGGAATGCTATTTTTTCTTTGTATTGAGTACCTTTATACAAATTTAGGCACGTTCCACCCACACACCTTGCAATGGCCGAAGCCCCGCAAATCTAAGCCTTTGGATAGATTTTAGAAATCGATAACAAAATAAATTCATGCAAATGCCGATCCAAACCTTGAATGAAAGCATCCATTAATATTTTTTTATTATAGTAAAATATTCACCTATAATTCCATAATGGGTAAGTGCCTTAATATAATCCATTGGTACAGGAAATAGTTTCTTCTGTATAGAAAAATCAGAATTGGGTGCGACCCAAAGTGGTGCTCTAGGACCAGTAATTTTTGGTTCATAACCAATGCCCTTTCTTGAGTCAATTGATAATTGAGACTTGAAGATACTTTCAAGACTGTTTACAGAATTCTTGATTTCAGTTATTGTTGGAATAGTTTTGTTTCTTAGATGCATTTTTCTAGCATAATACCGATTGCTTTGTTTTTCACCAGAAATCACTGAAATTTCTTTTTCTGGATTTTCCATGTTACAATCTTATCTTATATATACATAAATGAATTTTTGTATTTTTGTTTGCAAAAACTTCGGCATCTATGGATTTGAATGCCACAGGTCCGATTGCGACAAAACTTTGACAACCTTTAAGCTGGCACTTCCGGGGAGGTTATAGGCATATTAAAATTAACTTACAGTGTCGAAAAAATTAAATATTCGTAGATTTCAATGTTTTTTACTCTGCAGTATAACAAAACAAAAATGGCCGTGCGTTCGATTTTCTTTTGTTGTTTTAACAATTTAAATTTGTCGCTCAATTTTTTTGGAACATTTCAAATTTATCAAATTGTATGGTCAACATTTTGACATAACATTTTGAAAACGCGAAATTGTTAAAAGATAGTTTTAATTGATTATGTTCATGAGGTTCAAGGAATATTGTACAATTTCTTTTTTATATGCTTATGCATGCATTGATTATACGTTTTAGGTTTGAAAGTCTTTTTGAACGTGGTAATAATCTATTAGCTGAATCAAGTCATATAAGAAAGTCCATGCAAGGTATGTAGCACAGTGTTATTTCGAAATCGTGTAAAAAGGGAGTCCAGTGTAAAATATTTTGCAACAATCGACTGTTATAATAATGTTCTTTTTTTTTATTGCATTGTCCCAGAAATTGATGTCGAAAATTGAATGAATTAAAAAATATAAATTTGTTAAAATATTCAGTGCGACCGACAGACCATATAAAAATCAGTATGAGCCGTGCTACAATATTATTCTATACTAATTCTACTTTTGTAAATAATAGTAATTATTGATGAGTAAGTAGTTAGTTATTTCGTAAGAGTAGATGAAGAAATATACATCTTATATTCTGGAATTCATATTTTTAAGGTTCCTATATACTAGGGCATCCAATCCCGGGATCCCGTTCAATTTTCTGATCCCGAAATCGAGATTTACTCCTAATTTCTCAATCCCGAAATCCCGGGATCGCGGCCATGTCAATCCCGGTATTTCGGGATTGAGAAATTAGGAGTAAATCTCGAAAAGTGAGATGAAATTGGCAAATTGTCGATTGAAATTCCTCGGTGAGCAAAAAAAAAAAAAAAAAAACGAGGTTTCGTGAGAATACGGGGAAAAAGTATACCAAATCGGAGATTTCAAATTCCTCGGTAAATTTATCTCAATCCCGGGATTGGAAAAAGGCTCCGGGATTGGATACCCTACTATATACTACAAATTATTAATAGTAAGAATATAATAACATTAATTTATGTTTTTTACTATTTATATTTATTTTATAATTTGTTTTAGGTAGTTTTTTAGTAAGGTTCATCCTTTTAGAAACGGTAATCATAGAACAATAATTTTGAATACGAAAAAAGACTGAACGCATGAAATAAAAATCAAACAATCATGATCAGAGAATGGAAAAAATTGTGGAAAGTTATGGAAATGAATGTTTGTTTGTTCGTAATCCGATTGCAATAAAACTTTGACAAACTTTTTGCTTGCACTTCCGGGAAGGTTATAGGTCTTATATATAAAAATCAATGTTTGTATGTCTGCCATACAGTTCATTTTGACAATGTATGCTTGCACTTGCGCGAAGGTTATAGTACAATTAAATTACAGTAGGTGGCGCGTGTGTTGTATCATAGGCAATCGGCAGCAAACGTCAAACAGACAGAAAAAGAAAGCATGCACTTCAATAAACACAATCAAAACACAAACACTTTCTTTCTTCGAGTGGCATTGCAATGCTTGCCGGGTACCAACTAGTGTTATATAAAAAGAAAGGAAAACTTATCTCACTAAAACAAAACAGCAATATATATTTTTTAATTCTCTGAATGTTTTGACAATACTTTTAATACCTACAACTCTAAATTTACAATTTTGTACATTTCCATCAAATTTGTCATTAATGACCCGGGTTTTGCTTTTCGACATTTTAAGACATTTTAGTTCACAGATGAACTTAAGCTGAAACAAATTTAATATATAAATTCTTTGAACTGAACTTGAACGATTCAAATTGAAAATTAAAATTCCACTAAGCACCTTCAATCGAAATTTCAAATTACTAATTTTTAAAGTTTGTATGTTTCATTTTTTTTAAAATATTTTCATAAATACTACAAAATATTTGAAATATCATTTCAATGTTCAACTTGCAAAATTGAAAACACATGATGCGCTTAGCCTTTACTATGTTCAAGCATTGAATATGTAAGGAATATTATATTTAACATGTGGCCACATTACTTACTAAAACAGAGGAGCAAAACATTTATTTATTACAATCTGTAATAAGATAAGTCATTCCAATTAAATTGATTTATTTATTTGGAGTTCTTCAAATAGAACATATATTCTATGAATGTAGCTGAAGCATTACACATCATTGTCACAAATAATAGCGATAGATAAAAAAAACAATCAAAATCAAAGTTTTTCTTAAAATAATATTTTAAATCAATTATGGAAAAACATATTTAAAAAATAACGAAAAATCAAACATTTAATAATAATTTCGACTAAATGTGTTAAGAAGAGCTTCAATATTAAATTTAAATCATTCACGTTCAGCTGAAAGAATTTCTATATTAAATTTCGTTTAGTTCAAGTTCATCCGTGCACTTGAATGCTTTAATATCATGTAACATAATGAAGGAAAAGAGAGTGAGGAAATGAAATAGTGACGAGGCACTGACTTGGTAAAAAAATAAATATTCATCTTTGAGATAAGTATGCCAAAATATTCTAAATGCATCACCAAATAATATGTTAAAAAATAGTTGGGTATTCAAATTTACTAAAAAAATTTAAAAACACACCCAAAAATACAATTTATTTCTTTATTGCTATGTGATAGTATAATTTGCATGTTAAGAAAATGCTAGTATTCACCTATGATAAAGATTCATGGTAATTTAAAACTTTTTTGTATAATTACAAAAAATTGTGCTCTTGTTTTTTTGTGATTTTTTCAATCATTGATATTTGGAGAATGAGGTTTATGCTATTTCTCATATATTTTGTAATGTAGTACATACCTACTTTAATTACAAGCAAAAAAATCCTCTGCATTAATTGCACATTAATAAGATATATGTGAAATAATTGTACATATTGTAAATGCTGGAAATTTTTTATTTTTTTATTTTTTATTTAAAAAAATATATATATTTGACATTACAGCTTACGCCAATGCGTCAAAATTTTTTTAAGTTGAAAGATCATACGAGATATACTCGATGAGAATTTTTGAAAGTCACATGAGATTAACTCAAGGAGAATTGACTTCACAACACCCATGTCTTAGATCTCAAATTAAAACTGAAAAAATCCAATTTCGACATTGACCTTACCGGGAATCGAACCCGGACCCACCTGATCGGTAGAACAAGCTCTTACCAACTAGATCAAAGCGGGCGACTTTATATATTATATTATATCTCTTTATTGTGTTACTGTTTAATATGACGATTTTTATTTTGTCAGCTTAACCTAAACCTAAAAGGTAAAATATAATACATTTAAACTTCTGATTCTTTTGCTGTGTAAAGTGAGATTACAGATTTTTCTAAATAAAATGTACAGAACAGTTTATAGTTTTTTTACGATGTATCTTCTACCTATAACCAAACTTCATTTCAAGGTAGGTAGATAAATTTATTAGTTAGATTACGTTGAGTGGCTACCAATATGTTAATACAATTGATGTTGCTATGACAAAAATCAAAGCACATTATTTTTTCGGTATCAAGAACGATTGCTTAAAAGTCTAGTTGCACGAGACATACATAATTTACTCAACTGTCTAAACCTTACTTTCACTTATGTTGCAGTTCATTATGGAAAACTCTAGTGTTGCGTATAAACGCTGTGTATGCTTTTTATCATGTCAATTGATCATCAATATATTGTCAATAAATGTTGTAACTTTGTTTTGGGATATTTAGAGATTACTTGCCGTGTTTAGAAAAATACTAAATAATAGTCACAAGCGGGCCGAAGCTTGAGAGTCCATTAATATTTACTGAAAGTGCCGCCGTTACATGTTAATGTTGCCCGCTACAGTATTTGGCAGGCTCGAGCCACGTGATAACCACGAATGCTTGTGGACTGTATACAAGTAGTGAAGTAGTATAAAAATTGTCTAAATTCTAAATGTGTTAGTGACATTACCTAAGCAAGAAGTAATCCCATGTGATGTTTTGAATTTGCGTAAATGTGCGTAAAAAACAAACAGAATTGTGTTGATTGCATCTAGTGAACTGTTAAACTCGTGAGTGGGAACGTTTGATTGAAATTCTTTCAATATATCCATGTTATTCTATGAGGTATGCATCTAGAAACCTAACCAAACTTTTAGTTACCCGTATGCTTTTTCAATGTGATGTCTAAAATAGATTGACCAAAATGTGTGTTTAAGCGTGGGTGAAGTCGAGTTACAGTTGCATGTTGACATTCTGAAAGTTAGAACCGTAAATAAGACGCTGACATTGTGATTTACTTGAATGACTTGGCTGGAAAGGTTAGGTTTCACTCCAACCTGCCACCTTGTACCGGTCTGCGAATGTCATGCTTTAAAGTGCAATAAATTCTTTGTTTTATATGTGACACAAACAATTCGTGACATTCTGCCAGATACTCAACATCTTTGCACTTGAAACTTACGAATTTAGGTAAATGCGCGCCAGACTATCGGTTAATTATATTTGACACATTTTGCAGCTGGTGGACCTTCACTTAATATTATAATTAATGTAGTTAAAGCATCCTTAATATCACGTTTAAAAATTAATTTGAATTATTTTAGTCTAAATTATCACCTCTGGTGAAATTCGTATATTTGTTGTATATAAACATTGATCATTTTGGTAAGTGAAACTCGCTGAAATTGAATATTACGAATTTAGTAAATTTTTTCATGGACGCTTGGGAAATTAATGACTAACGATACTTTAAAATTCTTTTAACATCTTGCCATTTTAATTTTACTGACTGAGTTACGTCAATATTATAAATATATACCATGTAGGTTAAGTAAAAAAGCCGCCTGTTTATGTTTTGACATATCAACTGTAATTCAAAAGAATTGTTTTCCTCTATCAATGTAAATTTAAAATATGAATTTTTTTATCCGGTTTTTAGTCTACGGCTTAAACTGTAATGACTAAATTAGCTATTTATTAGTGTGTTTAAAGCTATCATAGGTATTATTGTTTAATGATGTTTATCAATAACAATGGAACTTTTATTTGAAAATCAATACATCCAGTATCCATCCATCAGGTATTGGGTTTGTAAAAAAATAAAATTATTTGTTTTGTTAAGAAAAAATCTTTTTAAGTAAAATCATTCATAATTAAGATGTTGTGCCCACAATATACTCGTCCAATTACAGTTTTGTCAGAAACTATGTTTGTCTACACTGTCCTATTGAAAACGAGTCTAAATCCTAGTTTCCATTAGAAATTCACCCAATTCACTGGTAAGGGTCATGATTAAGAAAAATGAATAACAGAACATGATTTGGATAATTACACTGAAAAAATGCCATATTGTTTTATTGGTACGGTAATGAGAACTCAATCAATGATGCTCGCCATGAACTAAGCCAATCCTGATATATAAAATAAATAATGTAGTATAAGTAACTTACGCAATTCTTTACGTAAAAGTCAAATTATGTGCCTGAAAATGCGTTTTGCAATAGTGATTTTTTCCTGTTACCTCTAGGAAATACTCCAAATGTTTCAAGTTTCACATTAATCCCTTTATATAAATTATAATTCAGTTTACTGCACTGAATAGATCTTGAAATATGGTAATGTTTCAAATTTACTTTCTGATGATTGCAAGTTCTGTAGTCTTCAAATGCGAGGGCTCATTCTTCTTTATTTGATGCTTTTCATAAAATAGTTTTATTTTATTAACTTTTTAGTTGCCATAGATAATTAATAGTAATTACCTAGCATGCCGGCTATAATTTGCAAGTATTAACTCTTAAAACTCCGTTGGCGCCGCTACGGCGACATAGAGAATATTTAAACAACTCCGATGTCGCCGTACGGGCGCCCTAAGCAATGAGTACAAGTTACGATAGCGGTGACGGTATAATGATCTCATCGCTGGTATAAACACTTGGCATTCAATTGTGCATTGTATTTGCTAGCGATACGTCGTAGAAAAAAGTCGTAAAAAAAAGAATAATGAGAAACCTATGAGCCATTTAAATTTTATCAAAACTTTAGTGGATCAATTAGTGAATGACTACAAAGATCTCCGAAAAAGGCCATCTACTTCCGCTCCATCAGAGAACAGACTTGATGGAAAACTTCATATTTTGAGTAAAGGTGCAAAGAGAGACTGTGTGGTCTGCTCAAAAAGGGCAGTGAAAGGCAGCAGACGTGAAACCAGCGAATACTGTGACACATGTCCAAACAAACCACATATGCATTTAGGAGATTGTTTTAAGAAATATCATAAATATATAATTCTTAAAAAAAAATATTCATTATTTCACTGGAAATTTTTCTTTCAATTTTTTATAAGTATACTAATTTTTTCTAATATTTTTGCATTTTAATGCTTGGATTTGCTAAAATTTCAATGAAAAATGCTCTGGAGTGGTAAGGGTTAATTTAATTAGTTATTGGCGAGATAACAAATTTACGAGATATCTCGTCTGTGGCAACCATCGGGTTAAAACATCAAGCAAGAAACCAGCGAAAAATGAATTTTGCATCATGGTCTATATATTTTTCAGTTTATTGTTTAATACAGGGCTGTGGAGTTGTGTAAAAAAATGACTTCGTTTGACTCAAGATTCAAAATATAAAACGACTCCGAAGAAATTTTACAATAATTTCATTACATATGTATTCAATCAGATAATCTTTAGTCAGTCAAGCATGCAATGTCAACACTATGGACTATTGTGGTTTGAATACACATCATTAAATATATATTTTTTTAAACACTTCGTGCCATGCTCATTTTTCGTGACTCCGACTCCGCCCAAAACACCACGACTCCGATTACACAGTCCTGGCTTAATAGTTGGTGAAGCCCTAGGGTCGAATATGAAATCTTACATTTATAATAAAATTTTCATTTAGCTCTTTAGCATGTGCACACATACCAGGGGCATGTATATTCAGGGTGTGCAAGGTGTGCACCACACATCCTGAATATACACCCGCAAAATCTATAAAATAAAGCGATATATATATTTAAAGTATATTTGTTGTGCGGTAGTATACCGTATTTTGAAAAGGCGAGCGTTGTGCCGTGCTACCTGCCTTCCCATACAACTGGTTGCTTGTGACTCAGTTAGTTAACCTTTTTTTCATATACCTAATTGTTTTTTTAAAGTTTTTTTTATTTTCACACATAGCTCACCCAAAGCCAGCATTCACCATACGCTACTGATACATGTATAAAATATGTAAAATTATTAATTGAAAAATGAAGAAACTGCAAAATTTCTGCAATTTGACTAGAGTGAATTAACCCTCTCAGTACTACTGCGAATTGATATGTACAATCGAAAAATACCACACTATTTAGTCTTTTCCTGAAAATACACCTTACTTTCTTTTTTGGTCCAAAATATGTGCAAGACCTTATTTTCGGGGATGTTTTACTTTTCAAGTACAAAAATTTATATTAAGAATCATGAATATATTAAAATATTTGTATTTAAATTTATTTGAAAACCGTCATTTCATCTTCTTCTGGAACATCATAACAGCTATCCAAATTCTGAATTCCAACCAGAATTTCCAGCAAATCTATTTCTTGTTGAGTTAATGGACTGAATCTCTCATGTTTTGCAATATAGCTATCTTTAAATGAATATTTCTTGTCTAAGTTGTGCGTTGGAAATACAACAGTCATTTATTTTAACCCATTAATTCTTCACTCGCTTTATGACTTCTGGCAGGCCAGGTTTCATTCTGTTTTCAACATATTCCGTGCGCAGATGATCTTGGAATGGCTTGTATATTACAATATCAAGTGTCTGGAGATAAGCAGTCATTCATGCGGAAATCATTATTTGATCAATCCTCTCAGCAATAAAGTTTTTCATGCTTGAATCCCAAATTAGCAAACCTCGCAAAAGATGTGGAAGCATAAAATCGACCCACTTTCTTATAACTGCTCGTGTGAACCAGAGTTTTCACTTTCAAGGAAATAAATTCTTGAAACACAAAATTTTGTCTTTCTTTCTCTTTATCATGATAAGAGGTGGAATTTTCTTCCCATCCAAATGAATTGTCAACCTACAGGTAAGACATGCACTTTCGTAACCAGTGGAAAAACTGTAGATTTACAAGGAACCAATCAATCGTTCGAGATTCTTGGTCAAGAAATACTTGAGTTTCATCCATTGCAATCATGTTAGACAGTTTTTATTTTGAAAAGTCGATATCATCAACAAAAAACTTAAATGCAAAAGCATTGCTGTCGATCTTAGAGAGAGTTAATGTTGCTGAAGGATTAATCCTGTCAGTGTGTTGATAGTTTGAATTCTGTGGGGATGTATCAAATTTTAAGAGATATATAATTGAACTAAAAATTTGAAAGGACTCAATTTCAAAACTTCTCTCTAAATACAGTATTTAATTTATTAGAATTTAATATTTTTCACTTTGAAGCACATCATTTTGACATAGTATCTACAAAATTACCTGTGACCTAATGTATTTATGGTTAGGATTGAATTGCTTGGAGTTCTTGGAAATTCATAAAGTCATTAATAGAAATGAACATTAGTAAATAATATTTTAAATAAGGTAAGTGGCTCACCATTGTTTAATTTATTGGACTTGGGATATACCATACCCAATGCAGTAATTAATTTGTAATTAGCACTATCAATGTTTGTATCTTACCCCCTCCATGCTTCCAGTAGAAAAGGAAAAACCTGACTTTTATTTTGTAATTTGTAAACTTCTTCAATAAGAATCAATGTTTAGCTTGCAGACACATGTGGTGTTCCAAAGTTTTAATTTAATATTAAATATGAACTTCCAACAAGTTTGCTGAATGAAGATATTATTTCAATAAGATCTATTTCAAAGTGCAATATTAAATTCAACTTTGTCCGTACAAAGTGGATACTAAGACATTTTTAGTGAGAAGCTTTGAAATTGATGCTAGTGTGTTCCCTAGTGCTAGTAGGCAATGTTTAGTGCAAAGCATTCATTTTTAGTGGAAACTGTTTATTCAAAGTGACATATTTGTTTTTGGCCAAACAAATTATTTCGTGCAGTGTATTTGTTTTTAGTGAAAACGATTAAAAAAAAGTTTCAAATACATGAAAAACAATTTTTTAAATATCACACCCTGCTCGCAACCAAAGCCATTTCTCACTTGTCGGAATGTATTCCTAAGGAAAAATCACATTATTTCAACTAGATGTCGTATTTTCTGAGAAACATGGTACACTCATTCCCCGATTTACGCGGTAGATACGTTCTTCAGAAACAGAAACTTAAATAGAAACCGGGTAAAAAAGGGAAAGGAATTCATACAAACATATAAGATAGGTTCCATCGTATAAAAAACGTGTAAATGAAGTCTTTGATTTCATATTAAATTTGAAGATTCGTTCCGAAAAATCCATGTTAAAAAGATCCACAGTTTGTTATATTAAAAATATTTATTTAAAATTATATTTTCAAAATTGTAGTAGGTACATGTAATATTTAACATAATATTGTTTTTATAAAAAATTTACATTTATTAATCCTCATTATCGCTGCTGTCTTCCATCATTCTAACCATTTTCTTCATAACTGGTTCAAAATCGTCATCAGATGAACTGGTCAATTTAATTTGAGAATTAGCGGAAATATCCGAGTTTTCATGAGTTTTTTTTTTTATTGAAATATCTGTGGTTTTTTAATGTTTTATTTTTCATAAGGTCTTTATATATTTCTTCATATTGTGCACAAGTATCTCGAAGGTTTCTTTGGAAATTG
The DNA here is from genome assembly GCA_031772345.1 of Himalopsyche anomala. Classification (NCBI taxonomy): domain Eukaryota; kingdom Metazoa; phylum Arthropoda; class Insecta; order Trichoptera; family Rhyacophilidae; genus Himalopsyche; species Himalopsyche anomala. Next base: position 15,785,675 of record CM062823.1, read on the forward strand.
AGAGCACGTACCGTGTTTGGATCAATTTTGAACACAAATTTTGCTTGCTAGGTTGAGAGCGTCATCTAAATTTTTTGCGGTAAATAATGATGGCTCGGAAGATTCATCTTCACTTACATGTTCCGTTTCGTGTATTAAAATAAGGCTAACTAATTCCAGTTCAGTTATAACGTCATCGGTAAATATTTCTTCGATATCCTTGTCATTTAAATTTTCAAATCCTTCTCTCAAAGATTTTGATAAATCAATAATTTGAGTAATTTCATCATTTCTGGATGTAACAACAATATCATTTGCAACCACTTCTGGCAATATCAGTTTCCAACAACTTTTTAAAGTTGTTGGACTATTTTTTTTGTATGCCAAACCAACCTGGTTTACACAGAGGTAGTATACAGTATTTGAAAAGGCGAGCGTTGTCCCAAGCGCACAACCTGCCTTCCCATACGTCTGCATACAGTTGCGAAGTCTAAGTACGCGTAGCGAATATTTTTGTACACAACTTTAAGGTTGAAAGTCGTCCTCTTTATTGACAGCTCACACGTCATGTATGAGGTTTCTCGAGCGTTCTTTTGAAAATGTCACGTCTACTTTTGTATTTGAATATTTTAACAGGTCATTTTTCATTGATATTTTGTCGTGATATAATTTATTACAAATATTTATACTTCTTTATTTTATTTTACCCTTACAATTACAAATAGTTTTCAAAACATTTTGATATATATTTTTTCAATCCATGTCCGCTCCCAGTGTGGAGTATATGACCTTCGAATGGAGGTATTTTGTTACAAGTTTTTCGATTGAAACTGCTTGTGACCCAGGATTCCCGGTAAATTGCTCGAATGCAATTGCTCGAATAACAAGATGCTCGAATGACCAATTCCTCGAACGTCAATTGCTCGAATTACAAATTGCTCGAAAATTTTTATAAAAGTTTAAACATTAATTACTCATTCTTTAAAAAATATTTATGCAAGTCGGGAAATAATAACCATAAATAAAGTAGGACTTGAACCTATCATATACATATAAGAAGAGTAACCATTCATTTAAGAAAAAAAGTTTTTTAAAATTTTAATATTCACACATAATATTTTTTTTTATGAATATTATTTACTTATTGACGCAGATATAAATTAAAAAATAATAATAACCGCCATCTTGGATATTTACTAGATAATTTTTCCAGAAAGTTTCATTTTAATCCAATAATAATTATGTTAGTCGTAAGCCGAAATAGCTATCAACCTTTAACTTTTTAAAAAACTGTAGAACTGAAATACCTTGATATTTTACCCTATTAATTATGTCAGTTACCACCGCTATCACAAATACGTTACATCCCTTATCTATAAACATTTTTGCTATTCAGTGATTTTGGGCTCTCCTTGTAAAAGTCAACAATACTGATTTTTTAAATTACAGAATTAAGATCAATTAATATAGATAGTATTTCTTAAATGTCTGCCTAAAAAATAATAATTCAATTCTATTTTTTTTTTTTTTTTTTTAAATTTATTAATTTAAATAAAAATATTTGACATTACAGCTTACGCCAATGCGTCGAATATTTTGAAGTTGAAAGTTCATACGAGATATACTCGATGAGAATTTTGTAAGTCACATGAGATTAACTCAAGGAGAATTAACTTCACAAATACCCATGTCTTAGATCTCAAATTAAAATTGAAAAAATCAAATTTGACATTGACCTTACCGGGAATCGAACCCAGACCCACCTGATCGGTAGAGCAAGCTCTAACCAACTAGACCACAGCGGGCAACAATAAAATATGAATACAATGATAAATAGTACAGCAATAATATGCAATTTGATAAAAAGTTCGGCTTATGAACTAAACATACGTATGGTGTAATAAATACCCAAGCAATTCGAGCAATTGACTTTTGAGGAATTTGTTATTCGAGGATCTTGTTATTCGAGCAATTTACCGGCTCCCGTGACCCAGTTAGTCAACCTTTTTTCTTATACCTAATTGTTTTGTTTTTATACACAGCACACCCAAAGCTATCACTCACCATATGTCACTGATATCAGCGTCATGGTATTTTTCACAAAGTAAGCGATATTATATCGGTTCTGTGCTAATTTAAGGGTTAAGAAACAAAAAGATATCTACACATAACTTGATTTTATCTTTAATCAGCATTTGATGTTATTATTTGAGCATTGTAATCATTCCACAGCTGAAATATAAGTTACATGGGAAATAAATTTGTTTAATATATCAAATTACATTCATATTTGTCCTGAAATTCATGCTGAACAGTCAGAATGCATTTATTATAGTGAAGAATACTGAGACATGCAATTCATTGACATTGTTGATAACATGGATACATTCTTTGAAAGTCATTGTCATTCATCACTTTATGTTAGGTAAAGCGAAAAGAAATCACTGTTTTTTTAGTACAATGAAAAAAAATATTTACAAAAAAAACATTATTTATTTAAGTAATTTCCCTTATTATTTACAATATCTCTCCACAACTTGGGCAACTATTCGATGCCTCTTTTGTAAAAATCTGGCTCCTTTGATTTAAAAATGGTATCTAGATGATTTCCGAATTGAAATTTTTGTTTCCAAGCAAATGCTCTATACTTGACATAAGTGGTAATCCGATGGAGCAATATCAGGAGAGTAAGGTGGATGAAGCAGTAGTTGCAAGTTGAGCTCTTTAATTTTATCTTGAGTGACCTTTGCTGTGTGTGGTCTCGCGTTATCGTGTTGTAAGATTCACCGTTGATTATTCACTAACATTGACCTTTTTTTGTTTATTAATTCTGCCCTAAATCTGTCAAATTGCACACAGTAAACCTTCGATGAGATTGTTTTGCCAGGTTTTAGTAATTCATAATAAATTGTCCCTCAAATATCCCTCCAGATACGCAAAAAAATAAATTTAAACCATGTCTGGTCGAGGGGTTGAAGCCGGTGCTTCCCCTGGAGATGGCCATTGTTTTTATTATTAGAAGAGTTCTAAAGTATTAATTTCTCGTCTCCAGTAACTATCCTTCTTAGAAATGGATCGATTTCATACCTGCTCATCAAATAAAAACAAATAGTCACTTATTAATCTAGGCCGACTGCGGCACCCAAATGCGGCACCCAAACTCCTCGTCTATGTTTCTTTCCCAACAGTTCTAAGTGATCTTTTACAATTGACCAGGAACAGCCAATGTCTTGAGAAAATTCTTTGATTTTTTACGAGGATCGGATTCCGCTAATGATTTCAGCACTTTGTCATTGATTTTTTGCGGTTTTCTCGATTTTGGTTTAATTCAAAATTTCTGTCACCATTTTTAAACTTTTTAAGCCAACATCGACATTTACAAATTTTTAGAATATCTCCACATGTTTCGCAAATGCTTTCTTGGCTTTCAACCCCTTGTCAAATGAAAACAAAACCACATCTCTTCGATCTCCGACCATGACATTTTTCTATGGGTGAAAAAAATATTGAAACCGAAATGGGATAAAAGGAACGGGAAAAATAATACCTATCTTGACGTACTTACTCGATGGGAACCAAGTGCAAACTGATTTTAATGAGCGCCCTAAAATAATGTTCCATTTTTTTTGCTTTACCTAATATATAACTTGAAACATTTGTTTGTGCAAGATCAGACCCAATATGTAGAATGAATTGAGGTACTTATTCAGTCAATGTTTCTGCATTTTTATCGAAACAACTTCATCAATTCTGAGGTAGTTGTATCCGAATAATTTATCTAAAAAGCATCTTTTAAATTGACGATTATCATTAAACAAAATGTCACATAGTAAATTAAGTATTATTGTAAAAGATTCTCTAACCGGTTATATTTTCAAAACCACACTTACGTAAGGTCATAATTAACAGTAAGGAAACTGGAATAGTTATTAAGGAAGGCTCAATAAGCATAAATAAAATTGCTTGAAACTGTATCGTTTTATAAAGGAAGCGAATCTAAACTGTAGGAATCATTTCTAAAGTTGCCCCCAATGTCAATTGCCAAAAGATTCCAATCTCACTGTGCATTGAGTAGTCAATATTTATTCAGGAGTCAGTCTCGTGTAAAAGGATTTCTCACATATTTCAAAATAATATACATAAATTGGTTGAGACAGTAATCATGTGACTCAAATGTGTCATGTGAATTGTCTTATATTATTTCATTAAGGGTAAGTGTCACGGCCACAGAGACACCTATAATTAAGAGATATTATTAAATTGCTTATACACAAAAATAGTTCAATTGATAGAATATAGCTTAATAGAATTTTAAAATAATCTCAGCTGAGTGAAACATTCCTTATTATCATATTCTAATTAAGTTTGTAAAAAATAGGAGGTCCTTGGTTAAGCACGCCACTGACTCCCTGTTCAATTTTTACAAACAAACATTATCACAATATGATAATAAAGAATGCTAATCCCAACTGGGATGATTTGAAAATCCTATTAAGCTAGATTCTATCAATTCTAACGATTTTTTGTAAATAAGCAATTTAATATTTTCTCTTAATTATAGGCGTCTCTGTAGACCGTGACTCTTACCCTTAAACCCCTTCAAACATTACAGTAGAAATATTTATAAGTAAATAAATATGTATTATCCTATTATGTTTCCATATTAAATTTTTTTTGCCATCTTCTATAAACTAGTGAAGAATATAAACTGTTTGAAATTTTTGAGAAATTAATTCTAATTATAAACATTCGAGTACTCTCCAAGTTACTTGGAATACACTGCTGGCTTTCATCCCATCGCCATCTGCTAGTGAGCAAACTGCAATGCAACATATTTGTAGTCTCATTTTTTAATTGCATCACTCATATTAATTTAAATTTTCTGTTAATAAAAATAAAAAAAAACAAAAAGTTTTTATGTATTTCAACATCAGTTGGTTTGTTTGTTTTCAGTGGATACTATAATGGAAACTGGAATGCTGAATACTTTTCATAATGAAGAAGGGCAATTTGGCATTGATAGAGATCCTCAAGAAACTTCTCCATGGGAAAGTGATCATGAGTAAGTATGATGTATAGTTGCCATATATTGCAAATTTTTAAATTTATCGTGCTTTGAATACATGATTTTATTTTCAAGAATTAATTTATTCATTGTGCAGTAATAACACTGCAACTTTGTGATAATTGATGAGATATAGGTTTTTGCATTCAAATCGCTAACACAGTTTGTTGAAAACTGTTTTAGAATTTAACTTTTACGGATTAATTTTACGGAGATGCCTATTTATTTCCAATAAAGTATAACAAACTCTGACTATATTTGTTTGGTTACGTGAAAATATAAATTTTCCAGAATATATACTCTTTTACATTTTACATTCAACATTAAATTAATAGACTGGTAAAATTGCTTTAGTGTCCATGAAAATCATCTGACATCTTCTGATGGCAAAGAAGAGGACTTCAGGAGAACGCTACATGATTGGAGACGGCATGTCGATGCTTTTCCTGTGAGTGATAATTCTACTGATTTAAGTTTAATTTTTACAATAGATAAACGTTGAGAAGAGATGAAATATAAACTGAATTATTAAAAATATTATGATTGGTAATATACCCATCGAAAAACCTTTCAAAGACAATATTAAGAAGTTGTTAGAAATCTTCAACGTTTTGTTTGTTGTTTTTAACATTCGAGTTCTTATGGGGTGCATTCACATTCCAAAATTCTTCTTATTTCAATCATTCGGTGAATACCAATATCTTGTTGATATTTATTGTAATCTTCAATGATACCTCAATAAATGCAATGAAAATATTACGCAATATAGTCGATGGTCACTTTGTACCCTGCCGCCGCTCCTTGATCCAATTTTCAACGTTTCGATACTTAAGTGTTAACTAAGCTCGCAATTATTTATTCTTCTAATAGAAATCTTTGTCTAATTATTTTGTGTCATTTCATATGCTTCTAAATCTTTCTAAATTCTAAATGTTTGATTACTTGCTTTATTTATTCTGGGTGTGTTTGTTTTAGATGCCCGATACCGATGATTATATCCCAAATGAAATGCTTCCAGCTGATATATTCGAACAGACCCCCTCTCCGAGTAAAACTAAAGAGTTTTGTTTTTTGCCACAAAACATAAATAATTCAATGAATGATGTCACCAGTCCTCAGAGCACACCCTCTAAGGGAGGTCATAATTACACAATAAACCAAACTCAACATAACTATACCTCACAACTGAGAGGTGACAACAGACTCATGGATAATGACAACACTTCGTTCAAGCAGGAAAGCTTCACTTGCTCCACAGACGATGAGGATTCTGACATCTCAGAGTGTGATCCTGGGATGGATTTGTTATCCAACGGTTTTCAAATTATTCCTGTCAATCCAGATATGGATTTGTCATCGGACTCTTCGGTTAAATCCAGTAGCCGTTCGAGTTCTCCGGACAATTACTCCAGTAGCGATTCCCAATGCCCTGTATTGCAGCATGCTCTACAAAAATCTATGGTCGATGATGTCGACGATGAGAATCATGAGAGAAATGGTCTTGAATCGGATGTCAAGGAATTCCTCCCCGTGTTCCCCAATATTATAGATTACTGTATACAAAAAACGCCGGAGAACATTCGCTTCAATAAAATTGTTGCAATGAATAGTCCGGGACAATACAAGAGACAAAATAAAAAATCCATATCTTTACCTCAGTCACCAAAACACGTTCCGCATACTCCATCTGAATTGGATGGCTTAGATTTGCACACCAATCTCTGTTTTGAAGACATGAAACTTTTGGATTTTAGCGAGTTTGTCAATGGTAGTCCTAATTCATTTAATAAAAAATTTGACATTTGTGAAGAATTTGATACAGCTGCATCATTTTCGGAAACTAGGCATTTCAATCAGAAGCGTGAATTAAAACCTACTGATTTGGGCGTTTCTAAAATATCTGCTGATGACAAATGTAAACCAATACATCCTACATCGAATGATATTTTAAGTATAATCGAAAAGACAGCTATAAATGAACACGAATTGAACACATCGGATATCCTTTTCCCATGTAGAATGGATGATCTTGAAGTGGGAGATTTTGACTTGCCGAGCTTCATTATGGATGATTTACACGTTGATTCTTCTTGTCTGCTGAAAGACGGCCTTGAGTGTAGTCCCGTTATTAGTAAACCAATTAAGTATAGTTCAAAAATAAAAAACAATTCTTTCGATTGCCATGGGTCAATAGATAATTTGACAGATTTTCCCCATATAAATGATAACAATGATGTAAAACCAATAAGTGCCGCTGTATCTACGCCGAAATTGAAAACTGAGTTGTTCTGTTCCATGGATGATAACTACCAACATTACCAAAATGGGAAAACTCAAGATTCTACAATGGCATTGACAATGAACGATGAAAATACTTTTGCAATGGAAAAAATAACTTGCAATGGAGAAGTAATATCGTTATCTGCTGCTACTGTTGATGTCAGTAATGCATCTGCAACCGATATTTCTAAGGGTGATACCGAGGATTTTGTGGATGTAGAGACAATCGACGAAGGTGACAGTTTTACAGTTCTAGCAGCAAATAATGTTAATGCCTTATGGGAACAATTTGAAGCTACCGAAGAACTTGATATAAGGAACAGATCGTCTACTCCTTCAGCGGTCAATAATCTTGGTTTGAATGTTCTGGATAAAGCCACAGAAGCATTAAGCACAAAAGATAAGAGTCAATTAATGACTCTGGATGGGAAAAAGGCTCTTCCGTGGTCTTTACCTATCAGGCCGTACATGGTTATTCCTGGAATGTCGAAGAATAAATGGCAAGAGTCGCCTAGCAAAAAACAACCAAGGCCTGAAATTGTATCTCCGATTTTAGTGAGTAAAGTATTTTTGCATTACTTTATTTTATTTAATGTTCACACATTACACATGCGAATCACATGACTGCGAATAATATTTCAGGATTTTTTGAAGATAGACATTTTTTTTGTGCTACGGTGTGTTTTATAATTCGAGTTTTCATGTAAAAAAATTTGTAGGGCTATTCTCAAATTTATTAGAATTTATACACTAATTAAGTGGGTCTCTTATACTCATCATTATTTTTGTATTTGGTTTTTACTATTTTTGTAAAGTCAACACTAGTTAAAGTGTAATTTGCATTCATAAGAGTATTTTTATTGTCAGCGGATCACCATATGAACTTGGGCTGATCAATTAATCTGTGGCAGTTTTCTTATCCACATAGAGGGCCAATCAATTAACTATGTGTCACTTAATGGGATAATTTGTTTTTTTTTTTGAACTGCCTTTCCTCACCACTATGTCTTTCAACCTAGAATGTGCCCCCAATGACAAATAGGTTTCGAACCCCTGCCGTAGACAGTAATGATTCGTATTTATATTCTAAGACTGGTTGGAAATATGCTATAGTAAATTTTAGTGTTCAAATTCACCGGGTATTGTTTACATACCATACGATATATTGTATTAGTGCTTGCTTTGTAGCATATAAATCCAGCTTTATCTTTTCTTTTTAATTTTGCGACGTATTATCAAAATTATTAAGTACTGTAGTATTTCAATTATGTTTAATTTCTGTATTTTTGAGTAGCGATCGATACTGAGATTGACTTTGTTTTCAGCTTGTTAAGAATCACACGGCGTCACTTCACAACACCAGCAATAAATCAATTCATTTAGATCATGATTATTGCTCTCCGGTTAGAATAAAACAAAACAACCTATCGCTTATTGGAAATGGACACAATGAAAGTGAAACAGATGATCTCAAAGACTGTCAATTTGTGAGCCCTAATAGACAAGATGTGACTAACTTATCTTCAGTTTATAAAATGTTAAATCTTTCTAAACAAAAGCTTGGTCTAGGTAAAGGTAAAAGCATATCCATGTGCATATCAAAAGATGCATTGACCGATGAATTCACTGAAAATAGTGACAATTCATTGCCACCAATTAAACTTCCCAAGTCTTCGAGTCAAACTCTTAAAACCGTCAAGTTAACACCATTTAAGAGTGATAGTAGTGTTCACAGTAAATATTCAGAGTCAGACAGTGATTGCTCTATGAGTGACCATTCTTATTCAAAAACTGATTTTAATAAAAGATTACCCGAGTGTAAAAATATTGCTGATGATAATAGAAAAACATTTAAAACGAATTCACTCAGTACCGCTAAAGATGATTTTAACAGTGTCGATTCGAATACCCAAGATACCTCTTCATTGAATGTCAGTGATAAAGCTTTGAATTTTGATGAAAATAATTCGAGGAATGCTCAGAACTTAATAGTTTTGAAAAATGGCAGTGAACGCTTGACAGAAATGAGTAAAACATCCAATAGCTTAATAAACAAAAGTTCATTCACCAAAAATAATAAAAATAGTTTGCTTATCAATAATATTAACAAAAATATAAATGGGAAAGAAAGCGTCATACGAAAGCTAGTTCTGAATGTAAATGATAGAGCTCCTACGATTCGGCAAAAACAAAGTCTTCTAAAACCGACTGTACGGAATGAAATCAAAATGGTTTCACTCTTGAAGTGTAATAATGAAAAAAACATGCCGATTGAGTGTGAGAAACCTGTCGTGAAAACTGAACCGAAGGCTGTGGTAATTAAAACTGAAGAAAATCATGAAAATGCGATTTCTTCAAATATAATCAAAATTATTGATACAGTGCAACCTTCAAATATAGTCATATCAGATAAACAGCTTAAAATTGAAGATCAACAAATCGTGATAGATAATGTTGAAAACATTGAGCAGAATACGGCTGACAAAATCGACAAAAAGTTGCCGCTTAAAAGAAAACTAAATTTAGAGGAGTATAAAAAACGTCGTGGGAATTCTACGAGATCTTGCGAAACATCCAGAACATGCAGCCCTGTAATTTGTGCCCCAGATAATTTTGCATTTTCATCTCCTAATAGTCCAGCACCTATCGTGGAAACTCTTGCAAAACCGGCGAAAGTTGCAGAGTCAACTCCATCGTTGACAGAGATGTTGCAAAATGTTTTATGCAACCCTAAGCAAACACAAAAGTGCCCTGAAGTTAACGGTACACCTGTTGATAAAGAAGCTGAGAGCAATAAGAAATCTGAAACTGTTAATAAAAAAGTATTCAATCCTATTGCTGACGCTTCTAAAAAGGCACTGCAGTTAAAAAAAATGGCTGCACAGCTATTGAAAGATAATAAAATAAATAAAATACCAAAGATCGCAAATAATGCAATTCTTCCAATGGCTACTGAAAACGGGAAGATACTTCCTATGACAAAAAATGTAGATGAAGTTGAAAGTGATCCGATCAGTTTGGCTCCGACCAGAAGGAAGAATAGTGATTATGAAGAAATTATAATGTTCAGTGTCGGAGTAAATACAAACCCTGTTATAATCATCGATGAGATTGATGAAAAAGAAAGCAGCGCTGTGGAAACCCAACCTATTGATAAATCTAACATTTTGAAACCCTCCATTCATTTCAGGATCAAACAGAATAAGACAAAAATTGTCTTGCAAAAAAATGTTTTCGATACTGGCTTAAAAGAATTCCTTTCTTCGAATTCCGAGCAGGGGGTGAATAATAAAGACAACTTTGTGGAGACAGTGCCTCACGTAGATTTTGACAAAAAAATGTTTAAGGATTTGCTCAAGGCTAGTAAAATTGACAAAAACTTGGAAAGTATAAATGCTACTTTGGAAAAAGTTGAACGGAGAAAAGATTTAAAGATAACTAGTAATTCACTTATAGCAAGTATTCAAGATGTCGTGCACAAAAAGAATAGCAAAAATTCAGCTAGTCGATCTCCAGAAGTCAATGTTACATCAGTTCATAAAACAAGTAATACAATTACGCTAAAGAAGGAAGTCGACAAGAAAACAGTCACATCCAAGTCACGGAAACTTGATGAAAAGATTTTAATAGAAAATGTAAGGAATTCTTCAGATCTTTCAATCATAAAAAAATCTGATGAAGTTTTGATTCAAGATATCTTCGATATTAGTGTTATCAAACAACTTCTGCAAGATACTGATGCGTCTGAGGATAAGAGTAATATTGCAGTACTCAAATTAGATCACGGAGAAGATAAAGTTATAATGCACCTGAAAAAAGATAGAGTTCGACCAGACACATGCACGCTCGCTATACAAACTGATTTCAATATTCTTATAAAAGACATCTTAGAAAATGACAATGATCTTACAGTTAAGGAGGAAAATGATATTGATATGAATGACAACACTGCGGAGGTGTTGGATAATTCTGTTGATACGATGAAGAAACCTGACGATAAGAAAGATGTAAAGAATGAATCTAAGAACGATTTGAAAAGTGAAAAAGAAAAATCAGTAGAGTATGCCAAAAAAATTCAACCTGACCGATCATATCGTCGCAGAAAAGATTCCCTTTCGAGCGAGGCGAGCACTGAAAATATTGATTCCGCCAACAGAAGGAAAGATAGGAGAACATCGAGAGATCGATATGAAATAACACGGAAAACAAATTCTAGAGAGAGACATTATCGAACATCACGCAGCCCGGGCTCGAGCCACAGGTCAGCCAATCGTTCGAGAAGTTGGGGTCGGTATAATAGATATAACAATAGAAATAATAGACGTCAAGACGTGCGTCACAACCGACGTTCGAGGAGTATATCTAGAGACCGAAGGAAACGTAACAATTCTCGGGATTGGAAAAGTTATCGTCCATATATATCAGGTCGTAACAGCAATAGTAACAGAGATAGATCACGCTCCAGATTCAACGACCGGGACGATAGAAGTGTGAGATCTGTTAATTCCAATTCCAATAAACGTAAGAGATTGTCATCCAGATCCTCTCATGAAAGGCAAAGTAGTCGCTTGCATACTATGAAAAAATCTACTAAGGAGACAGAGCGAACTTCTATATCGTTGGACAGGGTGGATCATGATTTACTCGAGAAAGAAGCACACAAAAGTAATGATGATGTGTTTGTACCTTCTGGTGAAGAGCCTAACGTTAGTGTCTCTAAAGAAATTAGCAATCTAGGTAGTAAACCTAATAGGAGTAGACGGAGAAAATCAACAGAATGTAGTAACGCTTCATATGCATCACGTCTTACCAAAAGCAGCTCTAGATACTCTAGCGATTCTGAAGATAATTCTTCTTCCAGTGACTCATCTTCATCGTCAAGGTTAGTGACTTTTCTATCTTATGATGCTTATTTCACTTACCACAGCCTGTTTAAATTATTGTCAATGTATCCAACAACAAAATGTATTTAAACAATCATTGTGACTATTTTTTTTTTTTAATATTTCCAGTTCTTCATCAGATTCTGACTCCTCAGATTCAGATTCAGATTCAGATTCAGAAAGAGAATTCAATTCAACGGATACAAAAAAAACTTCAGTATCATCTAACAGGTATAATTAAAATGTGACAAATTGTACTAATAAAATTTTAGCAACATATTATAAAAATATATTTTTTTGTTAAGTTAAGTACCGAAGTTAAATTCAATCCATATACTGATCCTATTTATGATGTCTTGTTTTCATTGCATTCACATCAAATGTTCACAAATTACTTCTGAATTTATGATTTGATTGATTTATTCTGCTCATGTGTAGTTTATTGCCAACAATCCAAATTAGATGTATGATTGATATTAACTTTACTGAATACTAAAGATTATTCAATGACTTGTTTGAATTGAGCATATTTATGTGATTTTAGACCAAAATCTGAGCTGATAGAGGAGAGGCGCCAAGTGTTTGTCGGTAGACTGGAATCAGATCTGACCAAAGCAGAGCTTCGAATGAAATTTATAAAGTATGGCCAAGTGACTGAGGTTACAACACACAAAAAAGATGACGGGTATGTGAAAAATAAATCGATTGATTACTTTGGGATAGATAATTTCGAAGAAACTATTCAAAAATTAGTATCTATTTTAACTCTGCGCTCGAGTGCCGCCATAGAAGCAGCAAATATAAGGCCGAATCTGGTCTGCGGGCCGTAGTTTAGTGACTGCTGGTCTAACGTGATTTTTTTTCAAAAATGCTTTTGAAATGAATTTGAAACTCGAGTGCAAAGGATTAATTATCACTTATTTGCATATGAACACAATTTTTTTTAGTGAGATTGTTTGTACCAACATAAACGTAAATTTCTAAAGTAAAAGTCTAGTGGTGGGCAGGAAACCGATTTTCATTAGGATGAGACAAGTCATATCACCATTACAAATTTAGTGCTGGTTTTAACTAATTTTTGCCCAGTGTTCCAATATTGGAACATTTAGTATTTTTACTCCCACTCACATTATGCACAACGCAATAAAAGTTGAGATTGCATCAGTCTCAAGCAGTCTACAGCTACCAAGCGTGGGGACCGTTTCGTGTAGTATTTTTTCATTTTTGAGCATGTCAGAGTAAGCAATGTTTTTTTATTTGCATCAATTACGGGCAAAATGGGTTAAACCTATTTTTATGAAGCATCTGAAATATCATTCCAAAGAAACATGAAACTCCAAAATTGAAATTAAGATTGTTTTTATAATAAAAAACTTCTGCATTAACATAATGTCTTACTGTCTTTGTATCAAAATTTACATTAAGTCACCAGATAAAGAAAACTATTAAGGATCAGATGCAATTTTTGTTATTTTGTCAATGTTTTTATTACTCATTTTCACTGTGTTCTATTACTTTATAGGAGTCGTTATGGATTTGTGACCTTTGGGCAAGCAGAGCAAGCTTACCGAGTTGTAGAAAGAGCTAATGCCGATCCTGATCTGAAGCGATACGACGTCTCCTTCGGTGGTCGAAGACAGTTCTGCAGACAGTTCTATTCTGATCTTGGTATGTTTAGTATATTTCTTAATATTTGCTACATAACTAGAATTGCTGTACATCACAATTTGAGCATGACCGTTCCAGTTTGTAAAGATTACATATTGCTTACCTGTATGAAAGATATAAAGAAAAACTCAATGAATCGTTTTAAAATGCTTCCAAGTGTTAATTAATTGTCTGATAAAGTGTTGGTAATTGTGAAGAAATTATGGCCTTTGAAAGATCATAAAAGTACAGGCAGTTGATCGCAGGGGACACGTTTTGGTCTTGGTTGTGATAAGTGAAATTTTGCATGTAATGGGGATTGGAAAAAAAACAAATTTGTAATATGAAACAACACTATTGATATTAAAACAACTTTAATAAAAGTTGAAAATAATGTTTATTTTGTTAAGCATTGCATAAAAAAATCTAGATTAAAAATGCTTGGTCTGCCTATGTTTATTATGTAAAATTTGACAAATAATCCATTACATCTTCCACTCATAATGATTCCTGGCACATTTTACATGTCAAATCCAAGCAAATGCTGAATTTTCTTTTATGAAAACTCAAATACATTGTAATGATAAAAATAATAAAACATTTTTAATACTTTTTCCACATAAAATTTATTGGATCAGGACTGGTTTCGCTCATCGCGAGCATTATCAACTGATAAGAAAAATATATAAACAGTGCTATTTTTCTTATCGGTTGATAATGCTCGCAATGAGCGAAACCGGTCCTGATTCAATAAATTTTATGTGGAAAAAGTACTAAAAATGTTTTATTATAATGCCATTCCACCAAGTATTGACAGTGAACACCTTAAAAGTGAGCATTGTAATGAATTCAGACCATTCCTGCTGAAACAGTTCTCCCTATTACGGTAGGTGTTTGTTCTAAAGAAAGATCAATTGGTAATTTATATATCTTGGCTGTTAAATTAACCATCATTTGATTTAAGATTTTCAATTTCATTTGTCTATTTATGATTTTTCATTGTAATGCTTATTTTTTGTTATAATTTTTATGTAGCCCTTGTTGATGATGATACTGGCATGTGTACTTGTATTGAAATGAATTTCATTAATTTCCATTGTTATCTAGATGATTTGGAAACTGTCGAGGATACGGAATTTTACATGGCTATGGCTCCCAGACCAATAGTTGCGGCCGTACCTGACGTTTCATTTGACTTCCTGCTTGAAGAGATGAAAGCTGCCATGGCTAAAAAAAGTAAAGATTCAAATACTAGAACTCAATCCACCCAAGGGCCACGGTCTGCACAAAACAGAGCCGAGGGTCACTGTAAAGTCTGAAGTAGACGTTATTGATAAGTTCAAGTGAGATTTTTTCTTGAAATTTTATTTATGACTTCACTTTTATTATTGTTTATGATGTTGGTTTAAATATATGATTTCTAAGGTCCTCTTTATTATTGGTTTCGCAATCAAGGTTTCAAATTCATGAATAGATATTTTCATACATTTCATTCAGCAATTGATTTCTGAATTTGTAAATTGAGGCATGGGTATCTGTGATATTTTCATCCATATCCTAAAAAACAGGCAATAGAGTGAGTGACTGGCTCAGATTTATTCCTCTCTTAATCTCATCTTTCTGTTACTTTCTAAAAATAAATGGTGGAAAAAATGCTTTACACTGCAATATTAACAGCCCTCTCTTTTTAATTTAAATAGTAAAAGATTTCATATCTTTGGTAGTTTGTGATCCTCAGTTATATTTTTTATTTATTTAATCGAATAATGTTTATTTAATTTCTGTTTTCTTTCAATATCCACAGGTATGCTGTGAGTGAGTTATTGATGTGAGAGATTATAATGAAAGTAATCTAAGTCAGAACCTAAGTGAAATTTCATTCTATTGTACAATTTTAAATCGGTGAGGTAACCTTTTTTTTATACGTTGTGTGCAAGTGAATAATGTTTAGATATTATATATACCGATTTTAACATAGAAATCAAGACGTTTGCAATAATTCTGGCCTTTAGTTTGATTGAGTCCATATGCGAGGTCCATGTATTGAAATCTTATAAATTATAAATTCAAATAGCTATTCATTCTTAATAACACTCAATTTTTATAACATACTTGGTATTTTTTAGAATGTTTTTGCTTACAATCTATGTGGTATCTTTTTTCAAATCGACCATCTAAGTAAAATAAACAATATTTTTAATGAAGAACGATTTTGCCTTTGTTGATACATTTTAAAATTAATATTTGATAATTTTCTAAAATACGTATTTGTTAAGTTAAAATCTTAATTTTTTTTTACAATATATAATATTACAGAAAGTATATCTTAATTTTTTAATTGAACATTTTTTATATATATTTATTTAAATACAACATCAATAATATTTGTAATGCAATTATACAATATTTCTCTGCTTTCGATAGAATAGGAGGTCTTGATACATGGAATTACTTGTAAAATACGAGAAAATGGATGAAACTTTTTTCTGATTTGTTTTATACGTCAAAAGAAAAAATAATTGTGACAGTGGTGTACTGCCCGTTGACTGATTTCATATAGTTTGTAGACTAAGAAATATCGGTTCCAAAAAATAATTGATAAAATATCCATGCACTACTAGCAACAGTGAGATAAATCAGTAACACTAGTTTCGAGATAATTGATCTTTGAAGGTTTGCTTTATACTTTTCAAATATGTAATAAAAGAAAAAAATAGTTTCTTTTGCAGTTTACTATAGAGGATTATACTAAGAGTTTTTTGTATCTAGTTATCCCACCGATGCTTTTAAATTGCAGGGTAATGTAAATAAATACAATAGTGAAATTTTGCTTCCAAACGGGGCATAAATTTTTATACAAAATATTTCATCGTTTCATTATATAGGTTAAACTTTCAGCAATTAATTGGCACACATATCACAAACTTGACTCTTTACATTCTATCTCAGTGTTGCTTTGAGGCACCGATATTATAATGATTAAATATTTTGGTGTGACGCTGACACATTTTCAGACAATTTTTCAGCCACGTACGTAACTTATAAGACACATTTGTCTATATAAAATATAGGCTTTAACCAAATATGTTCTGTGAATAAAACTATATTTATGTATACCAACATTATTTAATTATCTGGCTATAAACATGTTACGCATCCCAATAAAATTGATGTTAAAGTTATATTAGACGACAATAAAATATAATTTTAAATATAAACCTAACGCAACTGGTAAATAATGTACTTCTTTATCCAAAATCTATTGTGGCACCGTATTCAATCATGTCAAAGTAAATTTATCGATTGAAAAGATATTTTTCATTAAATTCAGGTACAATATTAGAAAAATTCTTAGTTGCTTCCTCGAAGAGACATGTTTACAAAAAAATGGTCTCTTAAAAATTAAATTGATTGTATACTTGATCAATATTTTGCTTTCGTGAATTTTTTTTTTGGCCTAGCTCTCTACTGATGCCTGTATATTCTTCATACCCGACTCGAAAAATTAAAATTCAATAAAGTTAATAAGGTTAATTCAAGAGACATCACACAAAAAAAACATCTAACTTTTATCCAAACATACACATTATTAATAAAAAAAATATATTCACTAAATTTAGTTCATAACCTCTCGGCTTTGTAATATTCGCAACATTTTCATTTGTGTAAATATTTACTGTTAATAGATGAAGTACTATAATTTTTTATAGGAACTAAGCTCAATCTTTGAATCCACCTTTACATACCTAATGTAAATATGTAACAAATATATATATATATATATATATAGTGTATAATATGTAAAATAAGGTTTTCTATGCTCCCGTAGCAAAACTAATTAATTCTAGCAATAAGTCTTTGCAATGTTTCTATTTCTCAGATCAGATAAATGTGGCATAAGCTTTTATTTCTTGAATCGATTTGTGGTTCATTGTGTTTTAATTAAGCGCTCAAATCCAAATGTGACTTACTTTTGACATTGTTCAAAATTAGTAAACAATTTTGGGGATAAAGTCTGTATAAATTGAAAAAAAAATATAACCATATTCTTCTCATTTATTCATCGCGTAGATCTGTGGTTCTTATCAATGGCTTATTCTGCGTACATTGTTAAAGAAGAAATATTTTTAAAAATGAGTTACTTCTTTTTTTTGAAAGTTTTATAAATATTGCATTTTGTATTTAATACTGAGACAATATAAGGAAGTCCTTATGAAAAACATGAATATCCTACAATTTCAACAAACACACTTTTAATTTGTCATAGTCTAACTTTATGGACCTCATATTTTAGGAGCTCTGTAAATATTTTATACAGTTTTGAGTATTCTGCAACATCGATAAGGATAAGAGTCTCCTATGAAGATTTTACCTGAGAAAGACTTTTAGCAAATATAATCATGAACATAAGTAAATGGTGCTTTTTATGCCACGATTTCTGATTCTTGAATTACATTTATTTTACATTTATTTTGACTGTAAAAAGTATAGATAGTTGTTTTAAATTATTGTAAATTAAGTATTAGGAGTGTTATATTGAAAATGAATTTTTATTGTTCTATAGGTGATCCGAAAAGTACTTAATAAAAAAATCGCTGAACCAATAATGCCTTTTCCTTTTACATTTTTAACCTAGTGTAATATAAACAAACTAATATTAGTTATTTAAATACATTAAACATAACGCTTTATAGGAAAATTCCTCTGATGCCTATCTATCTAGACAACCTTATGATAAGATATTATGAAAGGAAAATGGCTTTGGTACAGTTTCGATGTTTGCTTTTGCAACAAAATACACATTCATTACTTATTAGATTAAGTTAAACACCATCGGAAATTTTGTCAATTTCCGATATCTTGGTATCGATACAATACACCTTTAATTATTTGCTATGAAATAGAGAATATAAACCCTTCAGTTATTCTGCAACTGTTCAAATTTCTTTTGATAGAGCGGTCAAAACAAAATTGTTTTCAGACATAACAAAAAGTATGAAATGCAGATAGTAGTAGTGCAGTTTATATAATTCTACAAAATAGTTAAGTCAACTTCAACAGAAATGTTTATAAATGATTTTTTCGGATTACCTATGAAGCTTATTCAAAACTCAGTTAGAGTAGTTTTTTGTAACAATCGGTCATTTATTAACTTTTGGTTTGTAATTTTGATCTAGATAGTGCAAGGTGATGACTCATTTTCTTAGCAATTTTTGATAGTCAAATTTCATTGGAGGAAAATCATTACAGAATGTGTATTATGCTCACTATGATAAGGCAGTCAATCTTAATTAACAAACGAAAAACATTTTGTGATCTCGCTTGAGTTTTAAGGGAGCGGACTTTTTGAATAAACCTTTGTGTATTTGACTTCCAATCGAAAACTAGTCTTATTTATATGGATTTAAAGATTTATTATTGTTTCTAAGGATTCTGTTCTTACTACTTACACTTACCCATGTGTAAACTTTATGATGCCCGCACAACATATCACTCATTCGACAATACTTCAACCATGTTTAAATCCTTCAAATTATAATAATCTTGTAACATTATGATGGAAGAAAACTTTCCTAGCACATTTATTACTCTACCAAAGATTGTAGTTACAGTTCAACATTTATTTAAAATATAAAAACCTTTCTTGAAAAATTGTCGATTTTGAGTTATGTCATTGTTGCAGCAAATGAGCGATATATATAAAAAAATATGATAAATATTCAATTCCATAACGGCTGGTTTCAGACAATAATGTTTTTGTTACATTTATTCATGAGCTTAGTTATGCAGAAAGCAACCATGTCGCATGTTTCGAAAAAGATCTATTATATTTAATGCATATTCTGTATTTAACACTTCAGGCACAGATACCTAAAATAAATGTTTAATGGCGGCTGATTTATAGTCATTGAATAGCAGAATGTCTACAGTTTTTTTATATTTTAAACATAAACAAATATTAACGTTACAATAAAAAGACCACATAATCTTCAATCGAATCTTTATAAGAAAGCGAGTAAATTGAATGAAATCAATGAACTTTTACTATTATAAATAGACATCGAAACAGAGCATGTTTTTGGCGTGCTGTGCACATAGTCTGAGCTTTAAGGGTTAAGAGATAAAGTTCTAAAAAGTGTATGAATAAAATATGCTAATTTCAGAGCTGTTGGTTTCCTTTCTCATTTACTAGGTATTTTCTGCATAACTAAAAATTTCAAATAAAGTGAATAATTCTTATATTATTCATGAAAAATTTAAAGCATCTATCAGATGAATAGATAGAGAAAATCAGTAGTTTCTCTTTCCACCATTTCTTTCAATATTATTTGTTTTAGGAAACAATCATAATGTAATTTGAAAAAGATAATCTTAAGATAGGTTTATTAAGTTAGTACTGCCATAATGTTTTCTTTTTTTTTAATATATCGTTTCTTTGATTAGTATCGTCGTACAAAGTATTTTGACATCTATTTTCTATTCCAATCCTTTTCATTTTTATTGAATTATTATTACATCTTCGTCTTCAGAAATGGTTACTAAACACATCATCAGTGATTTTTGGCAGTCAAATTATTTTTTTATATGTTGCAAATGAACAAAAGAAATTTGTTAACAAATCCATATCCATATAATAAAATTCAAAAGTAACATTCTTCCCATATTAATTCGTAAGCATAAAAAAATGTTTTTGATATTTTTTTGCTGTTTTTTAATAATAAAAAAACTACTAAAAGGGTTTATAGTATCTTCATGAAATACGCATGTAATTTTTTTTACTTCTTCCTAATGGGCTTGTATTTTCACTCACTTAAGTCACTTTTAAGTTGGTCTTGATAGAAATCATAGGCTAGGAAAATCACAGAATAAAATTTAAATACTTCACTGCCATAATGTAGAGATAAATGATTTCATATTATGATGGACTTTATTATTCTTTCATATTTTTTAGCGGAACCACTCAACGATATATCTTCCAGTTTTGTCAAAAGAAAAAAAATTGTTATAATTAACAACTGTTGTGTAAATATCAGTACGATTTGTATTTATGTTTATTAAGTAAACAGCGTGTCATTGAATAATAAACATATGAAAATAACTCTGTAAATCATTCGGAAGACAGTTTTAATTACATCAGTGATTCAGTTGACGGCATGTCTCGCCTCTGATAAAATAGAGCGCTAAGCAGTGCCGGGTGCTGCTTATTTTCATCTATCCCCTCCATTTATATTCCCCATTTTCACCGAAACAATAAAAATTTAAAATGAAAGAATATTTTTTGGATCCATTTTTTAGCTCATAGAAAGCTATTCTAGAAAAAAAATCGGATTACATAAATGAGAATGAAATTTAATAAGCTGAACATTTTTTTTCATATCAATTTTAATTCTATGATTTTTATTCTACCATACCGTAATTGAACTCATTTCTCTAGAAATATTAGTACCCTGAGATTTTAACCGGAAAGACTTTCCGCGCTGCAACATGATTGGCTAGACATTTTTTCAGATTTACATATCAGAATACATAATTTACTTAGAATCAAGAAGTTTTCTGAATACGGGTGAATAACTATTCAAAATAGTTAAAAAAAACTTCCAGGTCTGTGCCCCAACCCCACTACACTACCGGTCTCAAATCAAAACAGTAAGAATGAATCAAATCTCTGTTAGCTAAAAATATTCATAGTTATAGATTTTCTATGTATACATAGATATCACTTTCACGCTGATAAACTGAGAAAAATTGAATACAATGTCCTTTTCCGAGACAAAAACTCTGCCTCTGTAAAATGAGTTTTTTAAATGTTTAATGGCATTCGCACAACTTATCCAAATATATATGAACCATTAGCATTGCTCGAAAGAGTATTTAATTTTATTATTGTTAGATTATTAGCCGCTCCTTTTTTAAAATACGTCTTCTATATCGGAGATGCTTTGTTATAATTTTTGATTAAATGGAATTACATTTGCATATATTACAACTATGTATTTTTACGAGTTCTTCCTGAATTTACACGTTTACTGTTTACTAATTTGTGTAGAAAATTGATGAGGTAGATTGTTATATCCTACTTGTATGTATTTTCTCTAACTGACTAAAGACTGAGTTATTATCTAGATTAATGTGTTTGAATGACAGCCATGGTTGTGTTGTAAGTCTGTGTCCTGTCAAATGTTCAGGCTGGCAGTGGTTATGATAGGGAAATATCTCGCAGAATGTTTCCATTCAATATATAGAGGTATGAAGATTGGAGTTTATTGCCTATAATAATGACATTTGACATCGCATTACATATCCTCATATGGCTTTTGTTCAACAATATGTCAATAAAGAAATAATTATTATTTATTCTAGTCTGAAAATTTTAAGCAGAAATCATACGATAACTGTATACAGCAATTACACTGGTCGGTATCAAATGAACAATCTATACATGTTTTAGAAATACAATGTCACTGCAGAAAATAAGTTCGATGCGACCATGATTTCCTCTTTTCATCATGATTGTGTTTTATTGCAATATTAATGCAAATTGGTTAGCATTCTGAAGAAAGGTTAATGTAGAAGGTGACACTGACCCTCAGATTTATCATCTATTCAAGACTCGAATGGTATGTCAAAAAAATATATCTCTGTAACAAATTAGATAATTTTGTTGACATTTTTTTCTATATCATCTTGTTACAACTAATTTAATTTAGTAAATTTGCACAAATACGTTAAGGTTTTTATCCTCTGACTTGTAAAATACCTATAGACTGTATTGCACCTACATTATATTCAATGGTAATAATGAATTGTAAAATTAATACCTGATATTTGGGGTTTATTTCCATGTGTCCATAAATGTGAACTGTTGATTATTTTGGGGAATGCTTCATTTTCAATGAAGACAAATGCTCCTGCTGAAATGAAATGAAATAAGGAATATTTCTTGTCACAGTGCCTGGATTAATTGAATGTGTTCAATAAATTGCTTTTTTTTTTTCATTGTGTTTGGTTATGCTTAATGTGGATAAATGGAAATAAGTTTTTTTCCTCAAATAGTTTTTTGAGTTGTGGTGATTTTACGTGTAGTAAAAATAATGACTTATAAACCACATTGTTTTCCCTATTAAACTGTTGTGTAGAAAACTGGTGCTTTATGTATATATATTTCTATATATATATAAATAAAAATATTTAACAAAAATACACGCTACACTTTTAATATACTGTTATTGTGATAAAATAAAATATCAGATTAGGCTTTAGATGAGAAATCTTGCATTTTTGTACTTCTAAGATTTGAATTCAATAAGTTGATTAGATCTAATTAATTAATGAGCAGTGATTTTTCAATATTACTACAATCTGTGACATGATGTTAAATTATAAAATGTTAAATGAATGGACAGTGCAAATGCCATTTTTTGATGATTTAAACATATTTTATCATAAACTAAAGAATTCACTTTAAACAATCTACATATGTTGTGTCATTCTCAGGTTGGGAAATCTATTTAGAAATGATCTCTCAAATACCTATCACGCATGATTCATTTTTTTTTTCTCCCGAACCTGCATAAGAATACACTGTTATCCTAAACAAAAAGACAGCTGAATGCTTCTTTTATTATTATCCATTTTGTTCTTCCGTGATAAGAATGTCCAAGTTTCTCCAAAGCCTGTATTACACTACGCTGTTACTAGCAAAAAGATAGCTAAACGCTAAGTCATATTTATAGCAATGAAATAAAAACTGTGATTATGGAATTTTATTGATTGCTTTCTTTTACAATATAAATCAATAAAATTTTGTATTTTTCAGGGCTTCGAACCGGAACTGAACCAAAAACTGTTATTTTTTCCAGAACAAAAATCGGAACCGAACCGAAAAAAAATATCGATTTTTTTTTCGGTTCAGCGCCTGTTCAAACACTGGTATTTTGGGCAAATTGGTAAATCCTGGTTTATTGGATTCGAAAGTCTCGGAAGAGCTAAAAAAAAACCGGAACGAAAAAATAGCGGGTCGAAGCCCTGATATTTTTTTATAAAAACGGCTTCTATTTCAGAATATGTCATTTTCTTTTAGTCGTCATTTTAATTATATCGGCATTACATCAATCTGTGTAAGAAATTAAGCTGTAACCTTGTTCTGACATACTGTTGCGCCTATTCTACTATAAATTCAGTATTTATAAAATTTATATTCGGTTTCGCCGTCATTTCTGGCAACAAATAAATATTAAATGGGCTTTAAATATAATGGAAGAAACACTCAATTAAATTTCTATTATGTTATATGGAAGATTAAAACTAATTCATTTTTGAGATGACTACAACTAAGGATGTATATTTATATCTATATTATCTAACTGTATTCTAAGTACCTATATCCGATCCAAACACTATTTTAGATTTCCAATATTGATAAAAACAATATTTTTGGAAAACATTTTCTGATTTAATTATAAGTTCACTGTATACCTAACATAATAAGTTTTCTTTCCATCAATTATCGTTTTACTTCTGATTATTTGATTTTTTGATACAATTTTAACGATTCACAAAATTATTTTATTAAAATTTGCTGCAATTAAAAAAAACAGCATCGATTACAAAACCACAAAATTCACGATAGAAGAGATCCTTATTGAAGGGTAGGATTGGTTATCAATGATAAAACTCCTTCATGTGAAGAAATGTTTTGGAGCTTTTTGAATAGTTTTTTTCAATTGTAAAAGATATTTCATGGATTTCTTTAGAAATTATTTTCTTTTTTAAGAAACATCTCGAGATTCAAAAAAACAGTAAATGCATTTCAAGACTGTTTTAGTGTTGATAAATATTATTTGTATTTGCGTTATGACAATTCATTTAAAATATTTATTAAATAATGTATTTTCATCATTGCAGTATTTTCATTTATATTAATTATCTTTCTATGTCTTATTCCTTTTTCAAGTTGCTGTAACTGCAATTCTTTTGCTTTTAATAATCAGTTAAGCATATTTTTGTGTTTTTTTTTTGTTTCTTTTTCCACATGGTACAATTAATGAGTCGTGTAATACTATTCAAAACACTCTTTGTATCATTGGATGCGATGTACCTGTTATTGAAATGTAATTTCGTTCAGTAGTGAGAGATTATTTATATTATTATATTCATAAGATAGTGTTTTAAAATTTATAATATTAAAAAGAAATGTTAATAACTTGTGGTCTTTTATTTATGCCAAAATAATTTATATTCCCATAAATAATTATAGTGAAACTCAGTTTCAAAAAATTGTGTTTTAGCAACATTTGACACCCTAGGTGGAGTTGTTCGTAAAGCATCGTTTATAATGAAATAATCTTATTTACAAAGAAATACTAGATACAAGTGAATTTTAGACCATAAAATTTATATTATAATATCGACATTAACGAATTACATAGATGTGAAAGTCGAAACACAGGATGTTTGTTTTGTACACCTGCAGTGTATTTTTTGACATAAATTAACAGTCAACACAATTCTAGTCAGTATTAGTAGTCAGCTTAACTAGGCTCTCCAATCCCGGGTTCCCGTCCAATTTTATGATCCCGGGATGGCGACTGTACCAATCCCGAGATTTCGGGATTGAGAAATTTTTATCAAATCTAAATTTATAGGATTTTGGATTTGAAGAGCTAAAAAAAATGAGTCACGCTGGTATTTTAGGCAAGGTTCGGTAGATCCCTGGGTTTTGAAATTGGAAATGAAATAGTATGAAAAAATTCATTTCAAAGGTTCTCTCAATTTATAAGCGATTTCATGTTGAGTACCTAATCCCGGGTTTAGGAAACCCTGTTCGTAACCTTATTGAAGCTCCTTTTTCCAAAGTATTCAATGCCTCGCCTAGTAAAAACAAAATTTCAAAATCACAGTATTGTCCAAACACCCTAACCTAGGGTTGTGTCAGGGACAAAAAAAGAGAACATTTAAAAAGAAAGTTGACTATGTAAATTTTTCCATTATAGTTGTGTCAGTTACCAAAAAATCATTATCTTACAACAGGGGTTCTTAACCTATTGCGGTGACGAGCGACCTTGAGATTTACAAGAAAAGTGGTGGGCGCAGGCCGGATTTTTAAAAAACCAGATTTACGTACATAGCAATACAAAGTAGTATATGTTTATGTATTAATTTTATTATTGTTCCCTTAGCTGCTTTAAAATAACATGGATATGGTTATATTTTTGTGAATTTGATAAATCTATTAAAAATAATTTTATTAAAAAATATAATGATTTTTTGAAATTTTATTTTATACTTTAAACGGGCACGAGGTTAAGAACCCCTGTCTTACAAAGTACAGGAAAGATTATATCTGGAATCATAATTTACATGCATATATGTATTAATATTACTTTTATGTAATATTTTACGTATATTTTTATGTAATATCAAAAAAAATCTTATAACAAATTTACACAAAGTCCAATATACCATGTCCTCTCCCAATGTGGAGCATATGGACTCCTAATGGAGTTTATCTAAACAGAAGTGTTTCTACGAGAACTGTTTATTACTCAGTTGCTCAACCTCTCTTTTTCCAAAGAGAGTAAGAATAGAAGGATAGGGCTAGGACAGGACTAGTGGTTAGCTAATTGCTCTCAATACGTCCCGTTTATAGGATAGGATGGGTGGGCGGTAGGAATTCAAGACATCACATACATCCATGCCTTCGAACAGAAATTCTTATATGAATTAAAAATCAATTTATAAAACTGTCCGTACTGGGATTCGAACCAGTGACCTACGTAACCGAAGCCAACGACGTTGACCATTTGACCACACAGGCAAAGTCCAATTATCTCGAAATATTATACGATTTATTCCACTTTCATAATAACTGGCAAATACAATCGACTGTGAAAAGGTAAAAAGGACGTAACCCACACAACAAAGTTTACAGGAGACACAAAAAACGTTTTTTTATGATTTTGGGTCAAAGGCAAATTATGCAATATACCATAGCAGTCTTAAGTTCCAAGCAGTGTTGTAGAAAATCAGCAAATTATGAGTGGTCCGTGGAATCCCAGCATCTACTAACAAATTGTATGGCGGTTATATGTAGATCAACTCTAAATTCCAATTTATGAGCTTGTTTTTCGTTGAATACAACGTGTATGTTTGAAAGATTTCTTGTATGGATATTCTGTGATTCGTTGGTGTTATTAATTTACAATTTATGATAAATCGGAAGGGCCATATATTCAAATTAAGTAATGATTGTAAGAAATATAGGCAAGAATTACGATGTGTTAACAAATAAAATTTAACTTCCCACTATTAACACTCGCAGCTCGGAGACTAGAAAAATACCTCTCTTCCGATGGGGGCTGTTTAGGGACACCCCAGTGGTTTGGTCATTATTGGCCTTATTCTTATGAATTTCAAAAAAATATTTCTCTGCATCATTCCTCATACATTTTTTATAAAAATCTGTGGTTTTTTAATAAATAATCATATTTTAAGTTGCGCGTAAAAAAAACGTCATCCCAGCACACACATGAAATCGCAACTGACGAGATTTAGCTCACCAATCATTGCACATGCTATTTTACGAGCGACCGCTATCGCGCGCTTATCTCGTTATCGCGTATTTATATAAAATGAGGCATCGATGTAAGTAAGATATTGTGTATTTTTTGAGAATAATATTCCAGGATACATAAATTATTATCTTTAACTTCGTATACATCAATCCGTTTTTTGTTCTACTTCGAGGATCTTTTGTATTAAATACAATTTTTTCTTTTCTGTTTTATTTAATAGAGACGGAACTAGCGATCGAATATTTTTTTTTCTTCTCCAAAAGGTTCAAAAAATTATGATATAAGAATACCTTAATTATAAACATATTAAAATAGATATTTAAGAAAATGTGGGTATTGGGGTTGCATTTCTTGAGCTTAGAACAGGAAAAGTTAAGTATCACAGTTATATAGAATATTAATTATAAATTACATAAACAACAGTAACAAGTAGAATTCATACAATATTATATACGATTTTGATGCCTATTGTGATATTATTAAATAAATGCTGCGTCTTTTATCATATAATGATGGCAATATACCAAGTAAATGATGATTTAATCAATAAAAATATTAACAAAATAATGAAGTCAATTGTGCTACCCTAGTGTGACTTACTGATATGACTTGAGAAATCATATGAAAAGATTGAGTAACG
This sequence comes from Himalopsyche anomala, assembly GCA_031772345.1. Classification (NCBI taxonomy): domain Eukaryota; kingdom Metazoa; phylum Arthropoda; class Insecta; order Trichoptera; family Rhyacophilidae; genus Himalopsyche; species Himalopsyche anomala. The sequence continues at coordinate 15,813,743 of CM062823.1, forward strand.
AACCGGTGTGTACAAATAAATTTTGAAATTAATATTAATTGATCAAAATCCCAAAAATGACATTGGTTTTTTTAATGAACTATCCAACCTCATATTATGTATTGAAATATTGTAAAAAAAAAATATGCCTTCTTTGTTTGCATGTTTATTCTCCGATATTTTTATTTAAAAACCTTAGAAAATGTGTTTTTTTCTTATTTTGAAAAAGATATATAATTATAATATAAATATGCATTTCCTACAATATAACAGAAATAAATGGTTTCATAATGATGTGATATTACTTTGAACATAATCCGGACCACTCATCTGAAAAAAGTACCTGTTTTCAACTCTATAGCATGGCTTTCACTATAGGGGGCTTTGAATATACGCAAAATTTTAGTGCATGGAGACTGATAAACTGGTTTTGAATAGACTATCTGATATTAATTAAATATATGTTTTTTAAAAAAACCATAGGGTCGAAAAAAATCGCGAGAATTAAATTATGGGATTTATAAAAATAGAAGAATTGGTTTCAGGATACTCAAAATGATATTAGGAGATTACTTTTCTCGAGTGACCATTTTTAAATTGTTTTAGTGTTACATGGTATCGCAGTGGCTCAATATTCACATTTACACTCCTTGGTAGGGCTTCCAATTAACCGGACATTTTAACTAACCTGTTTTCGGTTTTTTCAAATAAATAAACCGGGTAACCGGTTTAAACCGGATTTATTGTCAAAAAACCAATTTTAGTACTACACTAACCCATTTTTCAAAAAAAAAGTATTAAGATTACTTAAAAACAGTCAATAAGTGCATACAGTTAGAAACTAGATAAAATAAATCGCTGTTTTCGTTTAAGAAGGTCACGGGTTCGAATCCCGGTACAGACAGTTTTATATATATTTTTTAAATTTATAAATCGATTTATGAATTTCTGTTTGGAGGCATGGATGTTTGTGATGTCTTGAATTCCCCCCTCCAACCCGTTCTATCCTGAGCATGGAGCGTAATGTGAGCGACTAGCTAATCACTTGTCCTGTTCTAACCCTACCCTTCGATTTTTACTATCTTTGGAAAAAGAAATGTTGAGCAGCTGAGTAACAAGCAGTTATCGTGAAAGAAATTGAAATAAACTCCACCAGGAGTCCATATGCTTCACATTGGGAGTGGGTATGGTTAAAAAAATATTTTTATTTAAAGAAAATATTTATTTTTAAAAAATCTTGTCATTTAAGTGTCATCAAATGATGATTTTTTTGGTGTTTAGCTATTTAATACTTTAGCTTATAAATGGTATTTTTAAATAATAAAACACTCTTTTATACTAATTTCACATTTATCATTTTAGAAATCAGTTGAGAATACTCGTCATGAGTGATTGAGTGAAATATAACTTAAATAAAAAACATTTTTTATTGAATAACCATGTAGTACATATTGTATATTAATATACCTCATTATACAGGCTAAGAATTAAATGAACTTTCGGTTAGATCATTTTCACTTATATGTAGTGTAGCTCCCCATAGAACTTAGTTTGGCTACAATATTTTATTTTTGAATTAAAATAAAATATAATACGCACAGATGGTTGTGATAGCATATTTAAAATATATTAAATATGTATTTTGTGATATTTTCAACGAAATCAAAAATCAAGTTCACTTTGTACCAGTGAAAACCATCCAATCTACAAGCGCAATTATTTTTAGTATAATATATATACCCTATTATAAATATTAGTAATTTTGTCAGTAACTACCGATTTCCTAGCGTCCTAACAATTGTATGAATAACATTGTCACATTTTTAAATAATTATTTAAAAGAAATGGAATACATGTTACATCTAGTGTTCAATTGTATGACACTTCGAATACCTACTTCCGCGTCTTTATTTTTTCTTTTGTTTGCCGCATGTGCATATTGGAAAGACATGGACCCTTAAAAGTAGCCGACGATTTATGGCACCGATTGTTTGAAAATAAAAATAAAAACATTTTAAAATTGAATTGTTTTATAACTTGAAGGAAGTAATAAAACATGGGTTTGGTCACTTCAACCTTTTTGTGTGTATGCTGCAAAAAAAGTGAATACAAATTGTCATCTCTTTAAGTTCAGGTACTGTTCGTTTTCGATTCGTTCACGTTCTCGGGATAATAGCAATCGTATATATTATACAATATTTAAGTTCTATATCCAATATTATATTGTTAATAATTATAAATAATCTGATTTATAAAAATCAAATGAATACGTGAAAAAAATGTAGATTATAAATTTGTGTTTACTAATATTTAAATTACTTTGTATCAGTACAAGTTTTCGGTTCGGATATTTTTTCATTTAAAAGATATAATGATGAACGTATTTATGTGTATTTTTGGTTCAATAAGGTTCACTTGTACCATTATCATTGATATTATGAGAATCCTTTCGTATTACAGATATTTGATTGAAAGCAGTATAGTTGTCTATGATTACGACTACATACTTATTATTGATATGGCACAGAAATTAGACAATTGAACAGTACAATACTTTATTATTTTGTACTATCTATAATACTATTATTACATACAACATTTTTAAATATTTATACTCTACATATGAATAGTTTAATAAAAGCTCGTGGTGTTCAAACCAGAAAAAGATTTTTTAATTAACCCGGTTAACCGCCCAAAATAAACCGGGTTTCGGGTTTTTTTAAAACACCCGAAAAACCGGTTAACCGGTTTTGGGTTAAACCGGTTTGGAAGCCCTACTCCTTGGTCATCTTTTTTTAAAATTTCTTTGTGAATTTATTCATATTGAAAATTTCATTAATATTAATCATTTACATTGTATGTAATTTTCTAAACTGCGTTAAGATAAACGATGTAAAAAGGTACCATGTAATTCGGGTTTTTAGTGTATAAGAAGTTCGACAATAATTCACAAAATTCCAAAAAATTACGTGCAGTCACGGGATTCATAGATTGCAATGCTTTTTTTGCACAAATTTCTATATCTGAAAAACAAAAAGAATCTTAAAAACTAGAACTTCGACTTTTGCCAACCACTTGATGTCGGAGAGCCACTCGATCAACGCGGGTGAATGGGCTAAAATGCTACAACCAAACATGGGTATATATAAATTATTTTTCCAGGAAATTTTAGAAATTAATAGGGAACAGTTAAACAGTTAACCAATTTTAAATGAGCAGGTAAATCTGTCAAATTCCCCACTTTTGTATCCTATATGTAAGTAAATATAATTATAAATTTTCCAGCAAACACAATGAATATAATTCTTGAAATTACTCACCATTCAAATCTGTAGGCATTCCCATGGGTTAATCGATTACGCCAACAATAGCTTTAAACGTCAACTCAAGTATATCCGTGCACTTGAACGTCCGAAGATTCCGAAAGGCGAAACCTGGGTCGTTAGTAACAAAACTTGTGGGACTGTACATTATTTAAACGATTCAAACCTATATACATACTGAACTTAGTTTTGACAAAATCGAAGTAAGGTAATTTATTCGACTCCCCCCTCCGCACAATATATCAAAGATATAATAATGACGAATAATTTTCCCAGTAAGGGTTACCTTTGTTTTTATTGCACTAGAATTATCTAAAAAGTAAATTTCACGAAGGTTAAAATGTTGTCCTAATTATAAGTTACGAAATATGCCAAAATTCATAAGTTAAAGAGTAAGATAATATTTTTAACCTACACCTTTTGAGTCTAATGCTTCTCCCTACAATAATAGTAAACCTTTCACTTTCACTGACTTTCTATTTTATTTGCCAACAAATTCTCGTTAAGGCAAACAGTTAAGTTATAATAAGAGACTAAAACGAATCCTACAAATCGGCGAAGGGATCTCTCCGCGGCTGAATAATATCTACGCAGCCGAGATAAAAGCTTGCGTAGCTTCAAGTCTGCCTACGACGTAGAACTCGTGAAAATAAAATCATGTAAATCGTATCATCATCTAAAATAAATTGATCACTTCCGTTGATTGTTCTTGACACAATTTAATTTCAATCATTGCAAAGTGTGAAAATCATAACATTAATTTAAGCAAGAATGGCATACAATTTACGTCTCTAATGAAAAGGTTTCTCACATTATATTAATCCGTTGGGTGATTAATTCAAAAACCTATCCACAAAAAGTCGATTTTTCAGGAGAGACAAAATATTTATATTTTTTTCTTATTGACAAAACTAAAAGTGGTATAAAGGTGAAATTTTGAATAACTTAGAGAATAATCATTTTTATATCAAATAAATTAGAAAACAAATTGTTATTTATTAGTATATATTAAAAAATACTGTTTTGAAATAAGTCGACCCACTTTTTTTTTATCATGCAGGTTGTTATCAATATGATGACATATTTACAAATTAGCAAGTTATTAAGTGGAGAAAATAGGTTTTACTTTCAAGATTTATTCGATTGCTTGGAAAAACTACTATGGATTAAAATGAATCTATTTTTTACGCATAAAAGTGTATTTTTTACCAGTTCAAGTTTTTAAGTGAACAGTGAAAAAACCTCGAATACTTAGTATTGAATATGAACCAATGATTTATTTTAGGTTAGGTATTGACAGGGACGCCCCGTGGGCATAGGCGAGTAGGTAGTTGCCTAGGGGCGGCAAATCCTAGGGAGCGGCAAATAGTAACATTTTTTTAAATGACTGATTTTTTTGAACGCACGAATTTAGCTTAGAATAAATATGATGGCCCACCCAGTCTTTAATAAAAAAAATGCCGACAAAAAACATTTTCAATGGTAATAATATTATGACCGATGGGTAAATACTAATTAAATTTATCGTGAAAATCTTCTTTAAATATGACATTTACCGATCTCAGCTCTAGAGGCAGATAAGGTAACTTCAAAAGAAAAACATAGAGAAATAGTAAAAGCACCATTTTAAACTTTGTCTTGGGGCGGCACATAGCCTAGGAACGTCACTGGGTATTGATCATATCAACACTCACAAATCCTCGTGATTCGTGACGCTGCTTCTTAAGACTCGAAAATCTTGTCCTGAATTATTATATTAGGCTCAGATATTCGGTATAGAAACCAAGAAACTATATACCAATTGACATGGTTATTTATTTTAGTATTTTTTATATTTTATAATATTCTAAGCAACATTTTAAAATCTAATATGTAAGCGTTTTTTCCAGACTTCTTAATTTAACCATGCACTGAATAGCATTCCACTAACGAATGTCCAGGCTCAAATAAATAGTCACATTATTAATTAATTATTCACATTGAACTTTGTATAACTCGAATATTTACCGCATCAAAATCATCAGGCAGTTAGTTAGCTATTCATAAGTCAAATTGCGACAATATTTCGAAGCGTTAATATAGGATGTGTTTGTGTATTTCAGGACTTATTGTTACAAATAGAACCGATCATAGTGAACAATTCTGCTTGACCCAAAAACGCATTATTTGTTTTTGTGTTAATCATATAATAAAATCATCGTACAGTATTATTTCATTACAAAAAAATTACCATCTTTATTTGTTACCTTAAACCATATATGGGCAACCACCGGCCCGCCGAACTATTTTGTCCGGCCCTGATTCATCTTGGCGAAGTATTAGAGAAATAAATTAATAGTTCCAGGGAGGGATTAAATAATGGAGATGACACGGGCGCTTGCAGTGGCTCCACTCTATTAGTTCATGATGACCACCATATAAGAAATAGCAACGAGTTTTATTTAATTTAATATTACTTTATTATGTTTAATAATTTGGTCCGGTCCTTGACTCTGAGAAAGAATGATAATTTGGCCCCAGACATAGGAAAAGTTGCCCATGCCTGCCTTAAACGCTCAAATAATAAATATGATATAATATTGAGTTATTGATAGTGTTCAATTCGATGCAATTTAAGATTGGCTTAAAAAACTATTTCTGCACCAAGATATTATAAAAGCGTATTTAAAAAACTTTTGATGAAAGTAAAATCTTAATGAAACAGAATAAAAGGTAGTTTTCTTCCCTAAAAGTATCAGTAATCCAGAATAATTATGATTAAAAAGAAAACAATCACCGTAAACAAACATCACAATCAGCTTTAAACATCTGCAATAAAAAAATAACTGCCTACGCTGGCAACACATTTCCCACTGAATGGAAAAGGGGATTTCCTTTTGCCGCCAAAACAAGATGGCCGAACTTTGATAGAGTTAGTTATTCGTATACTTTGCTCCTTGCAAACTCTCAGGTATTTTTAGGGTCGATTCGAAATGCCTCGTTTTATCTACTTAGAGTCGGCAGATGGGTAAGAGGGTGAGAGTGTAATATAATAGAGCTTCCAAACCAATCTGGTGTCCTAATACACCCTATTAACTCGGGTTCATGCCAAGAGAACATAAGGAGATAGGATATGTTTGCTGTCGTAGGGTGTTTGCGATGGATATAGAACGTACGCTGAAGTGGCGTCCTCTCTGGGCTTTGTAAAAACGAATAGCAAATAGTTGTTATGTAATGACCGGATATAAATACAAGATAATGGAGATAATTAATATAAAGCGGCAATTCATAACCAAATTAATATAAAATTCTCTCATTCTGTTAAAACTGGCAACTGACAGCGGTAATTTATATTTTTAATCAAATAATTTAAATAAATTCTTTATTCAATAGTTTTGAGTATATTCATACATGCGGCTGTGAAGAGTTAGAAGCAGACTTCTTTAATAGTTGATTTATCAATTAACACTAAATCCCAAGACAAGGTGAAGCAATCTTTGCATCACAAATAAAAACTACTGAAGTTTTTTTTTTTTAAATAGCACTGAAAAATACACTGACAGGGAATTCTATGCATTTCTCCATAATACAATCCATCCCACAGGAGTTTTTTTTTGCATATTTTTTCTCGTACCTTGCAAAACAAAAAATAGTAGCCGACACTGGTGTAATGTCACGAAGTTAAAAGCGTAGATATGCGTTGGTAGTTTCTTTGTTATGGTTAACACTTCTTCAAATTGTGTTGGTAATAGTACTACTTGCTTTTACTTGCCCGCCTTTTATGATAGCTGTGTAGGGGCTAATCAGAAATTACTGTTTTATTTATTACCTTAGTAGTTTAATATTTAGTGATTTGTCTCATCTTTCTCATTTTTGATTCTTCATGACAATTATTATTGGGTCGATACAATTTTAAATTCGACCTGCAAATACACATGGACATAGTATTGATCTTTCTAGTTATTGGTAATAAATTATCTAAACCAGGGGGTGGGGAACCTTTTCCTCTCTAATGTCGGCATTCATTTTTCTGATTCGACATAAGGCCGCAGTAAACATTGGCCGGAAACAATTTCATGCTAATTTCTAAAGCCCAGAAATTAGCGGATTTCCCAAAATTACCAGAGCGGCACCTTTTTTTAGGTCTTTCAGGAATTTTCAAATCCAAAATCTCGGGAATTGACGAATTTACAAAAAAATACAGAATTACAGAATTGGCCAGAAGGCCGCACCAGAGTACCCAATCCTGATCTATACTATATTATATTCAACGTGTCAGGTATTTTATTTTGAATTTATGAAATTTTAATAAGCGGGCTATTTTGCAGTAATAGGTAATTCAGATATTTATTAGTAATTCGTTAGATAAAATAAAGATGTATATTATTAAAAAAAAATCTTTTAAAAAATTTTGGTGCAAAATAGGCAATTTAGTATTAAAATTTAGGCAATATTTAATTTTTATATGCCGTCTGTTTTATGTCAATCAAATAGATTTTTAAAATTTTGTAGACAAACATAAACTTGTTGTTATATCGTGTAAGAATAATTAATAAAATGTCTACATTGTTCGAAAGTTTTATGTTATAGCCGTTCTTAAGCTGCGTGTAAAATATTGTATTTTAAGTATTTTATAAATGTTTCATATCAAGTCAATGTATCATAACAACCTGGAAACGAATCCTAAAAACCGCTTCGCCATACATTGTTTACTACAGTTTTGCTAACAATAATCATATTTCATTGAATTACTTGAGTGAATCCATTAAAAACTAAATAATCTGCAGGTTGATATATATTAAAAATAATTTGGTCAAATGGCAACCCTGTTGTAAGTTATTCTAGCTATTATGTTAGGGATGAAAAGATTTTTGCGGACGGAATACAACATTAGCGGTGGGAAAGGGAAATAAAAGAGATAGAGAGAGATTGAGAAAGTGAGAGGTAATTTCACCCCTAAAAGCGCTATTAGGGCGTGAATAAATTTTGTCGAATTGAAATAAATATGTTTTCATTCCAGATATGCTATTTTTTATTATTAATGCTAAAAGCGTTTTTTATAGTCATACGAAAGAAAAATGAATTTGCGATCTTTCTTTTGATAGTAATGGTAGTATTTATTTAAATTATACTAAATTGGTCATTCTTTCAACAAATTAATATTTTTCATCACATTTCATTTATTTATTAATAAAACATTTGAAGATTTTAATTTTATTCTTTATAGATTATCTTTGCTTGTCGCAGTCTAGTGATATCTGAAAACCGTCCACTGTCTAAAGACGTTTCATTATACTTACCGTATTATTCACGCGGATGATATGATATTGCGTTTTAACTTTTTTATTCATTTGATATTTCTAGATATGGACTGTGTTATTTTTTATTAAAACTATTTTGATTTTTAATTTGAACGTTGACCATTTGGTTATAACAGAAAACGTATGTTACGGCAACAAACCAACACAATAACCAGGACAATGTTTGAACTTTATAAGTCAGGTTATAATTTAATTATTAATATTTAGTTTCTATTGTGTCCTTTTTAAATTTTATAAATTTTATAAATGTTATGTAGGCATAACCTACATGTAACAAAACAAATACTTTGTTTAAAATTGATAAAAACAGATTAGAAAAACTAAATATTATATCTTGCAAGTGTCGTATTCACGTTCCGTTGTGAATTTGGCAACCCTTCATGCGGCGATGCGTGTTTTTCGTTTTCGGTAATATAATAATATATTCGGATGTGTTTAACCCCTCGAGGGCGGAAACGGAAAAGCCGAGAGCCTCGACCGTCCCCTTTCCGCAGCCAGGCAGTGGACCAGAAAATTAGTCTGTCTGGTTGCCTGTCCATTCGAGATCTGTCTGTTTGTTTGTGACTACATACTTACCTAACGAATGGGGCGACAAAGGGACAATTGGAGGAAACTTATTTTGAACGAAGAGGGTTATTTTAAAATTGACAATGATCGCTAATACTATCAAGCAATAAATTGCTGTAATCATATTTAAGTATAGGTAGTTTACGTATCATAACCATACGATTTAAATGATTATAGAGTATAGGCTTTCTTTTAAATGGATTATTTAAAATATGTAAGACGCTTTACGATAATCGGTTGTAAATCAGTCACTAAACATTTTTTATCCGAGAAGGTGAGAATATATGGATATGGTTTGTAAAGGACAAGCAATACGCCAACCTCAAATTCTCGTAAAATAACTTTGCCACGAATGCATATACTGCATTATTTTTATAAATGACGAAAATTTTTTCAAAATGACCTTTTTCCCTTTTTGACCTAGAAGTATATTTTTATGGAATTGTAATTCTAATGGCAAAAACATTTTTCGTACAAAACGGGTTATTTCCAAGTCCCAACACATTTTTTTTAAGATTATTAAAAAAATAATCACTAGGAAATACGTTCTTTTTGAGACCCTTCATTTTCCGGTTTCATCGCAAAAAAGTATTGGTGGGTGAAAGATGTACATTTATTCTCAAGCACTTTGAAATGACCGTAGTCAGTATTTAAAAAAAATAGTTTTTTTTATTTCGTTTGGTTTGTGTTGTCCAGTTTTTAACAAACCCCACCTTTGTATTACAAAAATCAACCACGTTAAACTATCACTCTTTTAGGCTTTATAGTATGACGTAATAAATATATTATATAGTACCTTATTTAAATCTCTTTTCAGATAATTTTATCTTACCACATAATTTTTACTTCGCCTGTTTGCGAAACAGTACGCACTTCAATGTTATAAATAATATCAAAATTTGACTTTTTAAAAATAAAATATAAATAAAGTATATATTACGTAGATAGTAACTATATTTTTGTTTGCACATTATTATACCGTGAAACTGTATACTAATATTATTATTATTTTTATACAAAATAAAAAATCTTGATGAATTTGTTGTGACAGGAAAAACAAAAGCAGTGAATAAATTGTGAAACTTTTCGATTAACCAGACTGTCATTCGGATTAGAAATAAACATCACCACTTTTTGCGAAAATCATTCTATATTCATATTCAACGCATTTATAATAAGTAGTGGAACAGTGCCTGAAAATTCACTTGGGAAATCAACAAGCAAACAGCTACTCATTCCTGTTTTGCAAATTGCCAATTTCATATTTTCAGGCGTAAGACTAATTAAGTGTCGTGAATGAAAAGAGAGGAGAAATATTTATTAGTTTATTAAAATTATTTACTGATAAAAAATGGTTATTTTTTCTAAATATTCTCAAGAATTATCATCCAGTTTTTTTTAGGTGCGGAGATTTTGGAAATTACTATTTTATTTGAATAAATAAAACAATAGTTAGTTATCTGCATAAAAACTTTGTTTGTTTACAAAATGATTGATTAATTTGATTCATAAAAACGAGTATTAAAAATATCGTAAAAGTATTGTATGTCGATTGAATTGGCATTTATTTGGTCAACATCCAATTTCTTGAAGTAAAAAATGGTAATATATTTAGTTCCACAAGAATGTCATATAATTGATAACTGTTTCAATGAATTCAGTGATAACATAATTTTTGATATTCATGACGGTGGATCTTTGATAAATAGATATCAACAATATTTATTGTGTCATGCTACTTGGGGAGCAACATATGATATGATTTTATTATGTAATCATTTTTAATATTTATTTCGGTGTAGCAGGAACAGAAACCCTAGTTAAGGAATTTTAATTTGAGCTATTTTTAAACTTTCACGATCTATCCGCGCAAGAATTTTTTTTATTATAGAAATAAATTTTCATAAATGAAATTGAAAACATCTATTTACATTATATTTAAAACTTAAGCAAAGGCTCTCGCTGTGTCAAAATAATTTAATGTTTCTTCGTAACTGATGGTAGTTGAAAAAAAATCTACGTTATTTGATTCTTCCTTTTATAATGGTTTTCATCGTTTTTAACAATCTTTGAACAGCATTTTGCCGTCGTCTATACTTAATCTTTCAATTAGCTTTGGCCTTACTTACTTACTTTCCAATTTTTCAAAGCAATAATATGACGAAAATAGAAATATATGAGATAAAGACATATTATTATTTTTGTATAATTCGTGTTAAAACAAATACATTAAAAAACACGTTGTTCAAACTTTTTTTTTGGATTTGTAATTATATGGTGTATTTAATACTAATGATAATGAACCATTTATTATTGTCTTTAAGTAACATCAGCCAAAATATTTGGTTTTGAAATCTTTTTTTTTCAATGTTTTTTGTCATTTAAATAATTTAATACTTTTAAGGTATTCACTGTCAACAATTCTTTGTGGAAAGGTATGGTATAAAAAAAACAATTAAATATTTCTTGTACTACTTCCATTTTTTTTTATATAACGATCGAGATCGATTGAGCTCATTTCATCGGTTTTGATAATAGTAGCACAAAATAATATTGTTTTATGTTATTTATGCGATTGAAGGAAAATGTAAATACAATACATACAGCTATTTTGTTCAAAGCTCTTTTAGAGCTTCACGATTTATTTGGCACATTACGATTTTATTTACGAATTGTTCAGTAAAAGTATGACACCTTAGTTATACGAGCGTGGGAGAGAATGCAACAGATCTTTAATAATTTAAATACTAGTATTTTTTGCTAAGTGTATTTATTGTCATTCAGATATATGGGAATACTTTTTTTGATTAAAAAATAAATGAAACTTTACAATTCATTTAAAGGGGCATGTAAGGTTGTCCCCTTCTCATATTTGAAATCCCCAAAAAGCCATTGTGGAAAGCTACGTTATACTTTTCCCTTTGCAATTTTTCCACTCTCCGAATCGCTTCAGAGGTAGGTATTTCAATTTGGTGCAAACTGCTTCCTTGGGTAATAACCATATTTCATGCGATATCGCCTCTAAAAAATGAAGCAATTTTCTCAGAACTTGCAACATGTAGTAACGTTGCCATATTTAGATAAAGGTATAATAAATGCTCGGAGTCATGAATGGATATATAAAGTAAATTAAAATTGGAAACAGTGTTATTAATGATAATTCTGGGTAGGTCTTTGTAAAGGTGATTGTTTTTTTAACTGTACGTAAAAATAGATCCCTTTAATATAATTTAAATTTTATCTCATATTTCTTTTAGAAGTGCATTTTTTAAAAAACTGTGCAGTGCAATCAATATAAGATCATTTTACCTCATGCAATTTCCACTTACAATTGGAATTATATACCATCACTCGGAGTTTCTCTATTTCAACCTTGGCCATGCCTGAACGTCCATAGCTCAATAGAGTATCGTAATTTTATGAATGTTCATCAGTGCCCTCCCAAGAAACTGAAATTCAATCGGTTGAAACAAGCGACATACAAGACTTAACCTATCCTGAGACATCTGCAGCATTTATTCCTTGATCCATCACCAGTGGCAGATTACCCTATAAGCAAATGAAGCGCGCGCTTGAGGCCTCCGAATATAAGGGTCCTCAAAAATTACTTATAACCCATATACTTTTTGTCCAGATTTCAACATTTTTTTTATTATTTTACATGGAGTTTTCGGATGTTTTTATGTTATCCGAAAAACAAGGCCTCCAAATTTAATTGCGCCTGGAGCCCTTTCATATTTAATCCGCCACTGTTCAAAACTATATTTAAATGTGAAAGTCAACGGGTAGTTTTTGGTAAACGAATTCTTCCGTACAAGATTATTCTGAACACGAATTACCCGTACAAAAAATATACGTACACCGATTCATCTGAAGCTTATTCCATGCACAGAAACATCCGTACACAGAATATTCCACAATTTAAAAAAAAAATGAATATTATTATTATTGTTGTTTTGTTTTAATAATATATGTCAAAGGTGGCAAATATTTTTCGGTTCGTGAACATACAATATTAAATAATAATTTGCACCTTTATAAGTATAGTGGCACTGTTCGATTTTTTTCGATTTTGACATTTGAACGCCAGATTGTTAAGGTGCACTGCATTCAGGACAAAAACACGAGATTCCTAACTTTAAATTTCCCCAAGTGGTATCTTATGATGTGTCACTATTCCCATATCTGACATTTGTACGGGCATACAGTAACAAATTCTGTTTAGTGACGTTTTTATATAAAATTTTGAGTTATAATATTGCTCTATTTAGTCAGCGATACACAGTTAAATTTATTTATAAGGTAAACACAATATAAGACTTAAAAAATGTTTTTTTCTGTACCCTTTTAATCATCCGAAAAATCGAAAACTTTAATTGTGTTTTATGAAAAACTACGTTTTTCATTTAGTGCCATTATTCGAATAAAAGTGATATATTCATACCTTTTTTCCACATCTTCAAATAGTATGTTTCGTATGTCTCAATATCAAATCTCGAATATTAAAAATATTTAAATGCACGAAATATTGTGTGTGCAGAGTTTTCCGTTGACGGAAGTGTGTTTTTGGATGAATCGATGCACGGGAAATTCGAGTTCGGAAAAATCACGGAACCGTAACTTCTGAAGCAATTGCAATGAAATTGTCATGTAGACAAACGTAATTGTTAAAGCTTTGCATGTCTAATTGAAAATTGAATGTTTTTTTGTAAGTCGTATGATTGATAATTTTATTCTTATGATATCTGTAAACTGAATTCTCTTTGATGATTTATAACATTATTATTTAATGAATGTTATTTTTCATGTCGTTATAAAGTTAAACAGAGTATGGCAAATAATGGTAATGCAAAAAATTCTAATTTAAAAAATCCAGACAAGAAGAAAATGTAGTTTCAAGTAATGTACAATTTCAGCATTACGACATATTTTATTTTAATTGGCGTTATAGCAATGGGTGCTTGTATTTTTGGCGGCCTGTATAAAATTTGGTTAACCTGTTAGTTATATGTGGGTTTCATAACGTTCCCTTTAATTATACAGAAATGAGAAGTAATTTGAAAAATCTCTAGCGACGAAATTTGGCAAAAGTCAAAAGCTTCCTCCTATAGCGAAGCAGAGCTTTAAAACGGGAAACGGTCTCGAAGGGAAAATCCTCCACATTAAACAAGGTGAAATATAGCCTTCAGCCAACGACTTTAAGCCGTTTATTTCTGTCTCACTCTGGGTTCACCGTATATAAAGGTTTTAGGAAAGGTGAATGCTGAATGAATTATAGACTTTTATTCCATGATACTACTAGTAACGCTTTGTGGTGACAACAACAGTCAAATAAGGACACTGATACTTTGAATTTTCAATCGATTTTCAAATTTTTATCCCTATGCATGAATAGATGATATTATGATAGTTGAGTAACTGAATTACCTTCATGTTCTCCGTTAGGATTTCCAACATTTTTTTACAGTTAAATATAATTGATTTTATTTTTCAGTGTTCATTTTCATTGTATATATACTTGATAGTATCAAATAAGGTAATACATTTTGGATAAAAGTTCATGTATTGATTTAAAAATTCATCCATAGACTTGAACTTCATATCGTGGAACAGAAGATTTAAATCCTTGTAATCTAGATTAATTTTATGTACATGCATAGATTGAAAAGTAGTCATCTCCAATAATAAAGGCAAAGTGATCAAAAATGATAAAATCCTCCTCGATAAATATAACCTATAGCTTCAAAGAAATAATAAAGAAAAAAATTAGTTTTTTCAATCCTTTCCTTCTCCTTGTCTCGGAAAAAGTTGTAGGTGATCCTATTGCAATAAATAACAGAGCACGCGCACTATACACAATGAAAGTAGTTGCAAAAAAAAAAAAAATTGAAAAAATGAATGCAACTTAATATTGCTCTAATGCTCTTAATAGGTGTAGGTAATAATTTAAGATTTCGACTGAAGGTGCTTAGTGGAATTTCAATATTCAATTTGAATCGTTCAAATTAAGGTAAAACATATATAATACATTTATTGCGCAAGAAGATTTATAATATTTTTTATAGGCCATTCTGAAAGTTTAAATATTTAATACATATTAAAATATTTGAAATTGTTGTTATAGTCACGTGATAAGTGTAAGCTTTAAAAAATCGGCTGAGTTATAAACGCAATAAGCATTATTTTGCGATTATAAGAAACAATACATGAATTTGCTTTTTAACAGATTCTGATATTCTCATTACCTGATAAAAACAAATACTCTTCATTCTAATCACCTCATTGGCGAAAAAATAATATAATATATATATTTTTTTTTACCATGTCCGCTCCTAATGTGGAGCATATGGACTCCTAATGGAGTTTATCTCAACAGAAGTGTTTCTACGAGAACTGCTTGTTACTCAGTTACTCAACCTCTCTTTTTCCAAAGTGAGTAGGAATAGAAGGAAAGGGCTAGGACAGGACTAGTGGTTAGCTAATTGCTCTCAATACGCCCCGTTTATAGGATAGGATGGGTGGGAGGGAGGAATTCAAGACATCACATACATCCATGCCTTTGAACAGAAATTCATAAATCGATTGAAAAATCAATTTATAAAACTGTCCGTACTGGGATTCGAACCCGTGACCTCCGTAGCGGTAGCCAATGACGTTGACCACTCGACCACACAGGCGGAATAGTGTGTTAATGATGTCAAAACATCTCAAACTATCGTAGAGGTATAAAATGTGTTTATTATAAAAACTTATTCCAAGCAAGCGGTATCGTGTGTCGTCCATTATGTGGCATTGTTTCCACAAAATGGCGACTCTTAGAACTGCCAACTTAATGTTTCCCTCGCGTCCATACTGAAAGCGGAAACAGCGACAGTTTTAACGGAAAACATGGTTGCAATTGTTGAAGACCATTGCAGCAATTTAAATAAGTAATGCAAATTTTTAAATACATAAAAGTAAAAAAAAAAGAAGTTTCAAATGTTAGTGTATTATTAAATAACTAGTTTTCTAATATCTAAATTTCATAAATTCTCTATTGAACAGTCTAATATGTGAATGTTTTACTATTTTCATGGGTAGAGAAATGTTACTTTACGTCATGATTAAACATTCCCTTGGCGCTATTTTACAAACGTCCTTTACGAACATACATTTTTAAAAAGCGTACTATTCGAACATTCTTTTTTCAAGATGTCGTTTTTTCAGATTGTTTATTTTCAAACGAGCTGCCGTTCGAAATTCATATAAACACAGAGCGCCATTTGTTTTTTGGCCATTCAGTGAGATCAAGCCATTCGGATTCGCAATTTTATCCGATGCCAAAGCCAATATGTACCAACGGCAATGAGAGAAGGGAAGATAGGTGAGAGAAAAGCACAAAGGTGATCCATAGATAGAGATATACAGAGAAACAAAAGGGATTGTGTTTGGAAATAGGGAGGCATCAGGGGTAAATGGGGATTTATTAACTGGTTTATCGAAAAGTAAATTATTACCCACATTTACAGTGACAGTATAATTAAATAAGGTAGTAGCTGTAATTATCGAAAACTTTTTCAAATTCACTTTGTTCGTAAAATAACATGACAAAAAACTACACTATAAATATAACAAGATTTTTATGGGGAGCTCTTTTAAAAACCAAAAAAATCACATGCCAATTTTTTATAATATTCATATATTATATTATATATTTGTATGTGGAAGTAAATTCGACCATGCAGCTCGCAGTTTACAAATATATTATATTATCACAATTTTCAATTGAAAATTATGGAAATCAAAACCCTTACATACATGTGCATGCCACTGTTTGATTTAATAAAGTGTTTATTATTTTTAAATCCATGCCTGCTCTCAATTTGAAGCATATGGTCTCCTATGGAGGTATCTCGACAGGAGTTTTTCTACGAGAACTGATTGTTACTCAGGTAGGGATATAGAAGATAGGGATAAGGCAGGACTAGTGGTACGCCCTGTTATTTTTGGATTGGAAAGATGAGAGGAAATTTTAGACATCACAAATATCCAAGCCTTCAAACAGAAATCGATAAATTGATTGCAAAAATGCTATTCGCACTGAGACACGAACCCGTGAGATCCGTCATGGAAGCATACGACGTTGACACTGCGCCACGGACCCGAGAAATATGGTGGTTAATGGTGTGTTTGAAAAAGAGATTTTAATGATGGCAAAGTTATATAATCACTTCCCCTTCCCTACTGTGCTAAAAATAGTTTCGATGTGTTGCTGTAGTATTTTTTAGCACCGCAGGAGAAGTGAAGAAATCATGCCTCGTTTTAAGGCGGTCTTTTAATAGGCCTTGTTTCGTTTCCTTCCATAGTTTATTCCGGATGGGATTTGGTTCGTCTAATAGTATCATCCGGCTCTGGTAGTATGATTGGGGGGTGGAGTGGGGGTTAGTTTGGTGGGTTAAGGGTGAAGAGGTGTAGAGAGATAGAGACAAACAAACAGCTCTGCGTAAAACGCATTACAGTATCTTTATGGAATGGCGCCCATGGGATTCGGCGCGAAATGTTTCCCGCCATTATTTGGCGCCAACGCTTTCATTACGTTCGCTTCATATCTGCGATTGAGAACGGAATATACTTTTCAAAATGAAAATATTTTTCACTATTAATATTAAGTAAAAGCAGTAGGATACAAACAAATTGTCCTTAAATATTTAAATTAGCTAACTAATTTTCTAAAGAAAAATAATGCGCTATACAATGTGAAAACAAGGTTTTTATTTTAAAGGTTAGTACAAAAACTAGATAAAAAATTTAGAATGAGCGAAATTGGTTCTGATAATTTTTTTAAGTTGTGAAATCAGTTTGTACATTTTTTAAGTATTGTATGTTTGTTTTTACACAATGTATTTCCACCAATAATTGACAATTGGCACATTATAAGTTATTAACACATTTTTGCTCTGCTTTGCCAAAATTATTATACCTTTCTGGTATTCATAATTTGTTTTCTACTTCATGTTAAATTTATACATTTATTTGATGTTTTTTTTCAAGACAGTTTTATTGAACTTGAATCGTTCAAATTATGTACACTCCCACAGATTTTGTCACTAACGACCCGGGTTTCGCCTTTCGGCATCTTCAGGCGTTCAAGCGCACGGATGAACTTGAACTGATGCCGAAAGGCGAAACCCGGGTCGTTAGCGACAAAATCTGTGGGAGTGTACATAATTTGAACGATTCAAATTTAATATTGAAATTCCACCAAGCACCTTCAGTCGAAATCTTAAATTACAGTTTTATTGATTATGAATATACCTTATGGAAGATACCGCACTAAGATGAGATCCAAAGAATCTTTCAATCATGGTTTCATTTTCAGGAACGTAAATAATTTTGAAATTAAAAACTTAACATTCAATAAGGTTAATTGTAAAAGTAAAAAAATATTATACTATTTATTGATTCCGTCAATTAAATCTGTACTATTATAAGAATTACACTTTTTTTTCCATTAAATGAAAAGATTCCTTCTGAATCAAAATTATTTATTTTCGCTTCATTCCCTTCGCAATAAACACGAAACTACTAATACGTAGAAGTTATTTTTTTATTGAAAATGCATTTCATTTTTATTGTATTTCTTATTCCGAGTTAATTATTAAAATTAGATATTGGAAGTGAGTCCGTTTTGTAAACATGAATTTATTTTCATTATCAAGTTTATTATTTTTTTTTCAGGTTGCATTGTCTATTTTTACAACCACTGTTCTTGCAATGTTTACATGATGAAATCAAATATTTTTTTTGTGATTTAAGTGTCTTTTAAAATACTGCGTTTTTAAGTTTTTATAAACACTAAATCGTGTGAGTCCTCCCTTAGGCAGGCAGTTAAAGCATACCTGTCGTTTGGCACGCAGCCATTTTGATATTATTGTGCAGAACTATTGTCTGCGCTTTCCGCGAGAGGTATGGAGGGAGGAAGGTTCCCCGTTCGGAGGCTATAATCCTCCCTTCAGTGTGGTATTTTCAGGCTCTGGTGGGAGGCTAGACGTCTCGCGTACGAAATAATAACGGTGAGAAGCACCCCGGCTTGAGGCTAAACGCAGTGCTAGGTATGTTATGCCTTTTGTAACGCGATAGAAAAGGATAGATACCGATAGAGATGGGATTTTTTTGATATCGAATTAGTACAATAGCATTTGTTACAAAATATAACTGTTTTTAATCGACTTTTTTTTGACCAAAAGTTGAAACAGTTTCATAAAAGTTAGCTCTATTATTGGTGATAGTTGAAATAGAGATATTCCGTAGCTAGACAAAATCCATTATTTTATCATTCCAGTACTATTTGGTGTATATATATCTGTAAATAATAATATATGGTGTTCATGCGAAAACTATTAATAGCGACGTTCGATTTCTTTCAATGAATTTTTTAGAAGTAGTTATTATTTTTCCCCCGATTGAAAATACATTAACTGCTCAATTGGCATGCTAATCGTGAATAAAAAAATAACGATTACTATTTCGCGAAATTCTTAACATATAAAGTATCTTCTACATCGTAAAAAAATTGTTCCAGTAAAATTAGTCGGTTAGCAGACTTATCAGTCGATATGACTATTAGATTATTTTTTTAAAAGAAGTTTCGCGAAAGTTCGTTTTAATTCAGTAGCCCAATTTACATTATAAGATAGGTTAAAGACAAAATATTGGGTCTAGAAAAAGTATTAGTAGTTAGCTGATCTCTTTCTCTAAGCCAAATTTTATAGAATAAAATAAGCCTTTGAGAGGTGAAGTGAGCCATGTAGCAAAATGATAAATTTTTTCTTTTGGAGTTTTTTCAATTGAATACTTTTACTTTTAATAAGAAAACACTATTGTATTTACAAAGCTTACTTCACTTCTACGATATTTTAAGTCATGTAAAATAAACACATAAAATTATTTTTTTCCTGAAATACTTCTTGGCTCACTGAACTTCTCATGGACTCAAATATAATATAAAGCAGTGCTTCTTAAAACAAATAATCCAAGAACCTCCCAAAAAAATTGTTAGTCAAAATCTTTATTTGGCATTAATTATAACAATTAGTATATATGTACATGTTTATATTTTATCTCAATAAAAAGAAACTTATAAACAATTTTTAAAAATGAAATTAAAAAACTACACATATATGAAACTTTCGAAAATAATTTAATGAAATGGATGCGCTTGCATGTTTTCACATAACAAATCAATATGTAGTTCAATGTCAGAAACGCTTACTCGTAAGGAAACTTTCAAAGTCCATGTGAAAAGAAAGGCATGACCTGTGCATATTATTAATTAAAAGTAATGACAAAAATGTTGTTTCACAAAGGTATTTAATCGCAAAAGGATTAAGGATTACCGAGGCTTCTTTTGCAATAGACGGTTATTCTTCCTGTCGCCTTATCCAACTTACAGAAATATTTTTTTCATTGTATTATGTTTCAAGCAAGATAACTAAAAATGTTCGCGGACCCTTACAAAAAACGCAGCTCTCAGTTTGGGAAGCACTGATATAAAGGACTGCTTATGTTTATAAACTGGCACACATTATTAATTCCAATAACTCAATTTCACCTTAAGGCATTGCTAATATTACCACTTTTATTTTGAAGAATACCCAACCTTAATATGAGAACTGGATTCTCCTGATTTCAAGCCGCTCACGTATTTGGCGATAAATTACATGCCACGGCTTTAGAAACATATTTCCGCGGGAAATGTTCCCGCCCCCGTCAAAAAATTGATAATTAAAATTCGGAACAAAGCAACACAGATGATTTCATATGTTGTGATCATAAATGTAATACAAATGATTAGTTTCAACTAGGGTATCCAATCCCGGAGCCTTTTTCCAATCCCGGGATTGGAATTAGTTCACCGAGGAATTTGAAATCCTCAATTCCCTATACATTTTCCTCAGACTATCTCCAAACCTTGTTTTTTTTTTAGTTCATCGAAGAATTTGAAATCCTCGATTTGGTATACTTTTTCCCCAGATTGTCACAGAAACTCGTTTTTTTTTTTTTAGCTCACGGAGGAATTTGAAATCCACAATTGCCAATTTCGTCTCAATTTTCGGGATTTGCTCAAAATTTCTCAATCCCGAAATCCCGGGATCGCGACCATGTCAATCCCGGGATTGGATGCCCTAGTTTCAACCGAGGCTGTAGAGTCGTGTAAAAAAAGACGACTCCGACAACAGCTTTAAAATAATAAAATAACAACTCTGACACCGCGGAAATTTTTCAACAATTTCATTTTGACTTATGTACATATATGTTTTCCATCACATCATCTTCAGTCAGGCAAGACACGTTTGATGTGGTTTGAATACACATCATTAAATATATTTTTATTAAATGTTTCAAGTCGTTCATTTTTTACGACTCCGACTCCGACTCCACAGTCCTGGTATCAACATCTACCTATATTCAAGCAGAGTTTCAGGCAACCAGATTCTCAAATGTTGGGTTGCGGACATATTACGAACGTCGTTCGATTCCTAACTATTAGTATAATAATAAATGTATTGATTATGATTCAAAACTCACTTTTTTCGGTGTCTCAGTTTTATATTAATACACATTATATAAAAATATTCAAGTACAGATCCGTTGCTCTCTCAACAAAGTTTAAGTCTGTGAAGCTGTGATGGAAAAGAAAATCAAGAGTTGTTGTTTTTTTTTTTTTTGAACAGAATTGCAGAACAAGAAAACTGCAATGTTACAAAAAAAAATCTACCGTTTTTGGTATTGCCTGAATTCTCTTGTATGTGTAAAATTATTAATATGTAAGTAATTTGTTGAGAGTTATATACCTTTTTATGGTACTATTTCAAAGCGGTTAACGTTGTGGGCTTCCGTGCCGGACCTCAGGAGTTCGAGTACCAGTACGAACAGCATTTTTTCGATTGATTTATTGATTTCTATTCGAAGGCATGGGTGTTTGTGATGTCTAAAAATTCCCTCCCACCCTTCCGATCCTAGTTTCCACTATTTCTGTCCTAGCCTTATCCTTCTATCCCTACTACATACTGTTATCTTAAATATACATATATATTTATATATATTATTACATTTTCATAATAAATTAAATTCTGTATAATTAATGGAAATTTGATAAATATTTTTTCATCTGTTTGCCAAAAATGCTTTAGCTGGAGATTATCTCCAGATTAAACATATAAAAAATACTAAAAAGGTGATAAAAGTGAAAAGCTACCTATTGTTATACTAAACCCTCACACAAAAGGTTAATGCGAAAAAATGTACGGGTTTCTTTCTTAAGAAAGCAAATGCCCTCATTCATCCCATTCGCTGATCGAGAAAAGTGGAAAAAGACTTTCTCTTGTGGAAAAGTTTGCGAGAGTTTTGTGGAACGTTTCAACAGACACACTCTGCTAATAACAGCACGTCGCGTCTTGAAGGAAACTCACCGGAAGTGTGGAAAAGTCAAAATTTAATGGATTTCTACAGACCCAAACAGGAGATGGTACTCATCTTAAATTAAAATTCAGCCAAGCAGCTTCTCGTAAGAATTTATAAATTGTCATAAACTCGAAATTGGAAAAAAAAACTCATCTATTTTGATTGTTAATATTTTTAAAGGAAAAAATAATTACTATTATATTTGAAAACGACTTGATTTGTTTTCGTTTAATGTGAGCATTTGTTAATGTTTTTTTTTCACTTATATATGTAGAAAATAGATATATAATAATATTGTTTTTTGTCTATGCCCAGGAGGGACATAATCACATTTATTATGTCGGTTATACTCGATATACCATTTAACTTTGATATCAAATCTGACCAAAGAATTTATTTAAACACTGGAATAAGTTTATTTTGACATTCATTCAGAAGATTAGTTTATATTCAACTGATTTTATGATTTTATATTGTAATTATTTGAGAAATGCCTAAATTAAAACCAGAAAAAAGAATATCACTTGTTATTATTATGTTATTATTTATTTTGTGAGGACAGGATCAGTTTTGCTAGAAATTTTGGTAAAGTATTTTAATAATTAAACCAAGCTATAATTTTTTGATTGAAACTTCTTCAATATTCACTAATTGTTTTTTTTTATTCTGTGCGAAGGCACACGGCGTTAAGAAGTCACTAAGACGATAGTCGAGTGTCGTTGTGATTTAGAGCACGGAGGTCACGGGTTCAAAGCCTAGTACGCACAGTTTTTTTTAAATTGATTTATGTCCGAAAGCATGGGTGTATGTGATATCTTAAATTCCCTCCCACTCATCCTACCATGAAAACAGGTGCAGCGAGAGCGATAAGCAAACCACTAGTCCTATCTAAGTTCTATCCTTCTATCCCTGCTCTCTTTGAAGAAAATAGAGGTTGAGCAACTAAGAAAGAACAAAATTTGTTGAGATACCTCCATTAGGAGGCAATTGCTTTATAGACATGGGTTAAAAAAGACGATACTGTGGAACTGACATGCGTTTTTATCAATTGGATACTAATTAATTTTGTATTGTTATTAATGTATCTAAAAGAAAAGTATAAAAACCAGGAAAAAGTCTGACTTCACCTTTTTGCATTCGAACGAGCGTAAAACGAAAACAGGGCCAAGTCCCACACAAATCGTGGCCGTATTTAGATAAAGATTTATTCGCTTATTGTCGCTGAAACTCTCAGATCGGAGTGTTCCATTGTATTCAATTCTATTCTATTGTATTGTATGGTTCACACTTACTTCACTATTATATCATTTTCTGTATATCTTTATTTACACAATTTTATATTCTCTTTTTATTCTCACTCTAAAATTGTTATTATACTCCGAAAATTTACCATTTTTTGGATGCCAAATCGCTAATAATAAAATCGAAGGTTGTTATTTTTTTTATTATTTTCGATGTAATTTAATAATGAAGTCAGTTGATTTTTAAGTGTTATGATGGAGCATAAAAAAAGGTTAGGACAAAAAGATGAGATTAGTGCACACAAGTGTTTACATATTTTTTAGGATACGAGTCGGGAATGTAGAAATAGAAACAAAACCAACATCCATATCTTTAAATATTTTTGATATTTGAAAAATGAATTATAAAACTGTTTAACGTAGGATTTGACCCGGCAACCAAATAGAGCAACCGGCAAATAACATGAGAGCTTACTTCATTGTTAATCTTATATAAATTTATATATTATACATATAATAAATAAACTATTGATTTTTAGTTACATACTAATATAAATGTAAAAAATTTAGAAATCATATCGTGTAAGTACACTGTAGTTAGTCTCACATTTTTTTATATAGATATTTCTGCTTTAAGCCATCATCAAAACTATGTTTAAATTTAATTTAGCTTAACTCTCGCGGCTCGGAGACTAGAAAAATACTTCTCGGCCGATGGGGGTCTTTTAGGGACCCCAGTGGTTTCCTCATTATTGGCCTTATTCTTATGAATTTCAAAAAAATAAATAGTCTAAGGGCTTTAAAATATCTCTCTGCATCATTCCTCATACATTTTTTATAAAAATCCGTGGTTTTTAAATAAATAATCATATTTTAAGTTGCGCGTAAAATATACGTGGTTTCAGTGCAAATATCAATGTGCGACTGGCGCGCTTGCTTAGCGGCGTTCAGCCTATAATCTTACGAACGATCGCTGATAAGCGGGCGCTTATCTCTTATCTTATCGTATTTATATAAACTACAAAAGGTCCAAAAAACTATGATATAAGAATACCTTAATTATAAACATTGTATCACCCATATTAAAATAGATATTTAAGAAAATGTGGGTATTGGGGTCGCATTTCTTGAGCTTAGAACCGGAAAAGTTAACTATATAATGACACCGCCTACTTAAATATTATTGTATCTTAAAAATCGGCACTTTAGATGATTAGTATTAATAAAAACACAATATTTATTTGTAATTTATTCCACTATATTTAAATGGTCAGAACCGGTTTCGCTCATTGCGAGCATTGCCAGAACTCCTGCTCCTTTACATGAGAGCTATTTAAAGAGACAAAAGCTTGGCGTAAGTCGAGCTTTTGATTATTTTACACCAAATTCTGTCTATAATTAACAATGAAAATCCAAAATATATTGACTAAGATTAGATACACAAAACATCTTCTCATCTATTAAAAAAAGTATTACATGTAAATCATGCAATAAATTGTCTTTGTGCTATTTTAGGAATAACAAAGAGCCAATTTAAATTAAAAAAGTGAAGCCAAAATAGACATCAACTAAATGAAAAATATGTTCAACCAAGTAGAGTAACATTTTAACCTTATTATAATAGAGTCCTACCAAGTGAATGCCTAAACGATCATATTTTAAAAATCTGTACAAATACCAGATATTAATAACATTTTCAACATTATATTTTGTGCGCAATGCGATGAAAATTTGATTAACTTTTCCGGTTCTAAGCTCAAGAAATAGCCCAATACCCACATTTTCTTAAATATCTATTTTAATTTAATATGGATTTATAATTAAGGTATTCTTATATCATAGTTTTTTGGACCTTTTGTAGTTTATGTAAATACGCGATAACGAGATAAGCGCCCGCTTATCAGCGATCGTTCGTAAGATAGCTGGGCTAAACGCGTCAGTTGCAAATTCATATTTGTGCTGGGATGACGTCTTTTTAACGCGCAACTTAAAATATGATTATTTATAAGGTCAATAACGAGGAAACCACTGGGGTCCCTAAACGACCCCCATCGGCAGAGAAGTATTTTTCTAGTCTCCGAGCCGCGAAAGTTAACACGCTTAAAGTACATGCGAATTTTGGAAGAAGTTTTTATTAAATAAACAATTCCTGTAAGTTAATTTAATATATTGGGTTAATTGAAATAAACGCTGTGATTAAGCTTGTTACAATTGTCACGCTTTTATTATCAAAACGTGAATAAAATGTTTGATTCAAATGGGATTTAATCAAAATACACGTAGAAAAAGGGTCTCTCATTGAGCTATGGAGCCGTTTTAATTATAGCTGAGGGCGTTTTATTTCCCCTAGATTTAGATTGATAAAATAGAAGCAAACGGAAATAAAACAAATCTTTCCTTTACTAAATGATCGTGTTGACCAAAAATTAAAGCAATTAGACCTCATATTTATTTGTACGACTATTTTTGTTTTACGAATTTCTGTTCGAAGTCATGGATGTTTGTAATGTCTTGAATTTTCCCCTTCAGTACATTTTATTTTAAAAAGCGTGGCGAAAGAAACTACTAGTCCTGTCCTAGCCCTATCCTTAAATTCTTACTTTCATTGAAAACAATTGCAATTGAGTAACAAGCAGTTCTTTCAAAAACTCTTCTTTTGAGAAAGTCCATTAGTAGTTCGTATGCTCCACATTGGGAGCGGACAAGATATATAATTAAAATAACTGTATACTTAATTAATTGAAAACGAAATAGCAATTAATTGGTTTTCAAGAATGTTTCGAAAGTGCCACAGAACTATTTAAATGCGTTGATACAAATTTATTTTCATATCAATTTTAAATATATTTCTTCACCTAAAATGGAGAATTTAAATCTTCGAGCCCCTTCTAATTTTCATATATAATACGCATACATTTGTTGTATTCTTAGTATCCGTAGTTACCGAAAGAATTTTTCACGTTTCTTATATTATTATATCAATCAAAATTCAGTCACACCACAGTTTACTTGGTAAACATCGTTCATTAATTGAGGTATAAGAATCAATAAAAAGTAGAAAATTGTTATGCCACAAAGATAGTTCTAAAAAAGCACATGAAATTTTACAGTTGTAAGATATCTAAAATGACATAGTAATTTTAATGGAATAAAGAAGTAACCGTCGAATATATTATTTTGCCTTCTTTGTGTGATTTCAAATTCTCAAGTAAACACATAAAATAAAAATATATGTGTACAATTGTTTATTAAAATAATTGCTTAATGTTTTGGTTGCATCTTGTCGTTTTCCGTTCAGTCCATCTTAGAAAAGAAAAAGCAATCCAATATGGCGACCAATCGAGTATCGCGGCAGATCGTATTGCCTCACTTTACCTCCCGCCGCACAAAAGGAAGAAGCAAGCTGTAACTATAAACTTGACGGAAAAAAATATATCGCTGTGAAGTTTTCTCTCTTGGTTGTGTGGTGGGCAGTGCTACCAACTGCTGCGGATAAAAGCTGCGAAAAAACAAAAACTAAATACTCCCCAGTGCTGAGTACTTAACACGTTGACTTCTGGTTGCCGCGAAATTCTATTATATGTACTTATATATTAAGAGTCGTAAAAAATATGTTTAGTAATATCTATGTGTTTTTAATTAACGATGATTGACACTATCTTTGCCTGGATAAATATAAAAGTAGTATAAAATGAGAAATAGTTTGATTGACGATATAACATTTCATACTGTAAGAGGAAACAGATAATTTTTAGAGCTCATTGTTTTTTTCACACCTGATATTTTTTATAACGAAATTCAAGGTATTCAGTTGAAACTATTATTAAATTAATCAAATATTACATAATTACTTGATTCTTATTGAACTGTATTCATAGAAATGAGCACACCAAAAATTTACTCACAATATAATACAAACGAAATAAGAAACAATTCAAAAAAACGTAACTAAGGACAGTTTGT
The DNA here is from genome assembly GCA_031772345.1 of Himalopsyche anomala. NCBI lineage: Eukaryota > Metazoa > Arthropoda > Insecta > Trichoptera > Rhyacophilidae > Himalopsyche > Himalopsyche anomala. The sequence continues at coordinate 15,841,559 of CM062823.1, forward strand.
ATTGCCATGTCTCTTTATTTTGATGAGCTTTATTAAATTTATACAAAAAAATGAATATAAAATGGAGAAATCGAAATAGTCAAACAAACAATAGCTTAGAATATTGTTTAAAACATAATTCAATTCTGTACTGATAAAAGCTAAAATTTCATTATTAAGTGCAATGGAAAACAAAGAAGCGTAAGGCAACATTTTGTGTACTCACATATCTGATTTCAATATTTATATAAGAGTCTTCCACGTAATTCGAGTGAAGTACTGTTTATTAGTTTATCCTGAATTATAATATAACAGGCATGTTTTATTGAGTGTATTTGGTAGAGAATTTATTTCTTTAATCCGAAGCATTTGCAGTTATAAATATTGAAGATAATAACTCAAAACTGCAACCAAACTTATTCATATATTTAAAATAGTAACAAACACTTAATCTTGACGTATTTTTTTGACTTTATGTGAGATTAAACGGCATTTAAATATTTATTTATCAGATATTACAAACCTTTAAGCGAATAGTAGAGATCTAAATCAGTTTTAAAATGTTTTAGCGGAAGACTTAGACAAACATATAAATAATTAAAACACGCTTTAATATCGATGAAAATATCAATAATTTTAGCACACACAATTTAATTCAGCAAAGTTTTGACGTCAAACAGTTTTGTTAGAAAGCGAGGATGGGTGGCAGGCTGGGGTGGATCTCTTTTGTAAATAATTTAATGATAATCTGTTAATAAGCGGAAAATGTTTGGCAAGAGTATCCGGTGGATGTGATGATTCACTTCCCAGCGCTATTTCCTTTATTAAGTTGCTTTTAAGCAACTTGTAAACGGCCAAATTTCGCGAAACATAAACTCGGCTCATGCCCGTATCTACAGGGATGAAATTGTCTCCCATCCGACAAACTATTCTATACAACCATTTACACCAAATTTTTGAAAATTTTAAAAAATAAACGATTTTATTGGCTCTCCGAAAGAGGACTTTTTGAAAAAAAAAATATATATATATAAGTGGTATGTCGTCAGGCCCGCATAAAAATAGCCGGCAGTCCAATGTACTAATTGTATAATTTTGATGTTGATAAAATTAATAGAAATACAATTTATATTATGAAATACTTTTAAAACTTAAGGAAATTAATTCAGTTCAAAACCTGTATTTTAAATAACGCTTTCATGAAGTAAAACAAGCTTTCGGTTTCTTTCAAAAGCTTACCAGAATATTATGCAATATCACTTTTAGTCTTTGGAAATAACTTATAAGACGCAGGAAAAATAACTTAGCTTGCGCGAAGACAGCAGTCAACAATAAGCATTGTTTTTTTTTCATGTTTCAACTATCAAACGATTGTTAATTTTGATCATGTTGAATGAGCATATTATTATTCAATACATACAGTTATATTAGTTGATATCATGCGTTTGCCATCTTATTGTGGATGTTTTCGAGAAATTTCTGAGCATTGAAAACATTAAAGAAGTATATACTACATTCATGATATGAGTTTTTAAACTTCCCCGACTTTTTTGCGAGGAAAACGTGTTATTATCGGTTACAACCTGAAGTTTCTAAAAGTTGCGTGATTACTTAGAGTCATAGCACAGTTTAATAGTAATTATGTAAAACCTTCTTATGCGACATTATATTTTGGCGTCCCTGCATCTTGCCGTAAAAGCCGAGTGGCGCGCAAGGCTCTGTCGGGTAATCAGCCCTAGCTTATGTCGTATTAATTAAACGACCAAAAAGTGGCTCCCTAATTAGTGCCTCCCTCTACTCTCAAATGTTATGCCCGAGGGAAAGAGAAGGAAAAAGATGAAGGGGGCTGGAAAGGGTAGAAAATTGACGGTAAGGGATGATTCCACAAACATGTATAGGAGGACCAAAAGAAACAAAACATAATTAAAATGATACCTTTTTTTTAATACGTTTTATTAAAAAAAAGTTTGTGTGAGAGTTTGTTATTTTTTAGATTTTGTTGTTCTAGTTATTGGTAAATAATGCTGTATGGTATAATATATTTGTGCTTTCTTCTAAACTATACACAGGGCCGTCGCCACCATGCAGGCGAAATAGGCAACCGCCTAAGGCGCAAACCGTAAGGAGCCGCATAAATGGACAATTAAACTATTTTTATATAATCTAATAATAAAGCTAATTTTATTTTGACGTCTGTATTTGTTCGTTGTTATTATGTATCATATATTCTATATAATTCGAAAAAGAGAGGCTGAGCGACTGAGTAATAAACAGTTCACGTAGAAAAACGTCTGTTGAGATACCTCCATTAAGAGACCATATGCTTCACATTGCGAGCAGATATGGTTATATAAAAAAAATCTGTGATTCCTAGATATTTGTTTCATTATTTCGAAAAAAATGGTAAGATTCGTTAAAAAGGGGGCACGTCAATAATTGTTGTCTAGGGCGCCAAATAACCTCGCACCGGTACTGACTATACAAAAGAATGGCCAAAATAAAGTATCTTAGCTTTTTATTCATAATTTTGTTTATTAAAATGTTTGAATATTTTGTATTAATATAATATCATTTAAAATTGATATTTTTGGGTGGGCTGTATATATAATATAATGTATCTCTAAGGGACAGGTAAATACTGCGAAATTTTGTTGTTTAGTACAAATAAACAAAGGGGATTTTAGATGTTGTTATAATACATATAAATCACAAATGGTTATTAACATAATAACCAATATTACTTACTTTTATCACTTAGTAATTATTTATACGTCATATTGTACAAAATCTAAATACGGTTTATACTTCAATAAAATGCGTATAATTTATTTTGCATAAATAGTGATTATTTTTTATTTTGCGTACTAGCAATCTCTAGCAATGTTTTGTATTTTGTTTAAAAAATAATCACTATTCAATTTTTATCAGTCTATTCAGATATGAAAATAATACAATTGTAAAACTGGGAAATAACGGGTTGTTAATTAAAGATTTCGACTGAAGGTGCTTGGTGGAATTTTAATACTAAATTTGTATCATTCAAATTATGTACATTCACACAAGTTTTGTCACTAACGACATGGATTTCAGTTTAAGTTAATCCGTACACTTGGACACCTGAAGATGCCGAAACGCGAAACCAGCGTCGTTGCATATATTTGTATACCAGTAATAGTTAAAAACTTCCTTCCCCAGAAAACCGAGAATTGCTTTGATATTAAGCCAGCCCCCTGTTAACGTATTGGCAGCCTATCGCTGTTGTAATATATTTTTAAAAGTTTCAACTGTGTATTTTTTTAACCATGTCCGTTCCTAATGAGGAGCATATGGCATTAGGACTAGGATGGAGGTATCTCAACAGAATTGTTTCTACGATAACTGTTTGCTACTCAGTCGCTCAACCTCTCTTTTTTCCAAATAAAGTAGTTGGGATAGAAGGATAAGGTTAGGGCAGGACTAGTGGTTTACTAATCGCTCTCGCTACGCCCAGTTATTGAAGGATAGAAACAGTGGGATGGAAACAATGACATCACATGCCTTCGAACAGAAATCGATAAATCGATCGAAAATAATCTGTTCGTACTGGGAATCGATCCCGTGAGATCCGGTACGGAAGCCAACAACTCTTACCGCTGCGCTATAAGGACCCGACAATGTGTGTAATTTTGTATTACAAAATAATATTTTTTAAAATTAATTATTTTTGAGATTTCCATAATAATTTAAAGAATAATAGCGCTTTTAGATTTATTTTACTCTTTTGCGATTTTGTTCCGAGCAGTTTGTTTATGTATGTCTCACCATGAAAGAATAAAAATGCTTAGATACTTTAATAAAATCTTAGAATATCAATTACCTGTTTTATAATCATTTAATAACGTTTCCTATGACGCTACTGAAAACGCCGTAACAAGTTTTCTAAGTGTGCAGGAAAAGTTAACGAATGCCGTCCGAGATTTTTGCAGTGAAGTAGGAGCTTAGGGGGATAAGAACTCGTGCATTACATTATTCTATACTACTTGCACCATTAATTATATCTCTTATTTGCGAGCATAAAATATATAAGACGATGAAAATTTAACCTTCATAGTTTGCTATTTCTTGTTTATCAGATTATCTTCATTAGTTTAAAAAAAATGTATCTCTGTTTTTTTTTGTATTTTTATTATAAAGAAACCCTTTTTGACACAAATGAGATATAGGTCTAGATCAGGCGTGGGGAACCTGCGGCCTTTTGACTACTCTGGTGCGGCCTTCTGACCAATTCTGAAATTCTGCATATTTTGGATTTCAAAATCCTTGAAAGACCTGAAAAAAAAGGTCCCACGCTGAAATTTTGGGAAATCCGCCAATTTCTGAGCATTAAACATTGGTATGAATTTTTTTCCGGCCAAAGATTCTTTAGTAAATGTTTACTGCGGCCTTATGTCGTATCAGAAAAATGAATGCGGCCTTTAGAGAAGAAAAGATTCCCTACCCCTGGTCTAGATTGATTTAATGAAAACAATTTTATCCACATATACACGATAGCTGCATGCCCTTTCGTATGTATAAGGTTAATTTTAAATTAAAATTTTATACAACATACAACTAGTGTTCATTTTTAAAAATATATTTACTTCTAATTATCTATGGATATTGTTAAAATGATAAAAAACAATACGGAGCCGTATATCTGATGCCAATTTACAACGTATTTCACAAACACAATGAAGACAGTACATTATATAATATGTAACATGAAGTACATATAAAAAATAATAATTAAAGAAAATAGAATATAGAATATGCCAAAGATATTATGAAATAATCTTAAAAAACAATATAGAATATAAATGGCTTAACATGATTCAGATAGTTGCATCGTATAGCCAATATTAAATTTAACTAGCTCTTTAAATTGTAATGTTTATCGTATAGTAAATAAAGCAAGAGATTTTTTTATATTTACGATCAATTTGCCATTAAAAATACTCTTAGAATCCATTTTAAGAATGTTTTTTTATCTTTGGCCACTGTTACTCAGAGCTTAAAAAGGCCACCCCGATCAATTACAGTAATGTGTCGCGCATTTACTATAACCTTCATTCGGCTACAAAAATTAGGTTTAATATACACCATCACTGGCTCACAACAAGTCAGGGGTGGTGCAATGCCGGGGCGAATGTGTTTGTGGGCATTATTCAGGCGAGTGTTTGTCACTTGGATTTCAGCGTTAATTGCGAAATCATGTAGCGCGACATATGCGCTCCCTCCCTTTAAACACCTGACACCCTCCCCCGCCCCACAAACTCGGCTGCATTAGAAGGGAAGAGTAATTTTCCTACATTCTTGCATGTGTTTGTAAAGGAATCGTTTCGAATACTGGTGCACATCCAAGTTTACGTAATATAAATATATTTCTCTAAAAAATCAATACAAATAATTTATTTTTTCATAAAAAAAAAATGTACAAAAAAGACAGAATTTAACTGTCTTTGTCTAGTAGTTTTCGTAGAAATATCTTTATTAGGCAATCAAATCAAAAACTTTCATCAATGTATTCATCGTGTCTACATAAGTTGACTAACTATATATTCATCGTGAAGGATATTTTTTATATAAACATAAAGAGATAAAAAAACATAGTACAATTATTACATGTTTGTAAAAACAGCCATCAATATCACTCAAGCATTCATTATAAGTGTAAAATAAATTAAACAAAGATATTATTTAATTTATCTTTTTTAACGGTTGGAAATTTACTGTTTCATTTTCCTTTATATTTTTTTATGTGTTCATTACAATTATTTTATACCACGCCCTTACAATGTGAAACAAATTGACTACAAATGTAGGTTATCTCAAAAGATTTTTTCTACGACAACTTTTTGTAACTCATTTCCTCAACCACTCTTTCTCTAAGAGAGTAGGAATAGAAAGAAATGTTGAGAAAATTGCTAATGGTTAGCTCATCGTTCTCGCTAGGACCCATTTTTATTACCGAGATAGGTAACGGAATGGGATTTCCAGATATTACTGACATTCATGATTTTGAACAGAAATACGTAATTCGATTTAAAAATCTGCCCATATTAGGATTCAAACCCGCGACCACCATAACCGAAACCAACAACGTTGACCATTCGACATTGATTAAATATATCTTGAATGTACAGATATTTCTCAGCTAGTGATCATTTCAAAATGTTTCCATTCTACCAAGTATAAAATTAAAAATTCTAAGATCTATAATTTTATGCACTAATTCGTCTCTGGAAATTTTCATAAAGCAAATGATTTCATGTTGATGAAATATATATGTAGTTTTAAATTAATGTAACAAAAAAAAAATATCTACATAAACAGATGTCAGTTTATTACAATCATATTTTCATTCCATCGGTAGTCCGTTTCTGAAAAAAATGAGAAAACAATGAAACTTCAGAATAGTTACTATTGAGCAAGTGGTATTGCTGAGTCAAAAAAGTCGATTGAATTATTGTAATTTTATAAGATTGGCATATATATGAGATATTAAACTACTTCTTTATTTATGGAAGAGTGGTACGATTTAGAATACGTATTGATACTTCTCGAAAATAATATTTCTGAAATTGGATTTTTTTTCATTGCGTAAATTTTAAATCAAATAAAAAACAAAATGAAATCGTTTGTAAAAGTGTAACATCCCCCATCTTAATCACGAATTAAAAGTTTTGAAAGATCATGAATGAAATTTTGAAATAGGGGAGTTTTTATGTTTTGCATTTGTTTTGTCACTAATTAACACTCGTCCACGGAGGTGACTTATTAAAAGTGACAAGAGAAAATTTGTTTGCTGCAATCTTACCTAGTCTGTCGTTTCTCTTCCCTTAATATTTCTTTCGCATTTAATATTTCATTAATTAAAATAAAAGGGACAGTCTAATTATATTTTTTGCATCTATTTTTCAGATTTATTTCAAAGATTAAAATTAATCAGTTATTTTAAATTTCATAAAAATATTCATACACAAATTTACCTATCAAATAATAGTTTGTAATCTTAAGGACAACAAATTATTAAGAATTTCTTTAAATTACACAAATAAAATTTGTAACGAAATAAAGTTGTCTCTAATTAGTATTGTAGTAAATAAAAAGTATTGATTTATCTAATGACTTTTTTTATAAAAGTATATTTAATAAACTTAAATTGCTTTTAATATAAAGATAACGTATACAGTAACTTGATATGATCCAACAAATATGAGTTTGATAAAAAAAAAAAAAAAAATTCATCGTAAAAGTTTTAAATGTATAATTTGTTAATCTTATGCAATGTTAAATAAATAAAACTGCGGTATTTTTAGCGCATGCCAACTTATGATTTGACGTGCCCTTAGCCACCTCCCAGTCACATATGTATATATATATTAAATGTGGAAAGTCAAAAAGACGTAGCCCACACTTAGAATCATATTTTCAATAAGCGTTTATTTTTTGGTTGAAAAATAATGGAAAACAATAACAAAAATTCAAACAATTTACTGTTCATTATATAAAATGTACATATTAAGTTATATTAAACAGTTGCACTATTAATATATATAAATATATATATTATACATTTTTATTCATTTTTAACTTCACTGACTTTAGTCTTTAAGTTTTTTTTTATAATGTTATTTTCAATAAGGAAGTGGGTAGATTAAAAAATCTATTTCATTATGTAAAGGAATCTCAGATACAAATTATACCTCTTCCCGTATTAGTCAGTTATATCGAGGTTATTTTATACGCAAAATAAATTGTTCCTTTTTCCGATTGATACTACATTTTATAAATTTGACATATGTAAGATAACATAATTATTATAAACTTTTAAAGGACAATTAACTTATTAATGTTTATACTTAATAAGGTACACTTCCCGGTGTTCAATATATCAAACACTCCCTAACACTTGGCTTAATACGTAATGTAAAAAAGTTCTCCCATACTTTATCGCCGGTTTGAGCTCATTATTCCCGTAATGTTTAGATTTGAATGAAAAGCATGAGATGGGCCCGAGGCAATTTTCCTTTACTGTACAGTAGGATTGAGAGGAACAATATTATATCGTCGAATATATATCTGAGTGTACTTATATCAGAATATGTTATTTCGATCATATACAGGATGTATTCAGCTTTTAATGAAGGTTTGTAAATACATTTTTCTACCATGTCCACTGTTAGTGTGAAGCTTTTAGACTTTTAATAAACAATGTCTAGAGAACGAGTTTGTCAAAAACTACTAATTCTTCGGTAACTCGGTACTAATGTAATACTTTTTTCAGAGAGATAAATGACATATTAAACGCTGACCTAAGCAATCCTTTTGGATGAAGAGCTACATTAGAAATTCAAAATGAATGAGGAGCAGCAGATAAGATGCTATTTTAAGATAAACATTATTTATCATCATAAGAGGAGAGTTCTACTTCTAACATAACAAATAAAACAAACAATTTAAAAAGATGAATGAAGCTGTTTTCTACTCTCAGGAGATAATAAATTGTAATCGAAATTCTAACAACTGCTTCTATTAGAATTCTAGTAAGAAAACTATTTCTGCCAGTGTCACTCTATAGATCAATAATCTCAAGTTGTTGCTCTCTCGGTTCTCTATCAATATTTATTCAAAATAGATCGCTTACTGTTTCCAAATTTGTCTTGCCAATTTTGGTGTAACAATTTGAAAACTTATTCAATGTATTCTATATTTGAATTCTTAAATAAAAAAAAATTAAGACAGAACAACTAAACGTTTTCAGAAATACGCTCGCTCTCTGAGTCTCAATTTCAGAATCGTATAGAATGGGTGGAAAGGTATCTGAATTTAACCAATCACTACTCTACCCGTAAAGTGAAAATCAGACCGAAGTGGAATGTCCTGCCATAGGAATTTGATAGACTGGTTTGGTTTCAACATTTTAGCCTTTTTCAAAGTCGTAAATGAACGACATCAAATTATGGATGTGATAAAAGAAAAAGAGTTTGACTTTAACTAACAGATGATGAAGTAAACAGATGATTTTCTGTCTAAATTTAAATAATAAAAAATTGGAGGAAAGTTCTACTCAATCTTTCAATCAAAGCAACTCTTTTTAACAATATTTTTTAAGCAATCAATATACTTAAATGAAGAGTTTGCCTGTTTTATAGCAGTAATCTTAAAGTGCGGGTCGTAGGTCGTAGTGTTGGTTCAATATTTTTTAACATCATTACTGTGCACACTAAACCAATTGACGCCAATAACAGCACACTCGCGAAGCTTCTGCTACTACGAGAACTCAGGATAAAAAAAATAGCGGGTACAAGCTTTTCCGGTACACGGTCACGACAAAAATTCAGACAGTTAAAAACCAATGTGCTTAGTTCGTGTTTAAAATTAAATGATAAAATTTTCAGTATTTTTTTTATTCATCCTGGATATTAGCCGTATTTTTTCTTTGCGGCTTGAAAGATTTCCCCACAAAAGACTTAAATATTTTTATTAGTGTATCATCTTTCTCCCCTAGGGCAGAGTTTCCTGTGTTTTGAAATAAAATGTTTTGATATGGGTAAACCAAAGAATTATATGCAAATAAATAAATCAAATAATATTTTTTGGACGTCTCAAGATACTACATTACATTATTTGGGCGTAGTTCTGAGAACACAGAAATATATTTACTTTTGATATATTTTAAGTCCAATTCTCGAAAAATAAATATGAGTTTGAATTGTAATTTTCATTTACTCTTATTTAACCTAAAAGTATAAGATAAAATAAGATTTTAAAATGGAAAAAAAAAACAGAAAAACATATCTTTTTTATTATGAATAGTTCATATTTAAATATGCCACTAGTGCATAAGAGAAACAGAACATTGCTGAATAAAATAATTTTTACATCGAAGCTAAAGGAATGCATTAAAAAACGTTATTCAAAACAAATTCTTACCATTCTATAAATACACATTTGTAGTAAAACAGTTTTAACACCGAATATGCAAAAATGTTTTATTATTTCAAACTCTCACTAACGCGGTATTGCATCACGACCGACGACACACGTATGAAAAAAGATAATCTATTAATCCATTTGCAATAAAACGTCAGACACGATGTATTTGTTTACTGGACCAAAGTAAGCGGTGACGTTAATACATATCAGTGTGTTTATTTTTCAAATGTATGTTTTTTTCTATGTATTGCTTTAAAAATGCAAAAACTAAGTGAAATCATAACATATATAAATTTTTGGACTAGTTAAGGCAGCGATTTCCAAGGAGAGGCGTGGGCTAATGCAAAGGGAGGCGCAAACAGTCCAAAATATTTATTTACCCTTTAAAAAGTGTCTTTATTAATATAAGGATGGAGAGACGCGAAGACATTTTTTTCTTCAAAGGGAGGCGCAGTAACATAAAGGTTGGAAACCGTTGAGTTAAAGAGTTAATCTAACAACTGCATAAAAATGAAACTAGCTTCTGAAATCAATAATTTAATGCGTGTTTCCTGAACATTGTATTTTCAAAGCTATTAACAGTTAAATAATATTACATATATTAAAAATGTTACTCTCATTATTGTACTACTAAAAAATATAAGCTACATTAGCAGTATTGTTAAAAAAATATATGCAAAGAAAACGAAATCTTATGGTCGTGGATGATGATCTTAGTATTCATTCAGTTATTAAAAAAATATTTATTATATCATTATTTTTTAGGCGAGAGCTCGAATCGATTCGGTATATAAGAATATTTAGAACCCATACGTTTATTTAATTTTTAATCTCACTTACTCTCGAGCTTATGCTGATCATAGAGTGATATGTAGAATGTATGTGATTACATATCTCAGCACGAGAAAATTATTTTGTGCATAATATATCTTTGCGGAACTTTCCCACTAAGAGTCTATAAAACCCCGTCGTTTGATCTCATCATAAAAAAGGTATCGTCAACTTTTTAAAATATACAAAAAACCAAAAAACTCATTAAAAAATAGATGTTTTATTTTTTTGTGATAATGATTAGTTTTGGGGATTTCATGTTGTAACGTGTCATTAATAAAAATACTAATAAATAAACAAAAAATAAGCTCACAAGCTTGTAAATAAATAGGTAAGAGTGTAAGAAAATTTCAAAGATGTATTAACAAAAATATACGGATACACTTCTAGAAAGAAAGACGAACGCTAAATCATTCATTCGTAGAAATATATTCATTTTAAAAATATGACATGAAAAAAACAAAAAAATGGTTTGATACTTTAAACAAAATAGAAATGGCTTAGACAAGTAATGTGTTTTATTTATTTTTTAATTTCCTAGGGTACTCAACGTTGTACCCACCACCACCCGCTATGGCTTCACACTCTTCTTGCATGATGTATTCCGTAGTGTAACAACGTTAGTCGTGCTCAAAATTTTGCCAGGGATGTCCCAAGAAGAAGTTCTTCAAGACTTGGTAGCATGCACTACAGTTTGCAGAATGTAAGTAAACAAAAGTGAAATTTAAAATAAAAGCTTTTAACTTTTGGATTTCTTTTTTTTCATAAGACGTGGTGAATTCATCGAAGGCCTTATAATTTGCCTTAGATGCAACCAAGACGGCATGACCGACGGGGCCGACAGATCCGACAGATAGTCGTATCGTCTTGAGCAATTTTTCCCGTTCGTTATTCAAGTCTGGACCCACAAGATTTGATCAGCATCCTGAATCATATACCCCCATTTACATGTAGGACTATTTACCAACCGGCCAAGCTAGAAGAACTTGGCAGTTAAGTAACCATGGCCGGTTATGAATTGGCTGGTCAAGAAACTAGGAGACAAAACTTTGATTATCTTCTTTCACCATTCAGGATGAATTTAAAAGTTTGCCTACCTTTGGAGGAATTCACCCATTGAGTCTGCCAAGCTTACATTGCAGCTAATTAGTAATTCAGTTTGTATCCGGCAACGACTGCAATTTTGACAAATATTAAAGTACAATATATGTTTTTCTTAAGCATAGTATTAATGCCAAATGGATAAACAGTCATATTTCCACCAACTACTAAATTACATACGATATTTCCACGATGTACGATTTATTGAAACGACATAAAGAAAAAGGAGTTGAAGTCAACAAATTTTTGATGAATTCGCTCTTAAATAGTACTCATAAAAAGAAAACTACCTATAGATAATTTAGAGTGTGTTGTAGAGCTCTATATTTCAAAGTTTAATAAAAACTATGTAAATTTTTTTTTTTTTTTTACCATGTCCGCTCCCAATGTGGAGCATATGGACTCCTAATGGAGTTTATCTCAACATATGTGTTTCTACGAGAACTGCTTGTTACTCAGTTGCTCAACCTCTCTTTTTCCAAAGAGAGTAGGAATAGAAGGATAGGGCTAGGACAGGACTAGTGGTTAGCTAATCGCTCTCGATACGCCCTGTTCATAGGATAGGATGGGTGGGAGGGGGGAATTCAAGACATCACATACATCCATGCTTTCGAACATAAATTCATAAATCGATTGAAAAAACAATTTATAAAACTGTCCGTACCGGGATTCGAACCCGGGACCTCCGTAACCGAAGCCAACGACGGTGACCACTCGACCACACAGGCGGCAAAAAATATTGTCGAATTTATATGTCTTATAGATGGCATCGATGTTATGGTGGCATCATAAATATAAATTATTGTTTTGATTACTAACAGTAGTAATAGATTAAATAAAAACGAGTCAGATATGGCACATCTTTGATGACGTCGCCCAAAGTACTGTTAATCCGTAACTTAGTTTCAGAGTCTACTCTCTTGAAAAGACATAAAAATACATATTGATAATTCTAGACTATGTCTATAATTTAATTAATATTGTGTGACGAGATGAATATAAATAATTATTTTGACTACTAACGACAGTGATTTAATTCAATTACTGTAGTCGTATTTTTTTTTAAAAAAATTACACTATTAGTTCATTAAGAAGTAGAAGATGGTATGGAAGCATACAGCAAATGTAAATTATAGTAATCGTCAATGGTTGAGAGAACCTTCATTTATTTTCCCGCTGGTAATAATTTGCTCTTAGCTTTTACCACCCTGCACGTTCATTCGTCCAATTCACCCTTAGAAATAAATTTAATTCACGTCTCACGTAAATCTGAAAGATGGATATCTTACAAAAATTGGGTTGTTTAAGTTTGACAAACATAGGTTCTTCATTAAAACAAGAATTGATTTAAAGCTAAGGCAAAATTCTAAATAGCTGTGAAATTCGTTTACTTTAATTTGATAATGTCACAAGCACATTGTATTGTAAAATATAAATTCGATGCAAATCAGACATGGTCTTATCAAAAAATAAATATTTGGTTTACTCTGGGTAATGAGAGAATATTCTTTTTAATCTGACTGGAACAAAAACAAAAAATAATATTCAAAAAAATCGCTTTATTACGTTATAGAAAGAATCAAAGTTAATCATGTATATGATACACTTTCAAGATTTACACTGTCAATTCTTGGTGGGAAAATTGTATAAAAAAATATTTTTCTATTTTATTAAGTATATTATAACCAATTATAATAGAACACTCGCAGCTTGCATAATGACATTATTTCTTTAAAATAGGTATTTAAATTATTGAGATAAAGGTTCGATATTTTCACGTAAAATTGTCCTGAATTGATTATAAATACATCTAGGTATTTGTTATTGATCAGTAACATCTCAAACAATTTAACCTTTGTTACTTTTCTCATTTGCTTATCTACCAAAACTCATTGCATTAAAATAAAATTTGAAAAAAGATAAATCGAGTGATAGTCATTAAATTTAAAACATAAACCACATAATCGTAGTCATAGCTGAGTAGTAAACGGTCGTGGTGAAAGTGAAAGACTTTAAACTTCATCGGTTGCAGAGGCATGTGATTGAATCTCGGAGTGGATGCACTCATACATTATTTTTCAATTGATTTATAAATTTGCAACCAACACACATTTACACATACTTTGTCATCAACCATTCTATCCCATACTTAAAATAAACCCTACATTATTTAGTTTAAATATTAAAAATGTGTTATATCAAAAAACACGATAACAATTAAATAAATGTTATAAAAACATTTTTTTTAATCTTATGAACCACCCTTTCAAAGAAGACTAGAAGATTTGATTCAAGAATAAGACTGGTAATTCTAATGAATATGAAAGCACCAAGCTGTAAAAGCTGCTGATAATTTCGTGAAAAGCTTCTAATAGCTCTGTATATCGTATTATACAAAAGCTTACGTACCTATTTACCTTTTGCTTTAGATACTCACGAGTGTGGAGTGGCTATTTAAATTAAGTAAACCGAAAACATGTTAAGGAACGTAATGTATAGCCTGAAGCACTTAGGATTTATGGTAACTCTAAATAAGATTTTCAAGTTATTTGAAGACAAAAAATATATATTTATAAAACTTGTGACGTCAAAAAATCCACATAAACATGCTAGTAGTTACCTATAAATAAACAAAAGTAAATATATAGCATGTTGAAGATATCACAAAAAAAAACATATTATTTTTCATTTCTTAGTGATAATTTTACTATTAATATAGAGATATCTTTAATAATGTTTCGTGTTAATTAGAACACGACAAAAAAGTTATACACTCTATTCGAAAATAAAAAAATATTTAGTCAAAGGAGAGTTAAAGTTTTTACCGTTTTATAAATCTCATTTTTATTAAAAACACAATATGAAGAACATAATATTTACTTTGCTTTTTAACTTCAAATCACATAAAAAAAGTTAATGTGATATATATATATATATATATATATATATAGATGATTTTTTCTACAGAGGTTGTCAACTTTATTATTATGTAGGTATTCTAATTTATTGTTTTTTTAAGAAATCAATGGATTGAAATTTTAAACAATATCAAACAATTGCAACCTCGTTTGTAGAATTTAATAACGTTTAGCTGTATAGAAGACACAACCAGCAAAGAACGCTGACAGATAATATCAAAAATCGACCAATAAATTACTATTTAGAACCCAAACAAATACAATTATATTTGGTTTATTTTTTATAAGACAACAAAGTTCATGTTGAAAAATATTAAATGATATCCAATTAATATCCCCTTGCGCTAAAAAAACAAAAGAAAACTGGCCAATTCAGCGTTCGGAAACCAGTAGCGCAACGTTATTCATATATCCACCCCTTTACAGTTAAACCTCCACAGCCTTCATCCCTTTAGGGGTAAGTAAAGCTCCATCATTTGTACGGTTAATCATAAAACTTGGCTAATAAGCTCTCGGCAACTTCCCCGGTCGGGTCCTTCCGTATCCGTTTCTTCTTTGAGAGCTTTTAACAAGTCGACTAAAAGGCTTTGGGGGGTTGGAGAGTGGCTGCGTCTGTCTGTTTGTATCCATGTAACTACTTGAAAGATTGTCGAATCGAGATGAAGTGAAACAAATATCGTAACTTTTACTTCTTGAGATTCTTGTAAATAATGCGATGTCATAATTGTCTCTCATTATAGCATTAATATGAATGATTAATTTAAATATTTCCGATAAGATGTGTTTATATATTTGATTCAGGTCATACTCGCGTGTGCCAGTCATCGTGGTGACATAATATCGTTTTAAGTTTTTTTTTATGTGCTTCATAGTTCAAATACCAAGATAGAAGTTAATTTCGAATTAAAAAAAGGCGACTACCGAATCTGAAAACCGTAGAGTATGCAATTAACTTACATATAGCTTTTCTGTCTTCATTCGTCACGAAAAGAAAGATTAAGCAACTGGCCTACTTGATATTTATCAAAAGGATGGTCTATATTGAGATCAGATATGGTTTATTATCCGGCCACTTACGTCGTTGCTTCAATATTTAAATAATTGTGATGGTAAAATATATTTAATTAATGTATAAAAAATAAAAAAAGTTGAACGCAGCGAATATACTACGTATTAAATATATTTGAAGCAACAAAAACGTACTAATAAAACTATTTTACTTATAAACTAATTGCATTCTAAAATTTAATAAAACTGAATTTATATGCAATAAAATTTTTCGGCTCTTAGAAGTTAGAGCAGTAATTATTTTATTGAAGCCAACTAGACACTGTTAATCGTTTATATATGTAGTTTAAAATAAATGACTGCTGCTACAAAACAACTTAAATTGTCTTTGCTAAAAAATTCTTCGGTTTTTAATTAGGTACTGACGCGAATGTCAAATCAAATAAATAATTTTAAATTAAACATACTTTTTTAAAATACGGCCGTTAAAACAAGTAACAACCGTAAACAAACGAAAAAGGTGAAATAATATTATAAACAATTATTTATATTGATTTTAGCAAGTTTGTGAAATTTTCTATTGTAGGTATATTAATAAACTTAATCAAATAATAATGCAACAATTTGTCAACGTTAAATAAAAGGTCGATTGAAAGCTATACATTACTTTAAATTATGTATAATTATTTTTAGTTAACCATTTAACTGTACTTTACCACAATAAAAACACATTTTTTTATCAAAATGTATTTCCTTATCTTATTATATGTAAAATATTTATTAGATTAAAGATTTTTTTATTTTATACAATGCATGAGTAATGAATGATTTCGTTCAAACACTTTTTTTTTTAATAAAATACAATAATATTAGACACGGAGAATAAATAGTTATATAGCTTGGTTTCAGGTGTGTGAAGAGTTGATTAGTATTGTCGACGACTTCATGTAATGCAGTAATGAAATTTACAAAATATGTTTTTTTTTAGAAAAGGTCTATTGGGAAAGTTTTATAGCTACAATTTAGAATCAATATAATAGGTGCGTATTACCAGTACATTGATTAATTTGGTGTTGGGCTATATTAATATACCTATAATAACATAGGTACTTTATATAAATTGTATTCATTTGATTTTTAGCCAATACAATGTATTAAGTAGGTATTCGTGAAAGACCCCCGTTCAATTGTACTTCATGAAAGATTTCTTTTCGCTTTTCGCCAAACTCACCGATAAGAGGGGGGGGGGGCAACGAGGATTCCCTCCCGCTGAGTGGTTACAGCGCCGACACACAAAGGATCGGTGCGCTTGGGCGAGACCCGCTACGAAAACAACGATCTACGACTATTGTGGGGAAATAAAATTAAGTAATAGTAGGAAAACATTGCGGACTTGTGTTGTGCACTCGAAATGAAATGGGTGACACAAAATAAATGGAGAATCAATTTATTTAACTTAATTAGTATTTATGTTTATCTGCAATCTTTATTTTAATTAATCTTTTGCCATATTAGTCACAGCCGAGTGTATCCAAATCTTTGGAAGTCTGCGATGTTTTGTGTGTCTCATCCAGTTATTTTATCCGTACCGTCACTTCCGAGATAG
This sequence comes from Himalopsyche anomala, assembly GCA_031772345.1. NCBI lineage: Eukaryota > Metazoa > Arthropoda > Insecta > Trichoptera > Rhyacophilidae > Himalopsyche > Himalopsyche anomala. The sequence goes on from CM062823.1 coordinate 15,858,959, forward strand.
TTTATATTACTGACTTACAACTATTTTGAGTCAAACATATAATATTTTGGCGCTCCGTTAAGTTTCCATTAAGAACATGTGATATTGGGATTGGATATGGTAAAAGAAGTTAAGCATATCGATAAGCAAATCAAAGGTTAAGTGTTTGACTTATACCGAGTTGAAATGGCCTACTAGAAATCCATATGATCCAAATAGGGATCGGATACATTTAAGAAAATATTTTCACCGCTGTGATCATTATTGCTGAAATTATCAATCAGCATGCATAAATTATAATGTTAATTTAATTTAAATTGTAATTACCATGTTCTTCATTTTAAATTTAATTATGACATGATCATTCCTCATGTATGTTGAATCCGAATAGATAACTACTGTATCGTCTAATTTATTTTTTATACTGATTTTTGATGTGTTTGATTAAATTTAATATAAACATGTAACTAAAGTTATTAATATAAATGATTTCAGTCAATTTCATCGAGGTATATATATTAATACACAATATTTTTAAGCCTTCTAGGTATATGTAATCATTATAGAAAAAGAGAATTTTAAATACCTTATCTCGTGTGTGTTTTTTTTATGACATACGTTACTCATATTTCAAAGAACTGTTAACAGACACAATAGTCTGTATGAGACATTGTCATCATAAGCACCTCTTAATTTCTTTCGTAAACACCTTTACTTTGCGCACCGCCGCGTAAAAGGAGATTAGCACTTTGAGCTATTTCATTTTTATTATTATTATTTCGTTCTTCTGAAGCTATTAGCATCTAGAATGAAAGGCAAAATCTATGTTAAATCATTCAGTTCAAATATCGCACCACTGAAATACCATTGTCATAGTTTACTTAACGACTTAATTTAAAATTACATGTCGTATATGTGGAATGAATTATAATATTATTTAAATTAAAAATACAAACACCTAATAAAATACGATTATATAACTTTAATGCATACTAAAATTTTGGAAACACTTGAATTATTGCAATATATATTTGTACATATAAAAATATTCATGTTATCTTATTGTTTTCTTTCTAAAAAAATTTAAACAGAAAAATAATATTTTTTAAGTAGAGTAACGGTTCTAATATTTTGTACGCGTAAAATTATTTTTAATAATTTAATTCAATCAGGGTTAGCCCGATATTTAAAAAAATATATATTTCCCAATGAAGACTAAACTAGAAATTAAATATATTGATGTAAGAATATTTGCGTATATTTCAATACGATTTGAATCCTGTTAATCTCCAAATCATTTGGTATTCATTATATCTTGGTATTTCTGAATAATAAAAACATTTGAATGTTGAGTTGTGGCGATATATTCGGTTGGTTCCATCGTTATCTGGTAATATATTGCTACCAAATGTAGATTTAAACTTAAACACCTTTTCAGATTTTGAATTTCAATAGTTGGTTCTCGGTAAAAGAATGAATACCCTTGCATAAGTTTGAATATATTTTGCTTGAAACGTGCATCAAGTGGAGTGTATAATGTCCATAATACGAAAGAGCGATAAACTTCGAAGTAAATTGACAGCTTTTTATAACAATAAGATAAATATCAATACTGCTTTTTTTTGCTTACGGCTAAAAGCGTATATGTTTTTTTTGAAAACTATTATAGTAAATATCATGGCTGTGGAGTTGGAGTCGGAGACGGAATCGGAGACGGAGTCGTGAAAAATAAGCGGCTCGATTGTTTTTTGAAAAATATGTTTAATGATGTGTATTCAAACAAAATAATCTAAAGTGTTGTCATCTCATGCTTGGCTGACTAAAGATGATTTGATGGTATACATATATAAAAGTTAAAATTAAATTATTGAAAAATTTCCTCGGAGTCGGAGTCGTCTTTTTTTACACGACTCCACAGCCCTGGTAAATAAAGATAGATGTATTTGACAGTAAATTATAAAAACAAATCTTTTCCTAAAGTTAAAAGATTCGTTAAGTTCTTTCGTTTAAAATAATTCTATACTACCTATATGTGATCATACTCATTTTATATGAAAATATTTATGTACCTTTTAAATATTATCTTTAGTCTTCAAGTCTTAAGTCTGCGGCTCTTTATTGGGTCGACAATAAAAAAAATATTTTTTTGTTCATTGCGTGTGGCAATGGTTTAATTTTTTATCAATACACTACTTCTTAAGACAAAAGTGGACAAGATTTATTATGTCTTAATATAACGGATGAATAAATTCTTCGGAATTCATGGTTCATATTTATAAAACTATAATATTGGATTATAACAGGGTAATTATATTATGAATGGTGAAAATCAAATGGTGCTAAAAAGAAACATGTTTCATTTTTAGCAGATGTATTTGGTACATCATTATTTTATAGTTGTTTCAAAATCATATAATAATATGCTGCGTTATGAAAAGAATTATTTTAATACAGTATTGTATGAAGAATATATTTTTTGTTTATTTGATATGGTACGACATTTATGTTATCTTAAATAATATATATATAGATATATATTTTGCTTCATAACTGTACAGTACATATATTGTTTGGCTGCATACTCATGCTTTGTTTTTATGATATATCAACTTTTACCACATTACTGTGAATTCGATGAATTACCAGCACCAATTGAAAGTCTTAGAAGATGTATGAAATAGGCATTGTAATTTTTTTCTACGTATGTGTGTCAGTGCATGGATATTTACTCCCTCGTTACATTTAAGAACTATCGATTCCCACTCGTTGAAAGAACCAATTTAGATATTTTCATTATGCTTGATTGGCAAAAGCTTCTCCGGTGTCGATTGGGAATAATAGTTTCACGGGCAGAGGCGTGGAGTGTCGATTGTTTCCACAACAAAGGTGACGTGTTTTGGTCGAGAAAGTGCCGACTGATCGAGGATTATCGGCTTACGCAGTGACACACAACACTCACTGCTGCACTGTTATCTAATCGTAGCTTTGACAAAAAAAAGCTTACTTAAAAGCTCTTTGCTGTGTTTTAAGTGTATACATACAGTGGCGCTCAGCAACAAAATTTATTGTCAGTAAATAAATGATAACGATAAATTTTAAATGATTTTTTGCGGGGGGGAAGAGAAAATCAATTTATTTTCAATTGTAATATAAAGTGGGCCTATGGAATATAATAAGTTAGTGATTTAAAAGATCACCACCTTGCTGCAACAAGTTGGTAAAAAATAATATTGACCAAATTGTGATAATTGTCCAGTGGTTTTTTTTTATATCAATTATATTTCTGAAATAACTTATTAGGTGATTTTTGTGTAAACAGCAGTTTATGTTATCGATTAGTATATTAATAGACAGTAAGTATTTCAACAATTATCATTATTTAAGTCAGGTTGGTATACATGCGTCTATATTTTGGTTCTATAAGTTTTTCTTTGAAATTAAAGTATTTGCCAAAGCCACTCGAAGATAAAAGTAGTATCTTCATTTGGTATTTCCTCAAAACTATCAATTTGTTATTTGTCAACAACTTCTTGAGCTACATAAACGGTATATGATAATAGTCAATGTAGAACTTTATAAGGTGCTAGATACTTAAGAGTCTTGTTTTCTCTTGTTCCGAGCATTTTATAAAATTTATCTAAATGGTTAACTGCTATATATAATATATATTACATTTAAAATATATTTTTTTTAAGTCTTTACTTTTACTGAATATCAAAACATATATAAAAAAATCATTTTTTTTATATTTAAATGCCACTAATTGCCCTTAGACGTGAAAAATAAAGAAAAACATATCTTTTCACAGTGTCATTATAAAAATTATAACTGCGGCTTATGAAGCAGAAAATAAATATATTTTTGATGATAGAACTACGTTTTATTTGCAAAAATCTCAGACGACACTTAAATAACTCATTTAGGTAAGTAAGTAAAGACAAACAGAGAATGTTCGTAGCCAATAAGTAATGCGTTAGGCTCCTCTTCTGTGATTCATTTCTCAAATTTTCGAACGGATTTTTGAATTGTTTTTAAAATCGATGCATATATTCCAAGTCTTAGATATGAATAATATCTTAGATCAACTTCCCTTACTCACAGTTGTAAACGGTGCTTGGAGTTACGGACATACTTCAAATCTTCGTACTGTTGAAGATAGATACGTGATCCGCACTGGTAACTGAGTTTAGTTTACAAATCACCGAAAACTAACCCTTAAATAGAAGAATAGAAGAAGAAGCACTGTGTCGATCCTTTCACTTAAAATAGTTATAATATTTAAGTTTAAGACCAAATTTTTTGCAAATATATTTTTTGAATTTAAAAAATATTTTTGTGAAAGTGTACGTTTTAATAATGAAGATAGGTAAACTGTACGCTCCGCCACTGTGAAGTAAAGCTCAGTAGCAATTCCTCGAAAGATTATCCGAAATAGCTTCTTTCTACTTGGAATTTCAGATACTACTTAATCGCCTTTAAATCTTTAGTGAAATAATCTATTAAAGCACAATGTGTTTGTTTGAAATAAGATCTACTTTGATAATGATGTTAAGTGTAAACTTTAAAGGTGTAGTCACTATGTTTGAAATTCACAACGACAATATATAAGCAGAATCTTATAATTGTCATATCTGAATTCAATGATAATTGAAAAGTAGCAAAAGAATTGTTATACTTATATTAAATTACCTGTTTAAACAGACAATTAACATAAACGGGATATTTAATATAATATTGACTTAGTATGTAATCGGGCTGGTTTTTTTTATGTGTAGATTACATTATAAAAGATATTTTTAAACATCATTAATGTTGAAAAATATGTACGAATGATTACTTTAGAATTATGATATATGTTATTTTTGTTAAATTGTATTAAAGCACGCCCACAATGAAATGCCTAGATACACTGACACATTTTTGTTTTTGGTATTTTGCGTGATTATTTCAAGAAGCATGAGTTCGTCGTAATATTTTATGAACACATTGCGTAGAGAAGAAGACACAATCAACCATGAGATTTGTGGATTGTTTTATAGTAAAATCATATTTGTTTTTTACACGCGGTGTGATAATTATAGCGGTTTAATGCTTGAATATTTTGCAATAACTGATTTGTTGTATATGTACGTTTGAAACAAAAACCTATATTACTGTTATTAACAAATTCAATTATTAGACTACTAATAAAGTGTGTTCATTCATTATAAATTAACATATGCTACAAAAGTATACACCCAAGCTCTAAGCTTCGTGCAAAGTAACAGAGAGTAGTAGAGTTGGTTGATGAAAAGCGGCGATGAAAAATATTTGTCTCCTTTGCAAAGCGGTTTTTTTTTCAGTTTCCTTTTTCTCGTTCACAAACCAATCACGGCTCTTATTCTAGACACCATGCCAACGCACGTCTATTGCAGACTACAGCTATTAAAAAGGCGTTTTTAAGAATTTTATTATCTTTATAGGCAGACAGACTTGCTCTTAGTGAAGTAAAATATCTTTTATTACAATTACGTTTACAGGGTGGAATATTCTATCATCAGTATTGTAAAAATTATCAAAAATAATGATATATCTTTTTTAAATATTACCTTATGAAGTTATAATATGTATTGTATTCAAATTGCTGGTGGGGTTTGAGCGTATCAACTGATATATTGGTCACACTATTCAATAATTACTCCAAAGACTTTGTGATGATTGAAAAGCCTTGGCTTGGAAAACAATCATATAACATTATCGTTTACCAAAATTCAACATTTTTGAAAATAATAGTCAAAGACAAGTGATAATATAGAAAACATAGTAATGATTATCTGTATATTTGAATTCATATCAATTGCAATTGAGGTCAAGGGCCATGACCATAGAAGATGCTTTAAAGATAAAAGTTGAATAACTTATTTAAATATGTTACTGCTAATAATAAATGTATTATGTGATATTACAAAAAATAGGTATAATACTCATCTTTTTAAGAAAAAAAAAACCGCTTCACAAAAAACAATTACAAGTGCTCCACTAAAATACCGGAAATTTATAATTTTGTTTCATCAAATTTAAACGCTAGAAATTATTGCAAAATAATTTTGTAATACTACTCAAACGTCTGCGTAATGTGGCGTAGATTAGTGGTAGCGTTGACCCACTTTTCAATAAAGTCACATTTCATCACAAAATGCATGAGCCCTTCTGTCAAAATTATACAAGTCAAATGCAAAAGCAATGAACTTGGTAATGTATTATTGAAATATTTAATTTTGAAATTGCCATAAAAATGTGTCTTCTTTTCTTGGTTCGCGACGCCTCATTATCAGTGAGAAAAATAATAGAAAACCATATGATCTCTAGTCTTTCACAGGATGACTTCATAAATGTATGGCTCTTTATGTCTAATTATTTGACACATGAACTATTGTAGCAAATATAAATGTTTTATGTAAATATGTTTATATTTTAAGAAAACTATGAAAAAAAAAATCGTTTTACCGTCAAGCAAGATCTTCCTTTTAGTGCAATATGAACTGTACCAAGCAAACAAGGAAACGTTGCAATTTAAAAATACAAAGGGATGTGACAATTGGAATATTTAGAGATTGGTCTCTTCCAAAGGGGACTTCGCTTTTACTCACAAAGAACGTTGCCGGTTGCCATTTAATTTCAGCGACAGAACACAGACTGGTTTGAACTCTCCAGTGTATCTGCAAATCTATTCACCCAGGGACATCTGAACCAAATTACATACACACGTTATTAGAAAACTAAATGATTGCGTCAAAAAAATATTTGGAATTCTTAACCGCGTTCACTCTCAGTGTAGAATCTCAATATAGCTTATTTTTTTTAACAATAACTGTTTTTAAGACAGTCACTTAAAGATAAAGAATTAAACTAAAAGAAGAGTTAATATAATATTTGTCTTATTTGTAACATGATAAATCTTTTCTTCATAAATTTTAAGTAAAATCTCGTCTTTACTTGGTGTTTTATTCAGGGCTGTGAAGGAGGAGTCGGAGTTTATAATCTTGAAGTTGGGAGTTTTGTCAGAAAAATCTTACGACTCACACCTATTCAAAAAAATATATTTAATGATGTGTATTCGAACCACAAGAGTATACATATATATATATATGAATATGACATGTATAATATTATAACGCATCTAACTCATTTTTTTCCTAAGTACCATTTAGTTCACTTTACTTCCCAAGAACTCATATAGCTTTGTTTGCGTCTCGTTTTCAGGATTGGATACGGAGATGGTTGATAAAGTATGAAAACTCACTGAGATTCATGCCTCTGTAAAAATGTATAAGCCGAAAAAAACAATAAATGAATGTTTCTATACTACCCAAAAAGGCGATATGTGTTATGAAGACGTTGAAAAATATTTTTGGCATATAAATTATCATTTTAGATTAAATATTATTTTTTTCATGAAACTTACACGGTCGGCGCCAAAATTTTTATACGGTACGTATAGCCAGACAAAAAATACCGAAAGAATTCAAACGTTACTAATCGATGTATGGATTATCCGTAATTATTTTTTGCAAATATAATTTCCCATAGAGAAAATAAAAATATCATAACAGTTTGCTTTTGTTCCTTTGTGAACGATGCCGCATAATAGAGCGAGGCTAGTAGCAGATAATCGATTTGCAAGGATGGAGATAACTGGGTAAAAAAAAACAGTAGCGTGCAGGTAGCTTAGTGTCAGGCAGTCATAAATATAAAAAAATATATTAATATTTTTTATTTTAAAAAAAGATTTTGAATTTTAATAATTTAAAAAATATTTTCCAACGATACAGTCCACTCAAAAAGTTGGATATCACAATGACTCTCAAATATTTACAGGTATTCAGCATTGTTTCCACTACGAAAAGCTTTTGATTTCGTAACGTCAAGCAATCTCTAATAATTTATATGAGGGACTATTTTTTTTCACCATGTCCTCTCCTAGTTTGGAGCATATGTACTCCTGATGGAGTTTATCTCAACATAAGTGTTTCTAAGAGAACTGCTTGTGACTATATTTTTCGAAGAGGGTAGGGTTAAATGATATGACTAAGGCAGAATTAGTGTTCAACTAATCGCTCTCATTACATCCGTTTTGTAAATAGGAAGGATGGGATGGAATATATGACATCACATATCTTTGAACAGAAATCCATGGATCAAGTGAAATTCAATTTATAGAAATTGTCTGTACTGGGATTTGAACCCGTGACCTTCGCTAACGATCCAACGACGCTGACCATACTATAGTACAGTAGTTTAAGCCTTGTTTGCTAGAGTTTTTATTTGATAAGATGTTATGAGTTGTGGTCTTCTCGGTTTCCGTATTATGATGCTTATTATGTAATTTAAGATTTCGACTCAAGGTGCTTGGCTTATTTAAACACGATTACTAAGCGTCAGTTCAAGTTCATCCGTGCACTTGAACGCCTGAAGATGCCGAAAGGCGAAACCCGGGTCGTTAGTGACAAAACTTGTGTGAATGTACATAATTTTAACGATTCAAATTACGACAAATATGAACATAATTATATATCAGAACTTTACTGTTTTACGGGATATGCAATAGATTGATTTTCAAAGTAATAGCAATAGCAAAAATAAAGTATATTTTTCTCATACACCAAAATAAGATAGTATAAAAGGTATTATCAGTTTTCTTGAGACTCGTATTTGTTCTTATGGATGATGGGATCGAGACCTTAAAAATATTCTTAGATAATTGTTTTTTTTTGACAAAATATGTTAATTTTCGTTGTGGTCACGAATAAAGCATAAATTGGTAATCAGTTCCGCTTCTAGTGTTGATTATATTAACTCCTAGTAGAGCTTATCTTATTGCGCGCTGTTCAATGAGAATGGTAATTTTGACAGCACAGACACATCCACATCTTCGAGCACAATTCGATTAAACGACGAAATGGTAAAAGGAAGAAACAACTTGTCTAAACTATACATTAGTGATATAAAAAAAACGCTGAAGAATGTTCATTTTGGCCGCCACTGATGTAGTTACTAAAGACACGTAAGTATTGTATCAGTTTTTATCGATATTCGTTTATTATGGATAGATCAATGAATACAATCCCGTATCAAAAAAAGTTTAACTAAGCGTGATAATTGAAATAATAACATAGGTGGTTTCGGTCCTCAAAATGGACACAGCTGCTTCTGTGATACCGAAGATTTTTTTTTTCTTTTTATAATAATCTTACGAGATATATTTGATGAGCATTTTTTGTAAGTCACTCGAGATCATCTTGAGGATGTTTGGGATGTCAATTAACGTCTGAAGTCTCACATTCAAATTTAATTTGACATTGACTTCTCTGGGAATCAAACCCATAGCCGTGTGATTGTCTGTAGAGCAAGCTTTAACCAACTAGACCACAGCAGGCGATACTATGAACGATGCGTACCGTTATGATCAATTGGGCACGCATTGGTCATGGAAATGAATCAATAATTTTAGTGGGAAATCAAGTGATGTTTGTGATGAATGCAACCGGTTATGATCTTAATAAATAATACGGATATTGTTCAAAAAGTGTTTTATAATGTCGTTACACCAAAATTTTACATTTAACAGAATAAAAGTAGTGACATAGTTTATTAAAATTATGGATTAAATTTGGACATGCAATCGAATGGTTAACGTCGTTAGCAGCAGTTTCCAGTTTCGCGTTTTACAAATTGTTATTTCAAAAGTGTGTGGACTTGTGTTCGAAGGCATAGATGTTTGTGATGTCTAAACATATTTTCTGCAACCGATGGTAAAACTTTCATATTATTGTGCACTGATTATATCGGCCACATTTAAAGTGTTGATCAATAATTATTATTAAATTATTGAGTTTATCCAGTTAGTAGTAAGTATAAACTAAACAAAATTAAGGATAATACGAGTACATCTCTACTAATTATTTGAGTTCCGTGGGAGTGCTTTTCTTTCTTATACGATTTATTCGTCCGTGAAGGTTTGGTGCATAAAAAAATGAGCTGTTTAGTGATTTTAAATAAACGTTGTATTTAGTAATATGATTTTGAAGATACAGAAATAATAATACTAAACGGTCAGACACAAACAATTATGTATGGTCAATTTGAGGCTACAAGTTACCGATATAATACGGTTGTTAAAGACATATAGTTATCGAAGTAGAATATTAGCTTGTTCCTTTTGAAAAATTGTATTTTGCTTTCATTTTTTCAACGATGCCAAAATATTTTAGCTAAAAACTATCGTTTTATATTCCGGCCAATATGCTAAACATATAAATTATTTATTTAAAACCACTTTTGAAATCTTAATTTCGTCGCGAATAAGTTGATTTATAATATTGCAACCATTTTGATATTTGCTATTGTAATGATCATTTTTATGAAAGCTCACTTTTTCTCAATACACGCACATATACAACGTGCAGTGTATGGAACACGTTATCTATGTATGCTATAGCAGAGAAATAATACGATATACACACATTTACATATTATTTATACGAACGCATACATATAATCCAAACCGCTGTTTGTCTACAAAGTAATCCCCAAACATTTAGCGACAAGGAATGCTAAAAGCAATTTCTACGTAACAAGCTTATTCAAAGCACCGAATGCTTCACGCGAAACGTACCTTTATTCAAGGGGCACGTGTGCGTATTATTCTAAAACATATTTAAGGGCTTTTAAAACATTTCAGTTTGTAGATCGTTTAATTATAATGATACGCCGCGCTTCGAAATAAAATGCATTAACGGTTCCGAAAGTGTACAATAAAATTTTATGTACGGTTTCCAAACTGTAAATAATGATCATAAATCTACAATAAAATATTTCCGTAAAGAGTCCCCTTAAAAGTGATCAACCACACCAAACATAACTTTATGGTTCATACTGACAAACCATGTTGATCTTTATAAATTCATAATAATGAAAGTAACAATTAAAAATAAATTTAAAGCGCTTTTTTTACAATGTATGTATTTAATTATAGTAACAACGAATTTATTATATGATTCTTTATTAAATTAAAACAAAATGTATAGAACTTATTTCACATTTTTATATTAGAAGACCAAGACTGATTAGAATACAATTCAAACTTGTTTCTTTGTTCATTATATAATTAGAGAAATATTTTTGGTATAAAAAATTAAAAGTGAATGAAATTTAGATTGAATATTCATATGAAGAAATGATAATACAATATAATAATTGTTGTAAAACTGAATCTTTAAGAAAAATGTCAACGAAGGAGCAATTTATCTCATTACGAAGAGCATCAAATTACTCCCCATTGTTAATAAAAAATCAACCAAAGCTCTTCTATAATAGAATCCATCGTCCCCCAATTTTCATTTTATTTTAACCAGTTTCGTTTTTCGCGAGTAAGCGTTGTGTGGAGATTGTAAAACTCTTTTCGAATAACTATTCATATTAGCTTAGCAGGCCTGATAACTGATTTATATGTATATTTTGAATTTAAAACATGTCAAACTCATTTAACAATAGTTTTTATAATTAACGAGTAAGTTTTTTGTGTATCAATGAATACCTAAGACTGTATACTTTGTCAAGATTATTCTGTTAGTGAAGATTGAATTTCGAAGAATTAAATTTTTACCAATAATAATTTAAGCATATTTTATGGTTTAATTAATTTTGAATCTATTTGTATATTTTAAACTTATCTACGTGTTTATGTGATATTAAGGGTGACGCGTTACGCCAAATGTAATCAAATCTTAACGGGGCATTTATAACGATCCTAATGATTCACGGATAATGTGGGCAATAATATAATTCCACAGTGATCTCAAGTAGAAGTTTGCACCGCCCACAAATAATATGCTCTCCGTAGAAGCATAGAAGAGTCAACAGGGGGGCCAAAAAATGGGCTATGCTCTAATAGTCGTCGAAGAAATTCCAACACCTAACGTGTCAGCTAAAAACGCGCCAGCAAATGAAATCTGGCTTCCACCGCGCGAGCAAATTTCTCCCCTGGCAACCCTTAACCATTGCACCAAGGAAAATCAAAATTTAAGAAAAGTTTATTTATATATTTTGATTAGACAAGATTCGTTACAAAATATTTTTTTTTCAGCCTTACAGTTTTTTCAATATTTTTAGCAAAAATACTTGTAGATGTAAATTCTAAACTCAAGTATTTTTTAAATAAACATATGCGCTAAATAAGTGTACGCCATAATTTATCACTTTCAATATTATGATAACTCCGGAATATATTTTTCTTACTACTTAGTCTTCACGGCTTTGATTTTTTCTATGATAACTGTGGAAGACTTATTTTAGATTTTCCAATTTGGTTTCAGTAGCAAAAAGATATCGTATCATTTTTAGTGATTTACTTTCTCAATGAAAATAATTATTTTTTAATCACGTGCATAGAATTATTTCGAATAACTTTGAATTCGGCAGTAACTTTGTGGATAAAAGAGTTATCAAATTTAATTACGTATAAAAATGTTTAATTTTTTATAAAACTGTATCAGTGTTTACAGATTAATGTGAACCAGCATTTTGAAAGATGAAAGTGCCTTAACTAAAATAATCGTTTTTTTGAAATTTAACTTTGGAATAATTTCATTCGCTTACTCGTGTTTTTCATCGTTAATTATATATCACATATTTACTAGAGGATATTGAAGTGAAATATTAATTTTAATAGCCGACTTACAATAAAAGCAATTAAATCGTAATATTTATTCCATCGGTGTAAGTGTTAATAAGCCAGAGCTGGCATCTGGAAAGGGGAGGAGGTTCTTGTTAGGGGATGCAAAAGAGACCACACCTTCCATCCCTCTCGCGAAGGGGTGTGTTTTCAAATTCGCACGCCCATTCAGTGTGTACATTCCACCCTTGCAAAGACAGCAATGCAATGAGTCTATATATTCACCCTGTGACAGCCGCGTGGAGACAGTAGCAGAACGGTTGACAGGATATATTTTTGCATTAAGTTGTACAAATTTCATCGACTGCCGATGAATCATCATGATTTCAGTTAAATTCTTAACAATTTGTGTATCCATTTGACGTGACTCTACAAGAACACTATTCATCAACAGAAGTGACGTAAAAATTATGGACAAAAGTGATATGAATTCGAATAAATCGTGAAAAAAAACGTTTGTGGTGATGTCAATAAAACTGAATTTTATCAAATCTCATTGAAAATAAATGAAAATCAAACGGTGTCTTTACAACACATAAATTAAAAGGAGTGAATATTTTTTTCGATAAACATAGTGTTACTTTTTAGTTAATAAACTTTCAGTGATAAAATGATTTATTGAGTGACATTTAAGGATTTTTAATATTTGCTAATACAACAAGGTAATTTTCTGGTTAATTAATTACAAAACGTAAAAAAAAATATTACATATTTCCAAAATATTAACAAAACTTATAAATGTATAATGTTTGATTATATGTACTAAATAAAAAATAACTTTACGATAAAAAGCACAGTATTTATGTAAGATTTCTAGAAATAAATTGATACCGATTTCAAAAGCTCCGAATATATTGTTGTGGGAACTTTTGTAGAGAAAAAACCTCTACCGATATCAATAGTGAAATTTACCTGCGCGTGATTGCCCGGCGGGAGTTTGGTTGCAACAAACATTCGCTGCCTGCCTATTGTTTTTTGCAATAAAGCTCCGGGGCAAATACCGTGACACTTATTGACTTGTTGCAAATCACTTTGACGGTATTTTTTAGTATATTGATGTAGGGTTGACTGAGGACGCGATAATATTGTTAAATTTTATATTGAAAGTAAAACATAAATCTAGATTGTTGTTGAATTGATTAATTATTGAAGTTTTTAAAAATAGTATTGCGTAAATATTGCGTGATAAGCATACAATGAACTACTTCAATATGCATTTCTGATTTAAAAAAAAATTTATGCATTAAAATGCCATTTATTGCATTTATACACTTCTATAGTGTATATTATGGTTAAGTATAAAATATTCAAATATTTAATCGTCATTTAACAATAAATATCTACTTTACTCGAGTAATAAAATTAAATAATTATCCTGTTTTTATGAAATATTTATAAAATGCTGTAGTCATTTTTTATGAACTCGGTGTTTATAAAAAATGAATTGCCTATTTCATATTTAAACAATAACTTCAAGCGTGTAACCTGTCATTTTTTTTTTGTTGTCGTAGGGTATAAGTATTGTATTACCTTCATCATGATCTATTTCTCTCCAGATTGCTTTCCGGCATTAAAAAATATTAAGTTTCATAGATTTTGTTATTATATTTAAAACCCTCTTTAGGATGCAGACTGAATGAATGACAAAAAAAAAACATGAAAGTAATCATCGATGAGATAAGATCTCTCAAACATGGTGACGCTGTGACGCGAAAGACCGCATAGGGTAAACGGTGTTGTTGTAGGCATATTCCATTTTGGGTAGTAATGTTCATCGGATACTTTAAAGCCACCCTTCAGATTTTAAAAAATAGAACTAGCTGATAAGAAACGATTAAATTTTCATCGCTGATAACTGTAATGCGGCAAATTGGATTCTAAACCGCTGACACGCGTCAATGCGTACGAGGATATTTAATATTTTATGTGGGCACACTGTGTACAGGAACAAATTAGGCGTTTGAATATTCATGAATAATTACTAGTCCCTACCCGTTCATTTGAATTTAATCTATTTGTTGTTGAGCATTAAACTCTTCTGCCAAAACAGCGTTGTATCTTATTCAGACATCTAAGTGGCAGATGTTTCTATCGCTGGGTTTTTTAATATAATACAAAGTTTGAGCATTATAATATTGTGAGTAATGCAATAAAGTTTGAATATTTTAAAAGGCGGGCTGTTTAATTTGACTGTTGAACACAATTTAGTGCTAACTGATTTTTGAGATAAGGACGGAGGGAGTTTTGTTGAGAATAGTGGTTGATTGTTGCTAATAAATTGTATGTTTTTTTCTTGCAGGGTCATTTAATACAAAAAATAAACGATAAATGAAAAATTAAACAAAATGAACTAAAAAATACTTGGTAGATGGTTTTCTACGACAGTGTCAATCAGTGCTCAATTTTTTTCTTTTATTTTTAAAAAGACAATAAAGAAAAACATTTAAAACAAAAAGAATTTTAACATATGAGTGATTCAATAAAAACATTTCATAATGATCAATTATTTGCTGTGAAAAAAACGTTTATAGAAAATTGGCGACGAAATTGGTTTATTAATGAAGTGATTCTCGAGAAAAGCTTTTACGGCTTTTGAAAAGCTCTACAAAATGAGCACTTCTTCATCGTTAGATGATCACGAAATAGAAGTCAATGTTGTTTCGGAGCCTAATAGTCCAGAGCCTCCTAAGTTTAGATCAGTCAATGTCTTGCTAGGAGCTCATTCTCCTCAAAATGTAGCTCAAAACTACAGCATCAATGGCGGGAGAAAGTCTCCAGTTTTTATTTCGAAGAACCATGATAATAAAGTGATTGATCTAGGAAAATTTCGTGACCAACATAATTTCAGATCGAATAGTCCAGGGTTCACATACAGCCCCGAAAATACATCGTCTGAAACAATTAAAGCAGTACAATCTAATAAAGAAAGAAATTCATTGCACACGAACAAACATAAACCTCACGAATTATCACCGGATAGTCCAAAAGACAAGGAATCTTTAGAAAAACATCTTATTGGTGCTAATCTGAAGATGAAAGACGATATTGGAAAGGATGTGACTCGAAACTCTCCAAAAATGGCAGCTGGGCAAACATCTGGTTACACATCGTTTTCGATATCCAGTATTTTGAGCCGGAACGAGCCAAGAAGATCTGGTCTTCAAGGAGGAGGACCACGAGCAACCACTCCACCACGAGCTATGCTGGAAGCTGCAGCGTTGGCTGCTCATCATTTGCATTCCTGTTCTGATGCTGCCATGTTATCTAGGTAAGAAAATAAGAATTGTCATTTCAAGTGAACCAACACAGGGTTCGCTTTACTATTTATTTTAAAATACGACATTAATATATTCTAACCGTACTGATTATTGGAAATATTTTAACTGAATATTATCAATAACATTGACGCATTATTTGAATAATGATGGATAACATCTAAAATGGGAAATATTGTATTCGCATTTAGACTTTAACTTTATTTAGATATAAAAAAGATACATAATGATTTTCTTTCAAATATTCGACAGAATTGTATAGTATTTGTGTTTAGTAGAAAGTATAAATGTGTGCATACGATTGTCGGATACCATAATTGTGTTTTACCAGTTGATATAGCACACACATATGTACGTACAACAATCTAGCTTATATTATGCCAAAGTAAAATGATGATTATGTTAGTTAAATCCACGAGATAAAATATTAAATATGTAAATCAAGCCATTAATAACATAACTAGAAATAAGAAATAATCATTTTTTCGATCTCAACATATGTACAGAGTAATTAACAAAATCCAAGGCCGTCGGGTAGACATACATTCAAGATTATGTAAATTGATACTCCGTGTACAATCAATTAACCATTGAATATGAAATTGACATGGTATGTATAATAATTTATACTGAAATACGTTTAATTTAAGTTTATCGTCAATAAGCGTTTACTACGAATCAGATCGGCTTATTTATTTTAATCTGAGATTAGATTAAGATATTATTATCCGTTATCAAATAATTTAATATAACGTATCGTCGCTAATTTTCTACAAGCACGTATCTCAACTTTTGTCATTTTTGAGTTTTTTTTATGTAATGAATTCAGAATTTATTTCTTGATTTATTTAACTAATATAAAAACGTTTTTTCAAATAATATGGTCATTTGCTATGTTTAGAGCGAAGGAAAGGATTGCATAAATTGAAACGTCTTCGCTTCCATCTCTATTGACTTCATCAAATAAATTGAAGACAACGCCATTACACTGGTGTTATATAGCGATATAATGCAATAGCAATAGCGGTAAAATAAAGTACATTTATGTGTTTCCTGAAAAATTGTACTTTTTGAGATACGAGTTTGTAGAAAATTACCGAAGATATAACACAACACATAATATGATCATTTATTATACTCATAATATTTTTATTTGTTATTATGCAAGATTATTTTTTAATTATAATTTCTACTTATTTAAATATAATATTATTAATACAATACTTATAAAGAATCAGAAGTTGTCTTCAATTTTCTACTGAATCAAGTTATCTTAATGGTATTTTTAAATTTTAAAGTCGATATTCGTTTGCAGTTTAATACTTATAATAAAACGTTATTTGGCATCAATATCAAACATAATTTTATCATATATTATAATGGTGACCGATTTATTATATGAGATTTAATTAATTCATAATGTAATAACTTGAAGCTAACAGTTACAAAATAAGCAACTGGACATATGATTATAACAATGTTGGCCGCAAGGAATTTTATTCAAATGAGAATATTGATATTTAAATTGAATCACTTTACTTCACTTTTTTAACTATTGGAACATTTTTTGTAAGCTGTATGTTATACGATACAATTTGAATTCATATGTGATATAAAAATATTATCTTATTTTTTTAATTTGTTCAAATAGTAAAAATTGGAGAAATAACGCTTTCATGACACTTTAAATAATGCAAGATTAAATAATTGAAAGTGTTTCGATTCAAATCGCTCGAATTTTTACTGTCATAATAAAAGTATACAAACTGATAAATGTGTTAGTAACTCATGAAAAAAAATTTTTTTGCCCATTCCTATTGAATCTTAATATTCAATTAATGTTGTAAGACAGCTTCAAACTTTTGAAATAAATATTTAATTTTGTTGACAATTCTTTATTTAAAAAAGCCTCCATCGTTTATTGTTTCGTGTAACATGAAAAATAAATAGGTGTACACACATAAACAACGCTGTCACATGATCTCTACCGCCATTTGCAAAACGGCGAATAATTTGTCTTGAATCTGTCCCCTAAATTTGGACCCTAATAAAAACAAGTATTTGGGTACCAACCCTGTCTCTTTACCGGTACGACATGACTTGTTTACAACCCCTCTCTTCTCTGGTTCTTGCCCAAATTAGACGTTTACCCAACCCTCTTAAAGACACTCTCAAGAGCAACCCTTAACTTAATCATTTATGAGCAGGGTAAGTATTTCAAACTAATCTTGGACTTGTTGAGGAAAATGTTCAATTTAAAAAAAACTTCTGAGTGTAATAATAAAACTATATCATTCATATTCAATCGAATTCGTTATTGATGAATGTTAAAAACATACCAAATATCTCGTGTCAAATACCAATCATATTTTTTAAGCTAAAGTAATATTAATGTTTTTAGTTTATTAACGATGGGCAAGGCACCATTTAAAGCTATATAAGGTATCGATAAAAGCTTCTACTGTAAAAGCAAGCAAAACGTGCTTAATAATATTTTTTGTATGAAAAAACTAGTTTTGCAAAATATGGAAAAATCACTCAATAAGACAACACTCGAAAAGTGTCTTTAACATTTTAGATTTTTATTTTATTTCCGGATACGTAACATGATTTAAAAAAAATCCCTCATTTTCCGTCGCATTAGTTTTTTACACGTATTACCGAAAGAGGAAGCGAACTTCATAATAAAGGTATACATGTATGCATATTGAATGTCGTTTTCTATTGGTAAGGATTTATTAATACGGTTGCTATATTTCAATTTAAATGCTTTATTTGAATTTGTTTTAATTTACTTGATTTTTTTTTGAAAATTATGATAAAATTTGAATAGAATCATTTTTTTAACATTAACCTTCATTGATTTGCAAAATCAGCTGTTAATTGTAAATATTTTTAAAAAAGATAACTACATATGATACAGACGAACAGCGGACTATACGGATAGTATCACAAATATCAATAGATACAATATTGGTCAAAATGAGAGTTAACAAATGACAAATGTTTTATTCGCGGTGCCGCGGTATGTACGAAGTAGTAGGTACTCTCGAAAATGTTCTGTGTTATTTTTCGCTTTCGCACACGGCGCAAATTGGAGTACGCGATCCGCCGAAAATGTGGAGCACTTTGCGAAACCGCTTGCAAGCAATCGTCGGGAAAATAAAAGAAAACAGCAGCCGCTTTCTTGTTCGCTTCCCTTACAATGGAGACCGCTTTTCCGGTTCTTCATTATGGAGGCCTCTTTTCTCTGCCAAACGTACAGCTGAATCGTAGAAGCCTGCTTAAATTGCTTGCGGAAAGCTATTGAGGAATTTCGACAAAGAACAAGAATTCGGAACAATCCATAAACACAAGTTTGATAAGAAATGAAACAAGTGAAAATGTTAAGCATTATATTATTTACCAACTTATCTACGCACATTTGAAAGAACGTGTGATTTTAACAATTCATAATGACCCGGACTACGATCTAAGCTATTTTTTTTTATGATTTAAAGCTCGAGTCCTGGAATGTAAATAATTAAGAATTCGTACAAGTAAGTAAATATTAAAGTTATGCTTAAAAAATAAGACATGAATTAAAAATAAAACGATTCAATTTTTGTAAATATCATTCATCGATTCAATGCGGAAAATTTATTTTTGAATAGAATTTGACGTACAAATCAAAACTAAATTAATTAATCTATCAATCGAGCGATTTAATTCTAAATACGCTAACGGGTA
This sequence comes from Himalopsyche anomala, assembly GCA_031772345.1. NCBI lineage: Eukaryota > Metazoa > Arthropoda > Insecta > Trichoptera > Rhyacophilidae > Himalopsyche > Himalopsyche anomala. The sequence goes on from CM062823.1 coordinate 15,878,654, forward strand.
ATAAAAATAATTAGCTAACTGTAATAATAGTTGACTTTGCAATTTAATTTATCATTATCCGCTAATAATGATACATCAATATTGTATGAGTTAAAATTATGCACTGTTCATTAACACATAAATATCGCTAAATATAAATCAATTAGTGTGGAGGCGTAGTACATTTTAAGCGTTTTTTCTTTTTTCTGAAATCACTGTTTATTGTGAATTGTCACAAGCGGTGAACAATCTATCGCAATAATGAGAAAAAGATTTGGAATGAAAAGAAAATCGACAAGGAGAAACAATCAACTCGAACGTCTATTGATTGAAGTGGAAAAATGCGACAAATAATGCGAACAACACACAAACGATTCCGGAAAACGATTTTTTAGAGATATGAACAGTAGAACACTCACGACAATGGCTATTCTTTATCGATACTATTATGTGAAAGCTTTTTATTGTAGATTCGTGCTATAAAAAGGAAAATCTCACAAAATTAAGCATTGATTTTTTGGTTATACCATAAAATCATAATTTCTCATGTTTTAAAAAATTAAACAATTATTAAATGGTCACATATATATATATGCATACGTTTCTGTTTCTACTTAATTAAATAGAAGCTATATACATATATGATGTTTTATATATTTATAGTATTCTAAAAAATGTTGCTTTCAAACGACGACTTGTGTTTGTAAGCGGCAAGTCTGCCACCTTCACAAAAAATATATAATATATTTGCATGTTTACTGTATCTATTTATTTTTACAGTTATACCTCTCACAATTATTCGTTAATAAAATCAACTATATTGCTTCTCAATTCACACGTCATATTATTATTAATTTACGCGTTATAACTATATCAAAACTACGTAAGCACTGTGCTTCACAATTCCCAGATATGTAAATTGATTTTTATCATTTATTTGTGACTTCTTCGCTGTGTGTAAGTATTAAGGTTATTTTATCCATTGATTTTCTGCACTCGACCACAAAAAGGTGAGCTCGAAATAGCTGAACCACTAGCAATCGTCTAAATTGGCTCTCCATACAAATTCTGAACCTTTTGGTTTCAATAAAGTGACCCAAACATAGGTTTAGTGTCTGACCACTATACGTTTTACTCAAGTGCTTTGGAATATTGACTCACATATCATGTAAAGATTTAATCAAATGTATGCATTGCAGAATAAATAATTATAAATCCACATTTGCGTGTTTGCAATAAAAATAAACATTCTTTTGTACTTGCAGCCACAGTGAAATTGGAAACAAAAAAAATGTATGAGATAAATTGAAATATTTTACTTAAACATACATAGTTACTTAAAATATTTAATACTAAATCGTAGAAAAATTAGGGAAAATATGAATACATGTTATTAAAATCCTTAAGCTAAGTAATATTTGGCAAAAACTGGGCATACTGATACGAACTTACTTATAGAGCTAAAGCTAAATATGATAGTTGGACTTGGAAGACTATGAATGCGCCGCGAAACAAGTTAACTGTTACATTTTTCTTACAACATAGGAAAAGTATCTCAGATGATTTGTCTGAAGGAACAACATTTTCCAAAGCACGAATTGGACGAACGTGATCATATGGTCACAGTAAACACCGTTGTCTATTGATCACAATATTCATCATTTTTCTACCTGAATATCGTTGCTTTCACTCATATTTGGTTAAGAAGGGTACAGACTTCAGTTAGTTATCCGCCGCGAGGACAGTAACGGCCACCAAAAGCACGTGCGATTTTTTGAATTTCCGTTTTTTTTAATGGATTTTTTGAAACTGTATTTTTTTTTTATCAAAACATTAAATTATTTACAGTTCTTTTGCTAATATATTTGTATTGAAATTATGTTGATCTAAAGAGGTCAAATTGTAAATATTTAAAAAAAATTCACGTTTAGCTATATTTCAACCCCAAATGTTTGTGTTCCCATACGGTGACGCTCGTCCTTACTACTGTCCGTACACAATATTACATGGTAATAATAGGATGAGCATGACCATATAGTCATGCGGGGTTTCTATAAAACGACTTTGCGTTTTTTTTTTTTAAATTTTGTTAGGTATAAAAGTTATCCGTGACTTCAATATGGCTTAAAAAATATTTTTCTATCGAAAAAAAAGCTCTCGTCTCTGGAAGGTTAATATTGTCAATATAAGAAGACTTTTTTAACACTATATATTTAGGATATATATAATATCTATCACATTTTTTAATCTATATTTTTTTGCAGTATTAAATCTCTTGAATGAAGACGTTACATTGATTGATAAATAGAATAACGGTAGACCGTATTCAGTATTAAATCAGATCAAAAGTTTAATTGTATACTGTAATGGTTTCTAAGCTCCTGGATTAGCAGTGCTTCGTTAGCAAATTGTTAGTAAAGCTACTTTTACTTCCCTTCCACTCGGTCCAGCATTAACTGACCGCCAAGTGACCACAAGTGCTTCAATAGAATCTCTGGCTTGGCTAGTCTAACGTCATTATAAATGATAGTGATTTCTTATAAATATATTCCTTTCTAAGAAGCACATTGATTAGAAAAAAAATATACAACATGATACTTGAAATATAATTTCCTTCAGGGTACTTTATTTAATTGTATAAGCCAGAACTTGTTTTGGTTATTCTTAAAAAAAATTAGTGGTTGGTAACTACTAGGGATTCTGTGTCGGGACGTTCCGGGACATGTCGGGTTTTTTGCTGTCTTCATTTTTCAAAAAAGTCTCGGAACTTTTTTGGAAAATGTCCCGGGAATTGTTACTGTGATTTATGTGCCAATAACATGTACATTTTAATTTTGAAAAAAACAATTGTGTATTGAATGAAGGCAGGTATAAGAGGGGAGCCCCAAGAAAAACGGACACGATATGGTCGGGACGTGACACTTACCCGGGGTCTTAACAAAATTAAGTATGCATATATAAAAACGATCTGATGTTTGGGATTTATAATTTCGTAGAAGTTTCAAATACCATGTCTTTAAATATTGTAATATAACTGTAGTAAAAGCAAATTACAAAATATTAAAATTAAATGTTCACACCTGATTTTGTTTTATGTACAAATGTTTTTTCACTATTTCACAAGGGTTCCAATGTCTCAATAGGACAAAAAAGGTCTAAAAGCTGTATTGTGAAGTTACGGTTGGTTATAAATTTACTCCTGACGGCGGCATCATTGATATTTATACATTACATGTACCATTTTCATTCCTTAAGTAAGCATTGCACACATCCATTACATAAGAAAAATAATAATTATTAAACATTGTATTAAAAAAACGCGATTTTTACTAGTGCGTACTTTCAAAAGGCGCCGAGTGTATGTAATACATAAATACATACATACATGCAAATATTTAATTTTAATAAAATTATTATTTTATTGAAGGGGAAATAAAAGTCTCGAGTCCCGGGATGTCCCGGGACTTTGATTTTATCACGCTCCGAGTCCTGGGACTTTGAAAACCCCGAGAATTCAGAATCCCTTAACTACGTAAACAACTAATAATAAATATAATATTGAATTGGTGTACACTTTATTAAGCACTTATTATAAATTAAATTGGCGATTAAAATATGTCTTTTCCGTTAAAACACCAAAAGGTTATTAGTAGATTCAATAAAAAAATAATATATTAAATACTTTTTGCAGTAAGGTTCAGTGTTTAGTTCAGTGGAGGAGAACCTGCGGCCTCTTGACTACTCTGATGATCCAAATGATGACTTGATCAAAATATTCACTTTGATCAACAAAATATATGCAAGCGTTTGGAAAAAGAGCGTAATCAACCCATTATATGTTCAACAGTCAAAAAAAAGGGGGGGTGTGAACTTTTTCTTATGTTTCTTATGTCTGTCAACGCGGCCCTATGTTTAATCAGATAAATTAATGTGACCTTTAGGAATTAAAAGGTTACCCACACATGGGTTAGTCTTTAAACATTTTTTCAATCAATATTTTAACAGAAACCAAGAAATTTTGCAAGTATTCAGATAATTTAGGTTTAAATACATTTGAAATGAATATAATCCACAATCATTCTGTCAACTCTCGGTGGAAAAAGAATATTAAAAAAAACAGTTTACAATATTCATGATGAGCGCTCCTGATCTTTTATAAAAAATAATGGAATTAGTTCAAAAAGTACTATATTTTAAAAATCTATTATAAAATTCATGCTAATTTTTAAATTAAAGTACTGATATTACGATCTTATTATGTTTCGATTTGGCGCTTTTAATCAAAATAAATTAATAGGCTAGCTACATTTTTCACCGGATGCTCTCACATTTCCTTTCATTATACTTTACTTGAAGTTGTTTAGATTTATAGCAAAGATTCAAACCCATTTAATTGAAGAGTCGTTTAGCATTTACGCAGCCATCTATCTATTCAGGGTTGAATTATTCACAAATTGTGCATAAATAATTTCATGATGTAAGCTTCAATTAAAATTGCTTGTTAGTGTATACATTGACTAACGAATGTATACAATGACAATATTTCACACATTAACATTGAAATATATGTACATATTTTATCACTTATGATTAATTGTATTTTAAATAAAATATTCTGCCGAATAGTTACTACAGTGGTGCCAACTTTCATAATCTGGTTTGTTGTGACAAAAAAGCCACGCGTAATTGTTTAAAATTCGTATTACTATCAGTTTAAAATGAAAATAATATATTTTCCAATTGGATTTTCTTCGTTGTCATAGGAAATACAGATTTTGAAAAAATCTCTGGTTTTAAAACCATCAGTGGATTTTAATCAATCTATATTAAATAAATGGGCCCATTAGAGGTGAAATGAGAAAAGTGATATTTTAGAAAAAAAATTAAGTGAGTTGTAATATTTTATACGTCTAAGGGTATCGTAAAAGTGACGTAACTCCAGTTACTACAAATTGTAATAGTGCTATTTCACTTGATATCAATCAATATTGAAATTTATCAGTGTGCAATAATATCGTAGAACTATTTTTTTTTTTTACAAATAATCAAGCACATAGAAAACCATTAACAATTTTAGCATCGTCGTTTAACTTTTGTCCTTTCGGACAAATCGAACTTTCAAATGTCAAATAATAATACGATTAAAAAATATGTTCAACCACATTTCCAAGTGCTGAGTTCTAGTGACAAATTATCAATATTTAACTAATGACAAAGAGCAGCCATTTTACCTAGTGCTGTCCTGCAAACCGGAAAATCGGCAATAGCTTTCCTTAAGTGTTGCCAATCTCCAGGGAGTTCGTTTTCTTTAAACATTCAGCTACTTAGAACAGTTGCGAAGTTTGAAGCTGAAAGCTGTATTATAAGAGGGTGGCAGTAGAAACTTTACAAGAAGGGTAGAGGAGGTGGGGTTACAGGGCTGCTACCCTTACCTAGAAACAATGATAATATTTCACCTGAATTACAAAAATTAAAAACACACATCAACGATGTATTCTCTCACATAATATACACAAAGAAATAAATAATAAATAAACTTTTCTAAGAAGCAAAATTTTCTCTGTATAAAAAAAACTTTTAGATACTCTTTTCTAGCAAAAATTGATACACAAAATGTGAAATTAATACGTATAATTAAATTTTCTAAATACGTGTATGTTTTGTTTGTAAATCCTTAATTCAATAGAAACATAATATGTATTATGAAATAGAAAATTAATTAGTCGCGGTTTGGTGAAAAATAGTCTTTATAGAATCTTTGTGTTTTATTAAACGTATTTTTTAAATTTAAATATGAGATATTCTGAAAAATGATAAAGCTTTATCAAGTAAAAGCTTATTAAACTTTCATCGTATTTCGTATCGAGTACATGTATACTCCGGAAGCTGTTTAAGTTTAAACTTAATGCTATAATTTGCAAGCGAAGATGGAAAACATATTTTTAAAAATTAAATTCGATTTTTTATTAAAGCACAGTTTTTCATATTGTTTAAAAGCATATTCTGTAAAGATGTTTAACATAATAATGTTTGATTTAAATTATTGAACATCAAAAGCAATTTATTCCTAATCTATGTTTATGACAGTTTTAATAAGTATCAGAAGACGAAAAGTCTTTATATACTCACATATTTTATTGATTCAAAGTAAGATGTTGGCAAACAGATTATAAAATTGCTTTTCTATCACTTCATAGTTTTGACACAGCACTCCGATTAGAGTAGTAAATATCTACGCACGGTTTGTAAATAAGTGCTAGAAAAATCAGTTCTATTTTCATTCGACTGTCAAAATCGTGTTTTCCGTTTTATTGGTTTTCCGTGTTATTTTTCTACCTTTATAAGGCTTCTGCGCGCAGAAATTTCCCAAAAGGGCAGATCCCACTTTAGCGCTGACAACACTTGATGGTTTTCGATAAGTAGTCCTAGTCAACTACTCAACACACAGTGCAAATATTTACTTCCTACCACCTAAAATCCAAAGAAATATAACAATTTAATATTAAATTTAATAATTTTATTTTTGAAGACGCAACGTTATTTGTAATAATTCTTATAAAAGCTTGGTTATGTAAAATGGTTTATATATCGATATAAGAATATAATCATGACATTTATATGCATCTCCCCCCGAAATCATTATTTACTGATATAATGAGGATGATTTTTTTATAAAACTTAGAAGTTATTGATTATATAAAAAAAATACTCAGACAGAGATTTAAGATGTAAATCGATATTTTCGCAATTGACGTTTCGAGACATTATTTTTTTTATCATAACATCAACTTTGTAAATTTAATTTTTTTATTCAATAATATCTGTATTCTAGTAAAAATGTTTTTAAAAACAAACATATCCGCGATAATATTTGATATTATAACTGCTAAAAAACACCTTTATTTTATATACTAAATTTTGTGATGGATCATTGATCAAGTTTAGTATATTATTCTATACGCAAAGTTTTCCTACCCTAGTACTTTGAAACGTCGATATAAGAGGCACTTAAGTTAAGTTCCTACTCTGCAGGCAATTCCTTGAAGAATTGTAGAAGCTTTCGACAGGAACGAAGGCCTCCGTTTCGTTCAATTAACTATTTATTAACCAAATATACCATTTACTAAATAGTTTACAATCTTAAGTTCTGCAGAAAGCTTAAGCAAGTACGCTTTTATTGTCAAGAAAGACTTTAATTTAATCTTTACTAATTATATTATATGTTTAAAATTATTTTCCACTTAAAATTAATTGTGTTGATTTTTTTTGTGCGGGCGACGAAGTGAATTTAATACCGACACAACAAATATTTTTCAAATAAGCTGAATAAATTAATTCGTTATTTAGACATCAAACTCAATTTAAAAAATAATAATTTATAAGAAATAACAATATTAAATAACTAAATCGTTTCTTTAATCCAAAGAAGTGAAAAACATTAAAAAAATGTGTATTTTTAACGGAAATTTCAAACTGGAGGAAGAAGAATATTTCTTGAAAGACAGTCCTGGATCATTTTAGTCTATCTCATCCAAGATAATATGTACGTACTAATATACTCCTTTTGATATTTTGAGAAGTCAAAAAAAGTTTTATATTGGTGATAATATTCATATATTAGTAATGAAGAAATTAACTACATTAATACATACTGACAATTCATAAAATAAAAATACGATTTTCATAAGTTTATCAAATATAGTTTTTGTTGGGTTTTAATGTAGAGCGTAAAATAAATTTCTCATAAAACGCTTAGAAATTAGTAAAATCATGAACCACACATATTTAAATTGGGTCAAATTATATTTCCCGAAATTATATGATGTAATAAAGGTGTGCTAATGTATAATCCTCTCGGGATTTTGTTATAATTGGGGCGTTTTGATATGATTGATAGTACACAATTTCGAAAGAATAGTAAATTTAATAACACTTTACAATGAGAGATAAACCGAACGAATTCACGCAATTTCGCGTAAGTATCATTATTACATTAAGCGTGGTAGTTACTTTTTCTTCGGAATATTTACATGGCAATAGGCGGTAGCGCGTTATATATCATTACTTAATATAATGTCGGTATACTGCCAAAAAACGTTAAGTCAAAAATTGGATGTTTTGATTTATGAATTCCGATCGATAGACTTAAACACGTAATATCATCTGACAAAAACAAGTTCACTCTTTACAGATTTATTATTTTTTCCCAAAGACGATAAAACGACTAAACGTTTTTGAGCTGTAAACATTTTGAACAATTGTTGTTTTCAAAAAATAAAATGTTGATAATGCTCGTTTTGAGTAAAACCCGTCCTGATCATATAAAATAAAAGAAGAATTAGTACAAAAGAATGTGTTTTTCTAGAATATACAAGCTTTCCGTTAGGTATTGACAAGTAAACACCTTAAAAGTGATCAATTGTTGTTTGTTCACTTGTCTTATTGCATAAGGTCACGCTACATTTCAGTTCGCTTTATGATGTTCGGAAAAGTCGAATATCTCAAAAGAAGGTTATTTGATTTGAAGTTTTTTGGCATTATACCGAAGAATTATTATGCTGCTGGCGGATTTTTTTTTTAACTCATGTAAACTGTTTTAAAGAATTTTGTCGTCAGTGGTCTAGTGGTAATCGTTGTATACTAACAATTTAACTCTCAGCAAGTTTGATGTCAAACATAAATTTTCACAATTCATATTTGAGATCAAAAACATCACTTTTACGTGTGTGATGTCTTTTTTACTCGAGTTGATGTCGATTTACTCTAATAATTTTCCTTGACTTAATCTCTAATGAACAAAATATTGAAAATCATCAGGTGTAATTTCAAACATTTGTTTCATTGTGAGGAAGTGTTTTTAAGTGATCGCCGAAACTAATTTTGAAAAAAAAAATATTTGTGAACATTAAATTGATTGTTTTTTTTATAAAAATATCTATAATAAGACTTTTCAAGTATTAATTTATAATATTTTAGATACATATACAATATTTAAACTAGAAAAATCTAGATTTCCTATTAATTACACCTATAAAAAATATTGACTGTTATCAAAAATTTGTAATTATTATTGCGTATGATAGATAATTGGTTTATTCAATGGCGAAGACATGTCGTAAACTTTATTTTTTTAAAACATATTTTTTGTTCTATTTTACAGATTGGGGTTCATGTCATCATTCGGCGCACTTGGAACTCGCTACGCCCCTCTTGCTCCGACGCCATGGTGTGCTTGGGGTGCTCTGCCACCGCTACTGGATAGACCTAGTCCTAACCATGGTAAATTATAAATGCCATCATATATTTATATATATAACAATACAAACCCGTAGTATATGTACTCATATAATATAACTATTTCCAGTTAACTTTCGATCGATTAATCTAAATGGATGTTAACCTCCGCAATAATTACATCAATCTTAATTAATTGAGTAGACAAGTAAGAATGTACAATAAAGGTATGCAATGCTGAAATAAACAGACATAACAAACAACAAGCTGTTTTGTATATAATTTACTTGTATTCAAACAAATGAATAAATAATTTATACAATAATCACAGCCAGTATAAAACAGAACATCCCTTGTAAACTATTTGTATTTTTAATATTTTTAAAACGTCGAATAAAATATAATTTTGAAAAAGTCTCTCCTTTATAAGATAATATTTGAGAGATTGCTTCAAATTGCATACAAATATTACTTAATATTGATATTTTAAGTCTATCTATCTTTATTTATGCAATTGAATTTTTTTCTGTTATGAGAATATGAGAAACATTTTTTAAATAATAAAGAAAAAAATGTGTCTATAAAAAATAGTTTGTTCAACCAGATTTTACCTAATTCTAATTCTAAAAAGATATAAATTTAAAAATCTTTCGCAGATTTTATAAATTGTTCGAAACAGTCACTATTTTGTTTATAAAATTTTACTTTATTTTATCGCTGTAAGACAATAAGGTTTCAAGATATTCTTTACATTTTAATTATTTCTGTTCTGCTTCTTTGATGCTGTCTATTTTCTTTCACGTAGGTTGTAGAGGATAATGAGGAATTACAAAACCAACAAAATATAAACTAATGATATCGATATAAAATTTGGTTTAAAAAAATGCTCAATTTTATCAGGAGGAAAAAATATTTTGTGACGACACGTGATAATGAACAGTCAAAAAATACACAAAATCGTTTGGTGTCGGTTACAGAAAACTTCAAATAAGTTTTATAAAATAGTGTGTTATATAACACACAGTTCGAATTATGACCAGGTAAGAGCATAATTATTATTGTCAACGATGAAGTGATTTTAAAATGCAAAGCGCAATCGGATATAGGCGCACACCGTTTTGTAAGTGAACGATTTTAGAATCCTTACAAAGGTTTCAACTTGCAAAGCATCGCTTCGATTGATTTTTGTATAACGCTGTTTATAAGGCCCAAATCGGAATTAAAAACATATTTTTAGACACCGATAATACGAAATTAATTCACTTGCGTTTACTGACACAGCCCATTATCTTGATTCATTTGAATAATTTTAACAACATTGTTTAAGTGACGTTTTAATACTTTTTGTCGATATTCAATATTTATTATGCTTAGTCACGTAAATAGTTCATCGTGTATACATAAAAACTAAATGAAGTGATCAAAAATTATAACGCATACAAATAAGGCATTTATGTCTTTAGAATGTTCGACAGTGAAATCGTCTTCTCTTTTCAAAAGCTTTATTGCAATGGTTCTTCCCGTATATATTACATATTATATTAAATACGACTCTGCACTCCATGGACTTGCATTGATGTACCTCCGTCCAAGTATTGTGTGTCAGTCGGTGATCGAGCCGCTAGATTAAATGATGGATTAGCAGATGATTTAGATATTACAGAACAATCGCGTGCGGAAACCAGCCAAGTTTGAAACCTGTTTCGCAAAAATATTGCATGCAGATGTCAGATACAGCATTATTGTGTTTTTTTTTAATAGCGAATACTGAATTAAACATTGTTTGTTCATTAAAAAACTTGCTGAAGAGTTCAAAAAATATAATTTAGTAAAGAATTGCATAGCATTTACGATGAGATTAAGCATCAAGTTCCTCGGTTATTTATTATCTTTATGTTTATAAATTACACTTCGATCAATAAACTGTTGGTAATTATTATTGTAGATTTTACTTTAATTTCACTTTTAAAATAGTTTATTTCGGAAAAGAAGAATTGAAAATATTTGACCTGTTAACGTTATAAATAACGTTTTCAATATTTTGTGGTACGACATTTTCTTACAAGTAAAAAATATACTTTGAATTTTATTGCAAGTATACACTTCGATTAAGGCATTATTCATAATATTTGATTGGATAAGGCTATAGGGAATTATTATTAACGTATTGATGTTACCTAGTGGAAAACGTAACGTATAAACAATTCCAATTTTTAAAACATCACATGTCTTGTAATAATAACACCATTGCCAACTATATATACTAAAATAGATTAATCATTGTTTTATTTCGAAACAATTGAAAAACAGATTTTATCATTCTCGAAAGGTTTAATCTTATTTTACCTCATTCTAGTATTCTATAAAACACAATACTATGTAGACAAACAATTGTGTATACCCTTTGTTAAATGATCTAAAAGGAAACCGTTAAAGTTAAATAATATCGCATTTCAAAACATTAAAATGATGATGCAGTGCCTCACACGATTTGTGATGACGGGGTAGTTTTCAAATATTTTATTTTTAATTGTAAGCAAAAAAAACTTTTCAAGAGTCCTATTAAATTAAGATAGATTATAAATATTTGAATCACTTCACGGTGAATATTTTGGTAGACACATCTTATTCAAACCTAAAACCAAATTTTCAAAGTATAATAAAAAATATATGTTAATATTCTGTATGAAGTATGTTATCTTTTCATAAAAAGCGCTCATACTTTCTGCCTGGTACAAAATACATTTATCGACAATTCAATAGAAAATTCGTTGTAATATACTACAGAGTTCTAAATATATCTATGTTTGTAAATATCTAAAGATTTTACTAAATTGATTGAAATAAATAGATTGAAGAAGATTTTAACCCTTTGATTCATCCCTTGTGACGCCGATGAACTAACCTTTGTATGGCTATTTAAAGGGATGAGCGGGATTTGATTGCTATAGCTAGTGAAAAGTGAAAAGGGACGATTCCTTTTCATGGATGTTGTAACTTGATCACAAATATATTGTTCATTCAATTGATTGAAATCAGAATTAGTTAAACCTAATTTCGTGAAATGTTAGAATCTGTAAAAAAAAACCTACGTGTTATTTATTGTTAACCATTACTACTGGCACATTTAAACCTAAGATGTTTTACTATAACTGGTTGTAAAATGATTTTTAAACTTCATTTTTAATGAAACGAGGGGCCTAAGAATGTAATAATACTAAGATTATATAATTATAGTTTCACGAAGGACTCACACACTTAAATGTTAATTTTAAATTTCGGTTAACTATGAAACTTTTCATAAAATATGTAATTCACATAACATATTTCCTTATGTTGTTTTTCTATTCGAAAAATTCCTGTGATGGTACATAATTTCACAATGAATATTTGATTGCTATTTTAAATAAGTTATAATATTTAAGTTGTGGATTTTGCCTTTCGATGATTAATTGTAGAATATATAAAAGATACATATATTTTTTTTAATATATCATATATAAAAAAGCTTTCAAGCACCATTTAAAAGCATTCTTTCATTTGCCTAAAAAGAATATTCATTCTTATCTAATGTAATTAATTATTGTGCTTGTAATTTAAAAACGGAGCCAAGTAAATGAAATTATTCAATTTGTCGAAATCCAATAAAAATAAAACCCGATAACAGAAAAGTAAAAACATAAAGCAACGGGCATGCCCTCTTATCACTCCAATCTTCCGAATGAATTTGGGTAAATTATATCGTTATACGTTAATTTACATAATCGCTGTATTTTTTTGCCCCAGGGTTGCGCAGCCAAAATAAACAGTGAAATGACGTAATTACAGGTATTTTCGTAAGCCGGGTGGAACAGACTACCAGTTAACTAACTGATGACGACCTGTTTGATAAGAATATCAATTATTTTTGGGTTTATTTGATTAACAAACTTTTGGATAATTTTGATATCATTTTTAGGTCGTTAATAATGTATAACTATTACAGGCACGGGATAATAATATGGCAATACATATTCAAAAGGGCAACCATTATTTAAATGAACCCAGTTTATATTGTTTTATAATTTAATTTACATTTTTCGATTTAGGATAGTATTTTTTAAATATATTGAGAGATTTTACGTGACATGCATTTTTGAAGTAGCATTTAAGTAATTTGCATTACTATATTGATTATTGACCGCGTTCACGAATAACTTATTTGCTTGTGTTAATTTGACTTTGATGCTATCTACAGAGACAGTTAATTGTTTTTGGTTTATCATAATGATTACTTTGATTTGAGATATCCACAGTACTTATAAACAGATATTTTTTAAATTGTTTTCTAAGCAATATGAATGAATATTGTTCATTTATTTCGTCTCTTGTACACGTTTTTATGTACTAAAATAACATCAGAAAATATTAAGTTAACTGCTATTTTTATGCTTAGATGATTTATGTATTTAATTTTCTTATTTTATTTTTAATGTTATTTCTCGAAAATACTCAATTCCAAAAAGCTATATTTTCTTACTTAAAAAATGAGTTTCGATCTTCGGATAAAAAAAAACATTTAAAACCATAAAACGAACTTCTATGTAATATCCAAATTATAAAGTAGGATGTTTCATTTATAAAAATTGTCTTTTAACCGTTTGAACGGTGTGATATAGATTTTTTAAATATATAATATAATATGATGCGGGTGGTAAATTCAAATATATTTTCATGAATTGTTTAGAAATACGACACATTTCGGTACAGTTACTGCTGTGAACACTTGCATTAAATATTTTCCATGGATAATAAAAATCCAGCTTTACTATTTAATCAGTATTTGAGCGATTATGATTTTTTTCAAATTGGAAAATCAGTCTCGATAATTCAAAATATATGATGAAATAATTTGTGCTAGATTAATTAAAGTAGACGCGCGCAAAGATGCTTTTTAGTGTTAAGTAGTTGAAAATGATGATTGATATGTTCACATATTTATAATTTCGGCTGCTTAATTCTTGCTGTCGAAATGTCAGCGGAATTAGGTGAAAAGTAAATTGTGTAACTGGATTTAGTTCCATAATCCCCCGACAGGGGTGTCGAGAGCGAACATCAAAGGCAAAGTGGATTCACTAAAACACACAAGAAAGGTAATTCCACTAATTGACGTGTTACAGTCAATATCGGAAGCAAAATATTCAAGTTAAAGTTTTTTGATATTGATCGACATTTGCTCTAAGGTAAAAAATATATAAACATATCAATAATATGCCAGTGAGTGATGACTTTTCAAGTAATCAGACAGGATTCGAAGCACTTAGAATTTTATTTAATAGTGTGTGTGGGAATAAATGTGTATGAATTGGAACAGATTTTGAAAGTAATGATTCCAAAATTAAACAAATTATCTGATGTAATTAATTTTTGTCGTTAAAAGTATTGAGTGTCATAAAATAGTTATATCTGTGTGCGAAAGGAAAACGATGTTAAGTCTGTAATCTGTACTTCTCAGGAGAGCCAAAACAAGATTTTCATTTATGTTAATGTAATAAGATATAAAATGTAATTTTTCAACGTAAAATTTTCTAATTCCACAACGATGATTTGACATGTCCTTTTTCCACTCTACGCATGCACGTATTGTTGTTATTATGGCATGTTCAACTTATTTTAATTGTTTCAAGGATTAGCGCTTTTTTACTTTCATATACAGATATAATCGTTGTCAAAAAATACGTTTTACTTTCAAAGCACTTTTTTTTTGTTTATGGTTAAAAATGTATTTATTTTATCTACTATATTATATGTATGAAGCAATAAATACAACAAATATAAACATTTGAATGGCTTAACATTTAATTCTTTGTGGACGAAACTATTTGCACACTTGCAAATTTAATGCAAACTGTCACATTTAGACTCGTAAGTCTATTATTTTATAAATAATTCAAGGTTGACTTTGCTCTGCGAATGATTTTTTTTATAGATAAAAACATAATGTAATAATTTCAATATAAAGAAGATAAAATATCAATTTTAAGTACCAATAAAATCTATGACCGACAAATGGACACCTGGATATTTTTGTAAAACGAATAGCCAACCGGTTATAAAATTCCAACGTACACGTTATGGATTTTCCACAACCTCGTTTCTTAGATTTGATTTTGTAGCAGCTTTTGAGCTTATGCTCAATGACACATAAATGAAAAATAAAACTGAAGCCGTATGAATTGTTGGACTTAGTGTGTTTCTTCCAACATGCTTGTTTTGTGGGAACACGATTAAAATACGATTATTGTAGTCTTAAGATATTGCACTTGATTGTGATTTACAGGGAGGAATTAATTTAATATTTTTGTCAATAAGCAAACAATATTTAAGCAAAATATAATTAAAACAATAAATTATTTGCCAGATTTTTTTCATCAATTAAAAACTATCTTTTGCTGGGCAGAACCTTCCTTCAGAAGATAACAATAGACACAATAGTTGGTGTCAACTAACGATGCTTAATTTGCAATGTTTTTCCACCGAGAATTGGTGATATTTTTATCCACGTCCGCTCCCAATGCGTAGCTCGGCATATCAAATATTTAATTATACATGTTTTTTTTGTTTAGATGGCTCAAGTACCACAAATGAAGAAAGGTCTCCCCCTGGTTCTCCAGTACCTCCAAGAAATCCTTCTCCGAGAAGTCGCAGCCGTTCACCTCGACCGTCGAGTTCGCCACAACCACCCGGACACCAATCTCGTCTGCAAGCACCATCACACCCTGCGTATCTTGAAACAGAATCTTACCTACAGAGATTTAGGCCAAAGAGTCCAAACATTACCCATCGGGAGCCATCTTCAGGGTTCAATCAATCTCAAAACGGAGTCGGCTTTGGATCGTCCTCAAACTTGAATCAAAGTGGAGAAGAAATGGTCGTCGATTCTGATGGTGACGTTGACGAGAGTGATGATTTTGACAGCTTGAAGGACTCGGATAAAAGATCGACAAATAACATGTCTCCGAATGGTCAAAACTCCCTAAATAAGAGAAAGAAAAAAACAAGGACAGTATTTTCAAGATCACAAGTGTTTCAACTTGAATCAACTTTCGATATGAAACGTTATTTAAGTAGTTCAGAAAGAGCTGGCTTAGCGGCTAGTTTACATTTGACTGAAACCCAAGTGAAGATTTGGTTTCAAAATCGCCGTAATAAATGGAAGCGGCAATTAGCTGCAGAATTAGAAGCAGCCAATATGGCTCATGCTGCACAAAGACTAGTGCGAGTCCCGATTTTATATCATGAAAGTGCTGGCGGTGGGCAAGGGTTAGGTTCACTGGGCTCGCCTCTTCACCACCATCCGGCTTTAGGTTTGCATCATCATTTTGACGGGAGCTCGGGACCGACTTCTGGACTATTCCTTCAACAGCCGCCGTCGACTCTTCCTCAAAGCCCAGTGACATCCAGAGCGCCACTGTCTGGCCTCGTCTAGTCAAGGTTTTACTAGATTGAGACGCATCACGTTTTGTCTAGTCGAGTTTTTCGTTCACTTCGTTCGATATAATTCATTTTCCCGAGCATTTACAAGAATTATTTTCTTCGTTCTTTGCCCTAGTATTAAAAAAAACTTTATTATTGAATTGGTAAAGCTTCAAAATTTATGTTTTGTTTTAAAGACGCATATTTTGGTGCGTGAGTGTTAATACAATATTTCTTTGTGCAATCGATAATATATTTGAAAGATGTTTTGAAGTGATTATTACATAATTATATACAATTTAAAAAATATTTGTAAATACAAAATCTGAAAATGGATTGAAAGAAGACTTTATTTTAATTAGTTTGCCAATGAATAAGTAAATAAAGTGTAAATAATAATAAAATATTGTCTAAGTAGTGTGAATAATTTTTGTAAACCAATTTTTATTGTTTTATTATGAAAAAGTGTTTTAAACAGTGAAAAATTATCACAATGAAGAATAGTGTAAACAAATATCTTAAGTCAAGTGTATTTTTGTGCATATAATTATTGTTAGCTGTAATAATTACTATCATACTCGTCTTCTTATTATATGAATAATAAGTGTATTGTTATGACGTACTTTCGTATAGAATATATTGTAATTTGCATTTTCTTCTTCTATTAATCTAAATTAAGATAATTATAATAATTGTATTGAAGAATATAAGAAACTGTTTACTTCACCAGACTATTTTTTTTATTTTCTATTCATAAAAACTGATTGAATAATATTAAAAAAAAAAAAAATGAAATTTATTTTTAAATCGATAAGTAAATTTCTCATTTTTGTCTTGTTACCAAATTACTTATATTTTATAAAAAATATATCAATAAAGAGTAAAAACACCAATATGCTGTAAATGAATTTACATACCGAAATTAATTGCTATAATTATTTCATCAACAACTTTTTTTATAATTATTTTTTTTTAAGCCAATACCTGTATCGTTATAATAAAATTGATTAATCTTCCAACATATCTTTCTGGTATTTTTATAGTTTACAGAAAAAAATTGAATAAATGTTTTTGCAAATGGGAATAAAATATTTAATTTTAATGTTATGAGCCTTCAAAAAAATTATTATTTATGTTTATTATCCATAAAATCCTACAATAAAATTTTGTAGTTGACACTGTTCATCTCAAACCAGTTTACTGAAAAATCTACAAGACTTCAATATTTTGGAATAAATGAAGTCTTTTTCTAATACGTTGAATTTTAAAAACAAGTAATTTTTATAGTACCACACAATTGCAATAGAAAAAATTTAACATCAAACATATAAGTGTCAAATGAAGAAAAAGTTAATGTTTATATGATGATCGTAATATCGAGTTGTATGTTGTATTGTATAAGTACCTATGTGATAATTAATGTAAATGTACTTAAATAACAATAATACAAAAAAATAGTGATTGATTTGTACATATAATTTATATTATTATAATAATGATTATGTGACATTTAATAATTAAATATTCAAAATTATCATACGATTTTTTCTTTTCCCCGATAATGTTAATGAGAGGTTCACTTAGCGTATTCGTTTGTATTGAGAAATAATGGCATAACATATTCGTACGAAGGAAATTTTGGTTTGTCGGTTTTTAAAAACCGGTTTTGAAAACCCGGTTATCAATCAAAATTCGCGACATTGGAAAACCGGTTTTTTCAACTTGCTAATCTGGATTCAAATATTTGAAAATAACTAAAATTTTATGAAAAATGCCAGTTTTATTTACTCGAAACTGCCGTTATAATTAAAACGAGATGGAATATGTAGTTTGATAGTTAGTAGACATAAAAGAATGTGCTAAAATAGTGTGTTTTGGTTTATTTAAAAAAATATTTTTGTTGTGCATTTTGATTCAGATACACGTCGAACGCGTGGGTAAATTATAATTACTTCCACGCTGAATAGGAACACTGACAATTTTAGTGTCTTTTGAGATATTGTTTATATTAAACGAAGTAAAACCGGTTTTATCAAAAGTAGGTTTTATTATTAGCCTTCATTATAGTATTAATTATTCGGTATATTTTATAACCTTCAAAACAGCACCAACAATTTATTACTGACATTTGTATATTTTCTGTAATTGAAATGTCGTTTAAAAAATTATGGGTAAAATAACCAACAACTTATTAAATTGCAAAGATTTCGAAAGTATTTAATATACAATACCACGCAAGCACAAGAAAAGTTAATCAAACACCCTTTTCAATAGACTCTTTTTGTATGGCGTGTGCACAAAACATTCCGCTAAATAACTTAATTCGTGTTAAACTTTCAAACGTTTTGCCGTTCTGAACAACAATTTATCAAGTTTTTTTTTACAAAACAACTGCCCTGTTTTGTTTTAATACAAGCATTTTAATTGATACAATATGTTAGCTTTTTGCGAACGTTACCTGTGTCCCGGTCTATCAATCACATCGTACAGTGTGTGTTATCACCCGAAGTATTTCTGCTATTTTTAAAAATGTAACCAATGTTTAAATATACGTAGAAGGTAATTTTTATATTTTATGTGTTAAATTATGATATTTCATACACTGGTATTTAGACCAAAACGCTTTGCTTTAACAGTGAAAATAATAAGGTCAAAACGGGTCAACTAATAGAAATGGTCGGCCAACTTCGTTGGCTTTGGTTACAGACGTCTTAGGCTTGAATCCTAGCACACATTTATCTTAAATAAATAGCGTACATATTATGAATAGTATTTTGTGTAACTTTTTTAAAACGATTTTCTATACCAGAATGTTGTTCTATTTTCAAATAACACGGTTATTTAAATATTTTTGAAATAAATTCTTTCACATTATTTACACGGTTTTTTGTGGAAATTATCTAACGTGTAAAAAAGAATAGAGTGTACGTGGTTTCTATATAGACAGTCAAGAATGAAGATTTTTGTTCGAACGATGCAAGCAAGTTCGTGAGACAGTATTTCGAATAATAAAAAAATTTAATCATCAATATTGATTAAACAACACTAAAAGTGTATGATTTTTTATTAGCAGTAGCTACCTATTATAAACAGTTTGCAACATTGGAAGCTTACGTATCTACTAACTATTTATTTAAGAGAAAATTTATTTTAATATGTTTTATTAAAATATAATTTTAGGATACGTTAAAAAATTGTTCTTTTGCATAAAAAATACCGACATTATAAAGAGGAAAAACGTTTTATTTTGAATTCAATTACAACATCAACGTATTTAGAAATCTTATAATAATATTACAAAACTTTCAAGTATTATTTAAAGGGAAACATTATTTAGCGTATAACATGTCTTTATGGTTAAGACTTCGCCATGTAGACATACCTAGAATCGTTTTGATTATGTTTTAGTTTGTGGTTTACCACACATTTGTCTTAGAGCACTGTACGTTACTACATACAACAGAATCTCAAAATCACTGTGACGAATACTTTGAGTAATTCATAGAGAATCATTAGATAATCTCTGTAAAATGCAGACTAATAACGTGAACTTTTTGTGCTTCGCTGTCATCAAAAACTATATTTATTCGTTGAATTAAGACATATTTGATAGAACCCTAGTTTTCACAAAAATAATGAAATATTGTTCACGACCAGGTATATTATATATAAATAGAACTTTTATTATAAATCAATCGATTTATGGATTTTTATTCGAAGATATGGATGTCTGTAATGTTTAAAATTCCCACTGACCCATTCAAATCCAAAAAATAAGGCACAGAGAAAGCGATTAGCTAACCACTAGTTTTTTCTATCCCCTACGTTCTTAGAAAAAGAGAGATTGAGAAATTCAGTAACAGGCAGTTCTCGTAGAAAACTTTATACTTAGAATACTTTGTAGAAGCCATACAATATATACTCCACATTGGGAGTGAACATAGTTTAAAATAATAAAAACTGGTTTATCAATAATTAGCGATAAACTGTCGGTAATATTGAAAGGTACTTTATTTTTTCTGGTGTTCTTATTTCGCAATAAATTGTGCTCATTTTATCATAAGCAACCATTTTTCGTGACCAATTTTCAGAAATAGTCCAATAATACTGAAAATGTTATGATGAATTTCATAGTAAAAAACTCTTGGTACACAAAACAATCGTAAAAATAATTGTACGTCTGGTCAGAATTCGGAGAGTACTTTGGTCTTTAACTTTACTGCATCATTTTTTAAATTTTCGTTATGAAATCATCATGAAAACTTTATAACTGTTATTTAGGTAATTATACAAAATTGACTGACAATTTGGGTTTGGATTGCTATTTTTTTTGTGTGTAAATGCATATACCTTATTGAAATTGGAAAGAATTATTTCACGAGGATAAAATACAGCACAATATTATATAATAAGGAAAATGTTTTTTCGTTGGGACTTCAAGCATTCACAATGAATGGAAAGATATCAAGAAGCAAAACTTCAATCGATCGTTGTAGAACGAAACACATATTTTTATCATTAAATAAATATGACGAGTTACCCAATAAATGACAAGTTAAATTGTAGTAGCACTATGATTATGCAAATTTATATATTTTAATTTCCTTCTTAATTCAATAAGTTAACACTAACAGATTTTTTTAGGACTTGGGCTTTATGAGGTGTTAAAATAAAATTAATCATTTATACAAGAATTATAGGACTATCTGATTGATATAATAATATGTAGTTTGATATATTACAAATTATTGACAAAATGATTTGGTATTGACTACATTGTCAGAACACAACGTTGGTAATTTTCTACAACCTAGTACAGTGGTGCACAACCTCTACCTTCTAGCGGGCCGTATAAAACAAATTGATCGTGGGTTCGGAACGCAAAGAAAAAAATGATTTCAAGTAAACTCAATTCTTTTTTTATACAGAAAATATGTATGTTCTATGTAAAACAGCCTTAAAAACGTGTAAAAAAGATTAAGTGAATTTAGATAAATGAGTAATAGGTTCCACTTTATTATTTTGACCGTGTTATTTAGAAAATAAATAAGCCATGTGTTTCATTTATATGCAATTCATAAGTTAATGCGTTCATGGTCTTTGTTAATTTTTAACTATTTTTTTTTAATTTGACATCATATTTGTAAGCCTGTTTCTATGAACCGATTTATTATCCTTCATTGAAGTAAAAGCTTGCTTAAATTTGTTTAATAAGTGTTTTACGTGAAAAAGGTATGTTTGAGAAAGAGAATTAAGGGCCGCCACAAAATTCAAAAAGGGCCGCATGCGGCCCGCGGGCCGCGTTTGTGCATCACTGACCTAGTATCTCAAAAAGTACAAGTTTTCAGGAGACATAAATGTGTATTCTATCGCTATCGCCTTCTATTGCTGCGGAACATGACTGGAATGGTTTTTTCTCTCTTTGATACAATTCATAAAGAATAAAGCAAAAGCGTTTCCATCGATGCCATCTTCTCCTTCATGCTAAACATGGTACATGACCATATTATTAATCAAATTATTTTTTTGCCAACGTTTTTGTATTAGGTTAAATAAAGCATGACATATTTTTTTCGGAATAAGTTAAACGAATATGTATGTTTGGTTATTTGTGTATGGAATGTATTTGTAAATTAACAACGTAATCTAAATTAATTAATTCAAAGACATCTAATATTTAGCAATATTCAGTACGTAAAGCATTGATAGGAGTTAGGATTAAACAATACATATATTTATATATACCCATTTGTAATATTTTTGTTAAAATTGTAAACCTATTATATTTCCCCAAACATGACCCTATGCCCTCAAACTACCGCTAATTAATATAATAATAAAAAGTCGGAAATGTAGATACGATCTGTTGCCGTGAGAGGGTGGCGTGGCGGACATTTTGGTGCCTTTTAATACAAATTAAATGCGACGTTTTGGCCACACGGCGTCGATTATCTAATCTCGTTACATAAATCATTAAACAAACATTATTTGGGCATCTAATGCGGCACGCGTGTCAACGTTTTTCACCCCTCCGTTTTGGAAAAAATAATAATCAGGGCTGCGAAAAGTTTTTAGATATGATCTCTCAGAAAAATTAATTAATCATATTTGAATTGTTTTCATTTAATTTGGTAAGCTATACCATTTTTATTTAAAAAATATAAAATAGCTTAGATATCATTTCGCCAACAATGAAAGAATCAAAAAAATCCTAGTTGTAGTATTGCGATGGCGATATACATTTTAAAATTTCAACAAGAATTAATATGTTAGAAAAATGTCCTTGTAGGTCGTACATTTTTAATATGAGCGTACTTAAATAATTTCAATATTTTTATAACGAAATAAATAAACTTTAAATTGATAATGATCTACTGTAAGTATAATAATTTACTAAAATCCTTAAATACAATCGCAAGCAAAACGATAAATAATTAAACGTAACTTAAAAATTAGAATATTATTTCATTCGCAAAGTTCACAACAATTAGAGTTCACAATGAAGTAGAAAGAAAGCATTGCGTTGAAAAGGGTAATAACTCTCTTATCTACCAAATAAAAAAACAATGTTTTATTTCTTAAAATTTCAAATAATATCGTGCGATTTCACATATATATTGGTAGTTCGGTAACGAAAACTCACAATACTAACAATTTTTACTTTTGAATAATAAAAATATAGAGCTTTTTTTCAACTATAAACAAATACAAGAAAAACGACAGCTTGAAAATTACATCGAAAAAACATCTGAATTGTGATTTTCTTTCCATTCGATAACTTTTTCATAGAGTACCAATTAATTTAAGGAAAAAAGTACTTTTAGCAGAAAATTTATATTGGGTAAATAAATTTCCTACAAACGAACAGTCAATAATAAAAAATAATATTATAGTGCGCGCTAATGTCCCGTCCGCTTTTATCGGGGATGTACTGTGCGGTAACGCCGGGATGCCAATTTAAAACATGTCGAAATGAGTGAATCTGCAATTCTTTGATCCATTGGAGTGTAATCGTATGCTCATGGTTATTTTGTTTATTGCTTAATGAATTGTTATTTTTATTTATAAATAAAAGTGGCAAGAGAAGTGATACGATGAAATTTTTGAAAATTAGTAACTTTACCGTTAGCCAATGATCTGTTTGAAAAGGAACCAACGGACTATATTTTAAATTATCACCCTTTTTGCGACGCACATTTTTACAACTAATAAAGTAGACAAATCTTATGACTTGTTGGACCATAGATTTTCGCATCCCTCACCGTCCCTATGTGAAATTTAGTTATACATATTTTCCGTTTAAGCTTAAGTGAGGTTATGCTATCTGTCATCGGCCATCTTGAGCAGTGCGCGCGCTTTTTTGAGTCATTAGTGTGGGCGCATGCTCGGATTTCCGCTTTCTCATTCGCCAACTCATGTTAGCATTGTTTCTTTTTTAATTTCCGACGCGTGGCTGTTGGGTGAACGATGTTTATGGTAATTGAATTGTATCGTCGGGGGAAAGTTTTTGGATGCTCTTGAATGTTGTTCCTTTGTTTCTCTGGATGTACAAATAATAACTAATGTGAATAAAACACATACTATTTTATAACTTTACTGATAAATATTAATATTTATTTTATAGAATTTATACATAAATGTAGAGCAGTGCATCTCAAACTTTTTCAAGTAACGGCCTCCTAAACCTGAAAAGATAATTCACGGACCCCTCCAAAAAATATATTATATAAGTCTTCTTCAAAATCTTTATTTGAAATTAATTATTAATATTAATATACATACATGTTTATATTATATCACAAAAAATAAGAATTTAATTATAAACGATATTTAAAAAATGAAATTAAAAATACTACAAAAAAGCTTACAGTTTTGTTAATGAGATGGACTTCGCTGTTTTACATAGCAAATCAATATCATCTTGGTTCAATGTCAGAAATGCTTATTCTCAAGAGATTTAATTCTGTTTCACACAAATTAAATAATTTCTGGCGGACTATCGCAGTAAATCTGCGGTAGTCCGAAGACCCTTGACTATTGTCAAAATATTACCCTACAAAATAGACGAGCGAGCGTTTTTTCTGATTTTTTTTAAACTATTATAAATATCGTATTATTATATCACTCGAAAAACAGCAATAGATATGTGGTAACCAACTGTCGAAAAATATAATACGATGTTCCCACTGGGAATTTCTAAGCTTTCACAGATATAAATTTATTCAAAATGTTATGAAGTATGATTCTTAGAAATATTGAAATATATTACCACGATGTATCATATTGACACTTTCAAAATAATTAATCATAAGAGGTGCCGTGCCGTTTATAACTCTCATATAAAATATACTTTACTTTTTATCCAACCGTTAAACGAGAAACACTGCATATATTGTTATGATAGAAAAATACCACATCGTCGATACACTGCCAGAAAATGTCATGTCGAAAATTGAGTGTTTTGAGTTATGAATGCAGAACGATAGATTTAAAAACGTTTTATAGTATCAAAATACAAGTTGACGCATATTTGGTACATGACTCCAGACAAATTTACGTAATATTTACTAATGTTTCATTGGAGATTACAATAAATATCAGCTAGATATTATTGGTATCCAGAGAATGGTTGAAATAAGAAGAATTTGGAATGTGACTGACCCCACTAAGAACTCAAAGGCTAAAGAAGTAATACGAGCTAAGTATATTTCATTCACAGTTATTACTGGCAGAAACCTACATATCACTTAACGCTTTTAAGCTGCACATATATCTTATTTATACAACTACACAAAGACGATTAGCATTAGACGAATAAAAGTTTTTTGAGCTATAAACATTTTGTTCAAATTTTGTTTATTTTTTTTGTATTATTGTCTATCGCCTCGCAACATTTCAGTTCGCTTCATAATATTTGAAAACTCGATTATCTCAAATCAAAATTCTTTGACTAAGCGTTTTCTGGCAGAATACCGAAGATATATTTATATTTTAATTAATATTAGAAAAAAATATTTGACATCACAGCTTACGCCAATGCGTCAAATATTTTGAAGTTGAAAGATCATACGAGATATACTCGATGAGAAATTTTGAAAGTCACATGAGATTAACTCAAGGAGAATTAACTTCACAAACACCCATGTCTGAGATCTCAAATTAAAATTGAAGAAATCCAATTTGACATTGAACTTACCGGGAATCGCACCCAGACCCACCGGACCATTAAAGCAAGCTCTAACCAACTGGACCACAGCGGGCGACTGTCATAATGTAAGGAAGAAAAGTTATACAATTAGTGATTCGACATTTAATAGTCCGGGTCTAAGTAATTGTAAGCACATCACATAAAATAAAATTAAGTATGCCTAAAAACATACGAATGTTAATGTACATAAAAAAGTAGGAATACGTATTCCATAAATACATATTACAGTCTCATTAACACTGCTTTCGCTTATATTTTTAACAAGTCCAGCAAAGGTTGAAAATGCTGCTATACTTAGCGTCTTTTTTGTTATTATATAATGTCAATAAATCATCTTTATCTAATAAATAATAGTAGAACATTATTCAAGTGTTATAATCATTAAGAAAGAGTACCGATTTGCATTATTTAAATTTTAATCCTATGATGAATTTAAATAGGTGTCCTGTCCTGATATACGAGCGGAAGACAAATACAGACATACATTATTATTGAACTAAAAACTGATACATTGAAAAGTGTGCACAATTAGAACTGTATACAAACAGTATAAATATATTTATGAATTAAAAAAAATACCCATTATTTGAAATGTATATACATATTGTTATCTAATGTGATTTAGTAGGACTTTTTTCAAAAAATATTATATTTTAAAGTTATCTGTTTTATAATATGTATTGACATGATATTGAAAAAATCTTATAACGTGAACTAGCTTTTATAAAAAAAGATTGTTGGAAGTAATTTTAGCTGTTATCGCAATTGACAGACCATGCAAGTGTCCTAGGGCCACATTTAGACGTAACAATTAATTAATTACGCTGGTGTAATCCGATGGTAATTGCTAGCATTAATTTACCATATCGGTTACAATTAACCATCTCTCTTTCAAATATAACATGTTTGGACATCAAACTGTCAAGGGGGTATCAAAATTTATGTTTTTTTTTTATCGAGGTTTAATAATATTCAATAAAAAAATGCTTATCTTATCGTTTATTTTGATAACATAAAAAATGTTTTTTGTTATACTTAAAGTTAAGTAATATTTACTTCATCACTTTTAGGGTGTTCACTGTCAATACTTGGTGGAAAGGCATTATATTAGTAAAAAGACAATATTCCTTTGTACTTCATTCCACTTTATTTAATATGTCAGGACCGGTTTCGCTCATTACGAGCTCAGAATGCTCGACGATGACGATGCTCGTAATGAGCGAAACCGGTCCTGACATATTAAATAAAGTGGAATGAAGTACAAAGGAATATTGTGTTTTTACTAATAATATTTACTTCGTAATGTTTTTAATATAAACTCGTTATGGAGTACCTCAACAGTTTTTTTTTTACTTTAACTAATTATAATTCGGTCAATCAACCTTAATTAATGAATTGCATGAAGACCGAAAAAATATTTTATTGAAATGATCGGGAAGAAATTGACTCTTTACATAACATTAACCCATGCCTTTGTAAATAAATTTATAACATCAACGAATCAAAGTATCCATGCGAAGATTTGACTTATGAATTGTAGCTAAAATTTGATGGAAAATATTATTCTGCAAATGGGTGGAAACAACCATGTGTCAATCATTCTATAAATTTGATTCCAAGAACATAGAAAACTTTTTAGACATCTTTTCTATTTCACGGTAAAATCATATATAACGATATCACGATAGTATTTATTAACAAAAAATCAGAAGTTACTTAAATCTTAATAGTAAAGGAAAATCTAAAAGTCGTTGAATAATTCAAATTCAAATTAATTCAAACAATAACGTTAAAGTGTACATCTTGAGGTTAATAAGGGTTGTTTATATCAAATAAAGCCATCGTATTTGTTATAAAACGTTATAAAACTCTCTAAAAGGCGGTCGTATCACTTAAAGCGTGTTAAAATTATGTTTGATTTATTGATATATGTATAGTTGATCAGTTATTTCGTATTGTACATAAATATATTATCTTACTGTCTTATTTACATTTATATGCTCTTCCTTATATATCGTTGGGTTTGAAAGATTTCTATAAAAAATAAATAAGACTTAAAGACACTTAATTTCATATAATTTTCACAGGATAGAGCCAATATAAAAACATAAATCAGACATCACTTTAAATTTGAAAGCACCTGGCATACATAACCCCCAAATATAAAAAAGATGACCTAATCGTAAATTGAAAAAATCATCTAATACGATGTTCATTGGGTGGAACGTTGGCTTGAATATTAATTACCAAACAACTGTTGTCCTGAGGTATTCCTATTAATTATTTACAGGCATTTGTCGCTTTCTAAGGGAGTAATAAAAATAAAACTAAAAAGCAATTAAAACTGTATCCAAAACTGATTACCATCACGAATGAAAATATATTTTCGTAAAAGCGTTCAACATTTAAAATACAAAATAGTATTCTCTTATAAAAGGAGCATATTATGAAATATTAACAGAGCGTTAAAAAATAAAAGGTTTCTAAATCAGAAATATTTTCGAGTAAATAAGGATTGTCGGGTCGTGGCGCAGTGGTCAACGTCGGTGCCTTCCATGACAGATCTCACGGGTTCGAGCCCCAGATCGAACAGCATCGATTTTCACTTCAAAGGTATGGGTGTTTGTGATATATATAAATTCCCTCCCACCTTTCTGATACTTATATTACGGGTGGTAGCGAGAGCCATTCGTTAGCCACTAGTATTTTCTTAGTCTTATCCATTTATCCCTACTGGTCTGTTTGAAAACGTAACACACAGTTCTCGAAGAAAAAACTTCTCTTAAGATACATTCATTATGATACCATATCGACTGTGGAAAGGGAAAAGGACGTAACCCACAGTTTTTTTAAACAGCTTTTTTCGATAATCACAATGTATCAATTTTGATACACGTCCTATCAAAAGGATGTAAGCTGCAAATGCCGAATTAGCATCTAAATTTAGCTTTTAAGTTTCAAAAAAGATGAGCCTGTGAAAATTGAAACCAAGAAAAAAGACTGAAAAAAAGGTTTTTCCCAGACAATTTCTTTAATTAATATTAGATTATGTCAACTTAACACCAGTTTAGAAGTCTCCGTGCACTTCAAGGTTGTGTATATTTCATAATTTGCATATGGCCCAAAATCATCAATACATGTTTTTGTGCCTAATGTAAAATTTGCTATGTGTGGGTTACGCCTTTTTCTCTTTCCACAATCGATATGTTTGCTCCACATTGAAAAGCGGACATGGATAAAAAAATATATAGATATTTGTAAGGGTGGAAGACGAGAGGCAAGGAAAAGAATAATCGTTCTCTCTTCGCTGCGTTAAGTATTAGATAGCCAAAATTGAAATGGATAAAATAATCGCAGATATACATATAAACTAATACTGATATGATAATACTGTCTTATGCAATATTGATGACTATTGAAAGAGTAAACTTGATATAAAAAAATGTTGTCAGTCGATTATTAATAATTTCCAAATCCATAATTAATCCTGATCATCGTACACGTTTTAATTTGTATATATATAGAAAATGTTCTTTTTCAAAGGTTTATAACGGTGTTACAGAAATTAAGTTTTTATAAACACAACGGCGACGACTTGTCAAAATATTGAAGTTAAGCGCTAGTATCTAAATTGTTCGAATTAGAGAGATGGCTCTCTTACGTATGTCCTGGTCACCTCTTCTGTATTTTATTTAATTAAAATTCTCATACAACATACAACTGCCTGCGTCCGGCATATGTTCATTCGGACATTTATTAGAAAGGGCTTAGATACACGGTGTTTATAATCTCACTGTGGATCACTACACCGCCGTGTTAAGCACAGTTACTGCTTCTTAATTTCAGCAACATGCTACACATAGACGAAACTTGATAAAACCTTTTCGTTAAGATATAACTCTTGACCAGCCATACTCAAACTTTTTTCCTATAAATAAAAAAGCGCGTATTATCATTACAATTGTAGACCAAAGCGCTGCACAGGGACAAAAAACAAAAAAATAATTAAAACATGTTTTTTTTGCATAAAGTTTTGAAAACCGTTTCAGATGTTTAAAATAACATTTAGTGAATAGTACGACTGTTTTGGCACATAAAAGCTGAACAGGCTTCAGGTTGAATACGGCTGCTCGAAATTATATTATAATACATTTAAGAACAGTGATGCAGAACCTTTTTGATATAATGGACTATTTATTCATTTTATAGTTTCATTGTTTACGAAATGCAGCGGTTAAAAATGTGAAATAATATGATATTTATTTTATTATTATTTCAAGCTTTTATTATGTTGTTAAATTCATTTTCGGGTGCAACTGAGTTGAAAGAAAACTGCCACTCGACCACGACGATCGATATTCTGATGATCATATATCGTAATGATCGATGACCTGTCTGGTGCCTTATATTATAAACATATTAAAATCAAAATTTGAACATATCACTAAATATATCAACTGTGGAATGGAAAAAGGACGTAACCCAAAGTTTTTTCAAAGCAGATTTTTTTTCAATAATCACAATGTATCAAACTTGATACACGTTCTATCAAAAGGATGTAAGCTGCAAATGCCGAATTCGTATCTGAATTTAGCTTTTAAGTTTGAAAAAGATGACCTTGTAAAAAGTTAAAACCAATAAAAAAGACTGAAACAAAAGTTTTTCCTGGTCAATTAATATAAGGATATGTCAATTAAACACCAATTTAGAAGTCTCCGTCCACTTCAAGGTTGTGTATAATTTATAATTTGCATATGGCCAAAAATCATCTAAACACGTTTTTGGCGCCTCCTATAAAATTTAACATGTGCGGGTTACGTCATTTTTCCTTTCCACAGTCGATATATAAAAAGTAATGAAAAATAATAAATACAACACATATTTACTAAGTTTAATTTAATATTTTCAAACCACTCGGTAGTGAAAAGGACCATTAGTTTCTTTTAAAACAAGCCACGCGCGAGTTTTTTTTTTGACTAAACCGTAAATTATAATGATCATTTATTTTTTGAAACAACGCGGACAATGTTACCAAGATGAACATAAATAAATTGAGTACTTATAATGGTTTTTTTCATTTTGACAATCCTATCAGTATTTAAGGTGTTTTAAAATTACGACAAAACAGAGAATTTAAAAATAAACACTGCATAAAACCACTTTCACTTTTTATTATCATTTACATAACCTCAATCGTAATGACATATTTTCTTCTCTGCTTCAGTGAGTTAATACACTAACTAGTTAATTCATAGATTGAATAGTGAAAGTGAATGTGAATTTTAATGATATAAACTTCAACTTAAACTGCTAGTTGACGAATATATAGTGACTAGTGAATGTATACATGACAATGTTTTCTCTTTAAGCTGTGAAGTATCGATAAAAATGCTAGATTTTGCAGACAACGTTATATTTGCCGATTTTTATATCACGCATGTATCGATTAGGGTATCCAATACCGGAGCCTTTTTGTGATCCCGGGATTTCGGGATTGATTCATTTTCATTCTCGGAATCCCGGGATTGGGCACTCATAGTGAAATCGTTTATAACAAAATTCTATAAATTCGTCGCGATCCCGGTATTGGAGACCCTAGTATCGATGTGTCGTTTGTACGCCACTGCAATAAAGTTCATTCGAGATCTAGTTGAGAAAGTTTTTATTGTGGCTTAATTTATAAAATTAAAAATTCGATTCTAAATGAAGTGGTTTCTCACCCTTTTTCTATGCAGCTACTAAAAAAAAGTTGATGAACAATTCTATTTATCTCCATCTCCTGCAATATATTTATTAATTTAATAGACCGACCGATACAAAATAATCGTATTCGAATCATTAAAAAGGTATTTGTGTTTTTTAACTATTAAGAAACTGTAAAAAAAGGTAATACGAATATTTAAATACCATCTCATTGAATTGTAAGTGAATTTAATTTGTCCGAAGAAAAATATTTTTTTATTTTATTTATTTATTACTAGCTGGCCCGACGAACTTCGTACCGCCTCAGAATCAATAAATGTTGTGTTAATTTATTGGATGAGTTAAATTCAGTTTGAATGAATACTCAAAATGAATTAAGTTCAATAAATGTGCAAAATTAAAAATGAAAAGTATTTTAATTACATTGAAATGATGTTATTCACGTGGCACAGTCGATAGATTTAAAGGAATGCAGTGGACCAACGATTTGATTTTGAATTGTGAAGTTGAAATGATCCACATCTTTGTTATTTGCTGCAAGAATTGCTCGTTCACTCAACCAATTATGATGTTTGTGATTAGCAATGATATTCAGGAACACTTTGTTGATTGTCCTTCGATGAGACGAAATTTCAAAAATTCGGCAAAAACGAAATCAATCCATTCGATTCGTCGACAGGAACACGGCCGTTACAGATAGTCAGCAAATGGTTGGAGAAATCTGCGGCAGATGGTCGTTTAGAAATGCAACTCGCATGTTTGTCGTTAGCTGAAGTTTCTTCACATAGCGCCACAGAGTCGATGTTTTAAGGCAAGCGTTTATTTCATCGGCAGCGGTCGATCTTGGAATGACTGGTAGTGTTTGGCGAAAATCGCCAGATAGTAGGATCATTGCGCCTCCAAAACATTTTGAGTCATTGCGCTGATCTTTCATAGTTCGGTTGAGTGCTTCCAATGCGGTGGAAAAATAAGCCACCATTTCCCTCATCAATTGCCTTCATTAAAGTATCGTACACTTTCTGTTGGGGGTTCAACAGTGGTACATTCGTTCGAAGTGATTGGTTCAATGCATCTCGATCATATTCACGTTTACGTTCCGATTCTCGATCGAAAGCGTCGTTCATTCCTCGATCTGGCGACGCATCATGCAGCGCATGAGGTAACACATATCTTCGATCAAAAGCAACGCCTGGTTATGTATCTCCTCATTCACCTCGAGATCGAGATTTCCTGAACTGACGAATTCGGTGTAAAGTGTCTTCGGACATGTCATCCTTGTACTTTTTCCACAATTCACGTGGATTCGATGGGAAGCATGTCAAAAAAATGATAGCAAATAATGTGCGTATCTGACTTGGAGACGCAGAAACAATTGCTTCAGCGATTGTCATGTCCCAATGAGTTTAGTTTTCAAGCAAATTGAGCTATTGACATGCGGCACGAAATGTTAGGCATACGACGCCATTGACAGTTCGAAATGATTCGAAATGTCGACCCGAAGGGAATTATTGGTTGTTATTTTTCATGTTCACAGAACTGAAAGACTCTTAGAAAACCATTCCGAGCACTCTTACTGATTGGTTTAGAAGTACTTGGCATAGCTAATACCTCTTTATTTCACTGTATTTTAAATAATAAAATTACATCTTCAGAATGTTGACAAACGACTACTTTTGTTTGACAGTAACTGTCAAACAAAGACTGTTGCTAAGAAATGTGTTGGTCTAGGATAAATTTGCTCTCAATGCTTGTCACCAACATAATGACATGGATCTTTTCAAAATTATTCAAATAATACTTTTTTATAATTTTACGAAAGTTCATTCTAAATTTTCATATTTTTTACGAATTACGAAATGACATAAATTCTCATTATAACAAAGAACGCAACATTTTCCAAATCTTCAATATTATATTTATGAGATTATCTTTCATTAGAAAAAAAAAAATATTTTTGTTTAATGTTCCACACATACAAACAGTTATACAGTCAATCCTGTTTTTATGCGGTAGATGTGTTCCACGAAATATCGCAAAAAAAAAATCGCATAAAAAAAACTTGACTTCCATAGAAATAGTGGGGTGCGTTACTTAAATTTTAAAATCTGCATAACTTTGAAACAGCGAGTTAAAATATACACTAAATCGCAAAGTATAAGAAAATTAGGGGAAAACCACGGCGTAAAAATATTAAAAAATAGTCACTGTATGACAATTCTATGTGTGTTTTAAAGCATGTGGTTCTAAATCACTCTTTTTCAGAATAAATAGTATGCGCATCAATTTCATAAAACTATGGTTGTTTTCTAACAATAAAATTACTGATCAGAGTTTGTTCAGATTTTCTTTTTCGATAATTAATTGTTTATGCAGTTTGTTATACCCATATATATAATATATTCTAAAGTTATCGTTGAAACTTGAATGCGCGATCAGAATTTGAATCATTTAGAAAGAAATGATCTTCTAATTTACTGAAAAGTTGGATACCTTCTTCAATTATTTTCGCAGTGAAGGAACTGGAATTTCTTTCAGTTCGTCATTGTTTTCTGGTTTTTTGTCAAAAATAAAATAATGATTTGATAGTATTCAATAACAATATAATATACATGAAAAGTATACTGATTTTTTTTACATACCTTCTGATTTTATGTACTTTCATTCGTCTTTTCACATTTCAGTATATATTTTAGCGACGGTGATGAACATGAGACATAAATTCCTAAAAGTTTTTTTTTTTTTGGATATTGAAGATTTAGTTTCGATTTAGTTTAAAGTTGGCATTCCTAGCTTGATTAACAAAATGCCTCACATGAGGTAACACATGTCTTCGATCTAAATCAAAGCCTGGTTATTTATCTCTTCATTCACCTCGAGATCGGGATTCCTTGAACTGACACGAATTCGATGTAAAATGACTTCCGACATGTCATCCTTGAACTTGTTCCACAGCTCACAGATTCGATGTGAAGCATGTCAAAATAATGATAGAAAATAATGTGCGTATCTGACATGGAGATTCAGAAACAATTTCTTCAGTGATTGGCATGTCCCAATAAGTATAATTTTCAAGCAAATTGAGCTCTTGACATGCAAGTAGAAACATTCGTCATTTTTCGGATGAACTGTGTAAATGCGACCAAGAGCATCAATAGTCATTCGGGTGATCAGGAACCGCATCGCTTTGCTTTTGACGTTAAAATGTCTTCGATATAGCGTTCCAAGTGTAATAACGTGTCATCTCAGAGCAAAGCAACGTTCGTGCAAAATATTGTTGTCAAAAATTTATCATACCTAATTATAAACATAACCTTATTTCAATATTATCCGATTTTCTTTCGTTTTCATTTCATATCATCGATTTCTTTTATTCTAATCCATATTCTAAATTTAAAATTATTCATAAGCCAATCGTATGCAAAAGAAGCAAAAACAAACAAATATAGAAAACAGTGCGATCTGGTGGATTTTTCTGAAACCAGCTTACGACATTTTATCGTTTGATGAAGCTATTCGTCATTTAAAATTTTTATTCTGTATGAAGATATTTATTTTCTTTATAATTTATTTTCCGTGATATTTTTCCGATGTTTTAATGCTTATTCTGCTATTCTAGGCAAAAAGGAATTTTATAAAGCAAAGATCATTGAAATCCTTGGAGTAATTCTCGAGATATACGTGGTGTAAATAACCCGACTTTGTTTTATATATATAGATTATCATAGATTTAAAGTTTGAATGGTCATTCAATATAAAAGCAATACAAAGCTTTGAATAAGATTTAAAATTATAAATTCCACCAAATTTGTATTATATTATCGATAGAATCATATGCAATATATTATAAGATTTTTTTGTACAAAAAAACCAATAACATAGCTCTCAAGTGACACACAAAAACACACAATAGAACTTAAAGTTTTGCGTGAAAAAAAATGGAAAACGAGGGTAGATACAATAAGTTTATTATTACATATTGGAATCGAATTATTTCTTTCAATCATTCCGCCAGCACGTGGAAGAAAAACGTTTTAAGCGACAATGCAATACAATATTAATATTGAACCGATTAAACTGTGTTATCAGCAATAAAAAAAAAATATTGCCGTTTTTTTATCGAATACATATGTTTGAAAAAATATGCAATTGTTCAATATAAGGTATACCAATGAGTGTTCCTTAATTTTTCATTTAGAGTAATAAATTTGAATTTGCTTGTGGTACGTGTGTTTTAAAACAATTACAAATACAAAAAGAATCAGATATATTGAAAATTCAATTTAGAAAACAGTAAAAAAATATTTTAACAAAAATTTATCTGTGGATGGTACAGATTTTATATTATGAAATTTTTTTGTGGTTTGTGTAGAGTTTAAAGTGTAAAAATACGTTAAAATTATATATTATAATTATTAATACTTCTATTTTTTTTGTAAATTATAGAAAAAATAAAATTATGTGTTTGGCCAATACACCCTTCGAAATGATCCTATGACGTTTTTCTCTTGGACCTCTAAAGCATATGCTATTTTTATCGAAATTACTTAAATGCGCGTCCTTAATCGGGTGTCAAATTGATGCAAGTACCCTCACATAAGTAAGTATTAATAATGGAATGGCGGAAGGAATCCTTTGTGCTTTCTGTGTTAATGACATACTAGATCTGAGTGCTAACATTACAGCATTAAATACGGCGTGTTACAAAATCAGCAGACACAATGAATATTTTATTTATAAATAAAACGTAACTTATTTGCTAGGCTGAAAAAATTGCCGATTAGCTTACCATTAATCCTGTCCTAGCCCTATCCTCCTATCCCTACTTTCTTTGGAAAAAGAGAGGTTGAGCAACTGAGTAACAAGCAGTTCTCGTAGAAACACTTATGTTGAGATAAACTTCATTAGGAGTACATATGCTTTACATTGGGAGCGGACATGATTAAAAATATAATAATAACATTACCGGGTCATGGCACAGAGGTCAACGTCGTTGAATTCCGTGACGGACCACAGGAGTTCGAGTTCCAGTGCAAACAACATTTTTCAATCGATGTATTAATTTCTGTTTGAAGGCATGTGTGTTTGTGATGTCTAAATTCCCTCCCACCCTTCCAATCCTTTAACAAGGAAGCCCTACCCTATTGTTATATCCTTACTACTCGCTTAAAAAACGAAAGGTTGAGCGACTGAGTGAAAAACAGTTTTCGTAGAAAAACTTCTGTTGAGATACCTGCATTAGAAGGCCATATGATCCACATTGGGAGCGGAAATGGATTAAAATAAAAAGTATTGTTAATATATTTTAGATTATGTGATTTCGTTGTTTTTTTTTGCCATTCTGTACTGCTAGCTTGCTGCTAGTTGTTGTAGACGTCATGGTTTCAAGTTACAAATGCCAGCCACTTGACAATAGGAATCCGATAGAATTGTATGAGGGTTGATCGGAAAGTAAACGCATGAATCGATAAAAGAATAAACAAGCTCACCAACAACGCAACAAATTTTCATTTTTAAATAAATCAAAGAAAAAATATATTTTTTACCTATTTTAGATAGCGTGATATTTATTTAATTTCACAGGAGAATGGGTATATGTATTTTTAAATGCGTACAATTTTTAATGATTTTTAAATTGAATTGAATTCACTCAAAATACGTAATTTTTTAAATATTTAAATTGTTTTTTTTTCAGAGGTATATGAGTTATAACACTAGTAATAATTATAAATTTATTTGTAATTTAAAAATAATCGTTTAGATCAGAAAACTATACCCAAAAGCTTTTTTTTAACTCGTGAATTTGAGAGATTTTAAAAAATGATGGGGAAAGTGTTTGTACAAAAGGATTGGGCTTAAAAAGGACTAGTAGACAGCTCACAAGTAATTTGTATTTTTTTTCAATGCTTATTGTTTATTACACCTTTTTTTCAATTTTTTTTGTATAAATAACACTGTTAAATTATATTTTGTATCAGTTGATAATGCTTTCCATGAACGAAACCGGTCCTGATCTTGGTAAATAAAACTGGAAAAAGTACAAAGGAATATTGTGTTTTTCTTAATATAATCACTATACCTTGTTTTTAGATTCGGATGGATTTGAGGTAGAAATCATTTTAGGTATCGATTGTGCTTGTACACAAATCATCAACTAATGGAATTAAACGAATATTAAAATACTCTCAGGCAAAGCAGGGAACGTGAAGTTTGTAAAAAGGATTTTTTAATATAATGCTTTCCCGCCAAGTATTGACACTGAACACCTTAAAAGTAATAATACTTTTTTTATAACATTATCAATATGACGATTTGAGTCTACGGACACTGCAACCAGTGTTCCCTCTAAGCTGTGCACGTGTGTGCGCGCACACAACTCACCGAGCACGCGCACATGCATTAGAACAGAGCGCACAAAAGTTACACCAGCTATACCACCACCAGAATAAATTAATTGTTATTATATAGTGTTGTTAATTATTCTCATTATAAAATCAATCAATATCAATTTCTTTAAGTAGGTCTAAATACCGTTATGTGGCGCACAATTTTTTTATTTCCTTTCAAAGTTGCACGGCCAATGTATTTTGCGCACATAACTTTCGGAAAATTAGCGGGAACATTGACTGTAACCGAATAAGATGAACGCCTGAGAGAATTTATTGACCAACTGACAACAGCACCGGCAATATGTAATTTTGATAGTTTTTGTTATTATTCAGCTTTTGTCCCTGTTGCCAATCAACAATGCTGCGAATCAAAGAATATTAAACGTATATATTGTATATAAAAGATGTGTTTTTTGAATATTTTCTCATACAGTCCTCTCAGTAAAGCATTATTTAATAAGAGATTTAGTGCAAAGCATTTCACATGTTTTAGGGCTGTACCCATCCAACAATAGATCTTTTTCATTTAGTTGTTTGCACAAATACAGTTTAGAATGTAATGAAATGAATTATTTTACAAAAAACTAGCCCCGGGCTTCGAGCTGTGTTGACACAAAGGTAAGTACTGTGTAAGTGGAGAATGGATCAATTTTGTAAAGCGAAACTTTTCGATGTTTGTGTATAATGGAGGTGTTAAGTATACACGCCTACCATTGAACGTTGGTGACCGTATTTATTTGAGTGCTATGAAGATTGCTTCGTCATTAATTTTGAGGGGGAATACAGCTCCGGCTTGAGGTATACAAGTGACGTTTTAAACAATTGGGAGTCCCTCTATGTCGAATTACTTAATCTGAATTTAAAATATTACATTTGTTGAATATATGATATTTTGAGGCCTTTACGATTGGAGGCCCTAAGCACTCGCCTTGGGCCCTTATGGGGCAATCCGCCACTGTACACACTGATATTAATTTTTCTTAACGCGATCACTGCTGAAAAAGCGCGATTTCATGTTTATCTAATTGTTTTTGTTGTTACTGTCGTCAAACAGAACGGTCGTGTAACCAGCTCAAATGTTTTCTTTAAATATTAATATAATAAATTATTGGAGTAAAATGAATAGAAAATAATATTTTTTGAAGAAATTATATAATATTTTTCAGTTCGAGGTTGTAAATCAATCTGTAGCTAAGGAAAATACAATAAATAAACAATGCAACTATGTTCATCACAGTTTCAGCACTGAATGTGTTAAGGCAGTTGAGGTGAACCTGCGGCCTAGGGCTTGCAATACCGGTAAATCATCCAAAAACGCACCATCGGTAATTAACTGTAAATTGGAAAATTTATCGGTAACCGAAAAATATTTTACCGCGAATCAAGGATAATACAATTATATTATAACAAAAGTTTATTCTGGATATCCATAATAAATTAGGAGATTCGTTTTTTCGACTCTGGCAACATTAAAACACAGATTTTTAGTGGTCATACTTGGTGTCAACTGTCACCACCATCGCAGTGACCGCTCGAAATCTGCAGTTTGTTTTAGGACTATATTTTAACAATATACGTATTTTGGTACATATTCTTCTTTGTTTGCATATATTGTATTCTTGTTTATTTGCAAAATGCAAATTTGTAAATATTGATTTTATATAACAAATATTTTTTAAATAAACATTTTTTTTTGTATAGTAATAGATAAAACATAAGTATGACAATGTTTTAATTGAGTGAAAGCTGGCCAATCCGAAGAATGTAAAAAATGTGACAAAATAATAAAGAGTGCAGGAGGAAAATCAAAGATATAATTAAGTATGACCTTTCAAAGTATCATAATAAAATTATTTCTGAACAAAAATAAAGAGATAAAGATGAAATAGAAATAGTACTACTATTAAATTTGAAGGAAAAGCTTCAGTTAGCAATAAATAACAAAAATATAAAATTTATTGATATATTATATATTTAAATGAAATTATTTACCTGAAACGTATTTGAAATTATTTAGGTTTCAATCTAGGATACCGTTTTTAGTAAAAGTACGTGGCATACAGCTATATTTTATTCATCTAATCTATATAGATCTATTTTTTTCATTTACCGGTAATGGGTAAAATTATTTACCATTTACCGGTAATTGCAATTTGACGGTAAATAGCAAGCCCTACTGCGGCCTCTTGGCTACTCTAATGCAGCTTTTTGACTTAATCAAAATATTCGCTTTGATCAAAAAAATATACGCAAGCGTTTGGAAAAAGATCGTAATCAACCCATTATATATTCGACAGTCGAAAAAAAAAGGGTGGGGGTGTCAACATTTTCTTTACTGCGGCCTTATGTTGAATCAGATAAATGAATGTGGCCTCTAGAAATAAAAAGGTTACCCACCCCTGTGTTAAGGTGTTAAGGAGGAAGGCATGGAGTAGAGACAAATTACGTTTAAGTCGAAGCAAACTACAAGTTTAAATTATCCACACATTATAATTATTGCCCATTTGTATACGAATGTGATTAATTAAATAATTTATTATGTGTATTTGTTGTGTTCCTAAGTCAGTATTGAAATATTATACATTATCTATTGTTGATTAATTGAAATATATTTTAAACTATTTTTCATTCAACATGCCTACAGTACAAATCCTATAAACCGAGTTTAAAAACTAAGTGATTAAATTGAAATTGAATTAATAGATTTAAATACATTACCGCTAGTTCTGACCTTGCCCCATCATTACCTTCTACTCTCGCTGAAAAAAGTATATACAAATATCACTATTTATACACAACTAAGTGTTAATTACAATTAATTGTCGGATGATACAAATTGTAATTAAATAAAACACAACTTGTTACGCATTTTCGTCAATATCATGATGTATGATTTTAAATTTTTAAAAAATATATATGACGCTAGTGCGCCAAATATTTGAATGATGAAATATCATATTAGATAAACTCGATGAGAATATACGTCTCTCGAGATTTACTCGAAAAGAATAGATGACATCACAAACACCCACATCATATGTTTCAAATTTAAATTGAAAAAAAAAAAACAAATTTTAACGTTGAGCTTACCGGGAATTGAAACCAAAACTGCCACCTGATCAGTGGAGCAAGCTCTAACCAACTAGACCACAGCGGGCGACTTAAAGTTATAATGATATTATCATGAATAAAAAATTTTTGCTCAACAAATCAGCATTTCTTACTGATGAAATTTCAATAACAGAAGACTATAGAAATCATTTATGACTTACCAGACGGCGTTTGCGAAATGAATTGAAATATCATTTTATTAAAACCAATTTAATTCCATTATTTAATTGGGAAAGAGTTATTCAAATAAATTTATATGTCATGGCTTTGAAA
The DNA here is from genome assembly GCA_031772345.1 of Himalopsyche anomala. Classification (NCBI taxonomy): domain Eukaryota; kingdom Metazoa; phylum Arthropoda; class Insecta; order Trichoptera; family Rhyacophilidae; genus Himalopsyche; species Himalopsyche anomala. The sequence continues at coordinate 15,920,003 of CM062823.1, forward strand.
AATTGTCACTGATGAAATAATATAAATTGAAAATTGGAAATCGTTGAAAATATTTCGAATTTTGAAAAATAAATATGCTCATTGTCAAATTTAATAATGCAAGTTTACTGGTTTTCTATGATCAAAGAATATTATGAAATATGATTACGCAATTTTATTTATGTCCCATATGATAAGTAAAAGCTTTACTGCGTGCATCAGAATGTTATAAAATAACGTATTGAAAATTGGTAATGTAAAATACAAGGGAATATTTCAAAATGGGTAAATTAAATAAAGTAAAAAATCCTATATTATGTGCTTCATTCCGACCAACTCTTGCATGAGGCAGTGGCGGGCATAATCTTAAATTAATATTTTCTGGCCTTAGAATTTAAATTTTAACATTTAAACTCCACCGGAAGCATAATTTGCGAAGGCAATTACATTTTAATAAAATTTTAATGTGAACCGAAGGTAAGAATAAAAATAAAAATTTATCAATCTACATCGGTGGTCGGCAACCTTTTGAAAGACTGAGTAAAAATAAATGTTTTGAAAAATAAATTTGGTTTGTGGGTAAAAGTCAAAAATATTTTTCTACCATTTATTCTTTTAGAAAATCATTTTTAGATAGTAATACATAAATTTATACGTAGTATATTTGTATGATATATGTATTTGTGTAAATACAAAATACACATATACTATTGTTATCGGTGGCTTCCTTGGTCTTATCAAATAAGTAATATGATAAAAAAATATTATAATTTTTTGCCGGGAAACTCAAAATATGATGTGGGTAATTCAATTACCCGCGGGTAGTAGGTTTCCGACCACTGATCTACATAATGTTTATGATATATATCTTTAAAACTCTCTATATATAACAATAAAATTTAAACTACTGACCACGAAATATTTGATGTACTTATTTTAAAACTTCGGATACAATAATTGTTTGATGAAGTAATATTCCAATTATTATTAACAAAAAAAATCTATAAACATTTGATTTTTATTTAATGGTCCACATGCACAGTGAAGTCCATACATACTGAATGCTCTTTTGTAAATTATGATAACTAATGATGATACAGGTAACAAATCGACCCATAATCGTCAAAAGAACTTAAGTGATACAAATCGCTAAATAACGTTTTAAGCCAATAACTGTTCAATATCGCCTAAGGCAGGGTGGAGAACTTTTTCATTTCTAAAAGCCACATTTATTTATCTGATTCAACATAAGGCCGCAGTAAAGAAAACATTGACAACCTCCCTTTTTTCTTTGACTGTCCAACATATAATGATTTGATTACGCTCTTTTTCCAAACACTTGCGTAGAATATTTTGTGAATATTTTGATCAAGTCAAAACGCCGCATCAGAGTAACCAAGAGGCTGCAAGTTCTCCTCCACTGGTCTAAGGCGTCAGTGACAATTTTTTTAGAGCGTTACCTCATTCGCTTGCTCTTTTTTAGGGCCTGTGCATTTTAGTATTTTGACTTGTTGTCGTTTGTTCCACGTATATCCCGGTTGAGATACGCTGATCTAGATCAGTGTTCCCCAACCTTTTTACATCTGCAGACCACTAATGCAGAGCCGCATTATTGATGTATACTTTTCACTAGAAAGATTTCATACGAAATATAAATATTACTAAAATTGTTGTTTTAGGGCGTTTTTTAAATTAAAATACGTATTTAACACTTTTACCCACAATTAGTTGGGTATATACTTTTTAGATATTGAAAAAGGATATAATTTGAAATGACGTTTTCTTGACACGTTTAAAACCACACTCGAGATCAGTTGCCGGCTTCACCACATTTGTTGGGTATTTCACTTCTCATTATTTTTAAGTTCCTTGGTGTCGCATCATCCTACCAATTATTATTATTTAACAATAAGTAAACGTGCAGACGAAAAAAATCCTATATTTAATATTTTTGTATGGCAAATTTCTTGAAATTTGGCATACTGTTTGCGGCCTGGTGAAAAGTCTCTGCGGCACCGGGCCGCGGACCACCGGTTGGGGGATACTAATCTAGATATCTGAAAGTATTCGGACAATTATTTTATACTATCCGGATAGGCTTTGACTATAACTATTTACTAACCGCACTTTAGGAATACTTTTTTCGAAATTAATTTAATAAAAAACCTGTAAATTTTATAAATTGTCGGTTATAATTTCCTGCCTACTACGGCTTGATATTATTTTTGTAAATGTAAATATGATCTCACTGATTTATTACACTACAATTTGAGTCTGACTATTAATAGGAAGACTAAGATTTTTATAAAGTGTGGATGATAGAAAATAAGTATATTTTCATTTGATAACTCCTGTTGATAAATCTGATCGTCGCTTACCGGTTATCAACCAACAAATACTCGTATATAAATTGCCACATTTCTATTATTTGAAAAACAATTTGAGACAAAATAAATTGTAGTATAAATATATTTTTTCCAACAAATATATAAATAGACCATTTGCCATTGCCATTGACACTATAACGACGGCAAACTAGAATATAAATGGGGAAGTCAGAAATCTTATAACACAAATTTATATTGTCAATTACCTGAGGTATTTTTTTTTTGCCGGCACTGGCAAGTGCTCTTTGGAACTTTATGCGCTGGATAAAAACGTAAATTAAAATGATAAAAGTGTGCAGAAACCAAAGCCGAAATGTACCGACTGCCGCCAGTACTCGAAAGAGGCCAAAAAGAATAATCGCATACAGTAATTCGCTGTGCGATAGGGATGCGAATGTATTTAATCTGCGTAGTGCGAGCGAGAAGGCGATACGCATCGGACTAAATGAAAAGAAACAAAGTAAAAAATATTATCATACAAAAATCCTCTCATCGGTCATACTAATACTAAAGCCGGACTTGGACTGTGATGGCGGGAAAAAGCGAAATCAAAAAGCTCGGTTTTCCTGTTCGTTAGATGTCGGTGTAGGTCCTACTTGTGTTTGTGTGTAGGCGGGTGGCTGCCGTTATTTACGGTCTTTGAAAGAAATATTATGCTCGATGATGTGGTCAAATAAAAATACTATCGAACAAAAATGTATTTAATTAAGCAGTGTTTTAACTGTAGTCATAAATATAACAATATTTGCAATTTTTACACGGTGACAATTTCTGGATGTAATTATAAATGCGTTAAAATACGCGGCAACTTTGTGGAAATTTCTTTTTAATATAAAATTATGGTTGATAACTTTGATATTGCATTGCTGCTGCTACAAAATGAGAAGATCTGAAGTGATATTTAGTAAAAACACATTATTTGAGCTATGCAAATCACTGGTCAAGCAAGTGACATGAATAACAGATTGATTTTAACCTTTGAATCTCTCAAATTATGTACATTCACACAAGTTTTGTCACTAACGACCCGGGTTTCGCCTTTCGGTATCTTCAGGCGTCCAAGTGCACAGATGAACTTTAACTGACTTCACTCGTGCACTTGAACGCTTGAAGATGCCTAAAGGCAAAACCCGGGTCGTTAGTGAATTTTTTTGTGAATGTACATAATTTGAACGATTCAAATTAAATATTGAAATTCCACCAAGCACCTTCAGTCAAAATCTTAAATTAGATTTTTAACCTTTTTAACTTCTTTTAAGAGTTAGTAGTCATCGTGATTAATATCGTATAACCAAAGTTCAATTTGTACCTATTAATTTAGTTTTTCTCAGTATCGCGGTGTAATTAAAATAATACGTCCAAACCTGTAGGCATGATAATTATTAGGGCATCCAATCCCGGGATCCGGGATCCCGTAATCCCGGGATCCCGTTCAATTTTCTGATCCCGAAATCCCGGGATTGATATGGTCGCGATCCCGGGATTTCGGGATTGAGAAATCTGTAGTAATCTCGAAAAGAGAGATGAAATTGGCAAACTGTCGATTGAAATTTCTCGGTGAGCTAAAAAAAAAAAAAAACGAGGTTTTGTGGGAATTCGGGGAAAAAGTGTATCAAATTGAGGATTTCAAATTCCTCGGTGAGCTAAAAAAAAAAAAAAACGAGGTTTTGTGGGAATTCGGGGAAAAAGTATACCAAATTGAGGATTTCAAATTCCTCGGTGAGCTAAAAAAAAAAAAAAAAACGAGGTTTTGTGAGAATTCGGGGAAAAAGTATACCAAATTGAGGATTTCAAATTCCTCGGTGAGCTAAAAAAAAAAAAAAAAACGAGGTTTCGTGAGAATACGGGGAAAAAGTATACCAAATCGGAGATTTCAAATTCCTCGGTAGATTTATCTCAATCCCGGGATTCCGGGATTGAAAATTTATCAATCCCGAAATCCCGGGATTGGAAAAAGGCTCCGGGATTGGATACCCTAATAATTATACTGTAGGTATCAAGTAGGAATCTGTGTCGGCTTCTCAACGGAGTGCAGCACACGCGCCTGCTTATTATCATAGGCGGGTCCGCGCTTTTTCATGCAATACTAAATCTATGCTGCCATGAGTTACACTGCGCTGCGTCGTCTGTGTCTAAGGATACGCTTAACTCTTTTTTTTAGCTTGCTGGCGGATTTTCAAAACCTGGGAATTAACGGATTTCCCTTTGTGAAGAAATCTGAGAGACTATTTTTTTTAAACTTTTATCCTTTCAAAACGTTACGACTGCCAGTGATTCCAGCACAAATTTATTTTATACGGGATAAAACGAATTTTACACTTGTCAACCAGAATCCCGAAATCCCAGAATCAGTACTATCACAATCGCGGGATTTCAGGGTCAGAAAATTTGACGGGATCCCGAGATTGGAGACGATCCCGAGATTTATATTGACGATAATTGAAATTGTATAGTTAACTAAAATTATCATAATGTATGGAGATTTCAATGTAGAATTTTATCACAGTAGAAAATGTTACCGATAGTAATTTATATTACTTATATTATATCAAAAAATATTTTGTTCATTTGCAGTAATTTTTAAATATCTAAAACACCTTTATTTTATTCCTTAATCGCTAATCGAATTTAAAAAAAACTATTATTAGAGGCGAGCATGTTTGTACAACCACCTTTCAGTTTTGGTGAAAATTTTGATATGTTTGATGAAATTGTAACAAAAACATACACAGATGTTGCAGTCTCTATATGAAAATAAAAAAATCCTAATGGGAAACTTTTAAATATGCTGCCTGTTCGTCATATGGAAGAGTGTTAAGGATTAGTCCGACCGATTTTTCTGGGAAACAGACTTTTTCGATTTTTAATAGAAGTCGTAAAAGTTGTGAGCTGAATGTTGCAGCTTATACTAGACACGGTGCATACAGTTATAGTAGAATGCCAAAATATTATTAGTATTTCTTTTATTTGACTGCATTCCGTATTGAATAGTAAAACCACCTCATAAATATTCAAAAACTTGTAAGCATTTTTATAGAGATCATTTTGGTTTTTTAATTCATAGGCAGTTTCAACATGAGCAAACTTATACATTTTTACCGTACGGTAAACCGACCTGGTGGTCGGTCATTAATTTCTTCCCTATTTTTTTTTTGTTTTTTTTAAATATCCGTCCGAACAATCACAAGTTTTAACAATTAAATCAATAAAAAAAACGCGCAATTAAAACTCGAAAGAAAGATCCTAGAAAGAGGGGTGGTATTTCTTCACGTTACATCTGTAATTTTTTTTTTGTAAAATCCGTCGGGTACATTTGATAAACAGTATTTTGAATATATGTATGTATGTACTTAAAAAATAAGTTACAAGTCAAAAAGGTGTCAGGGCGGCGCCCTGGCTCATTTTCAGATGCCAGGTCGCCGACCTGGCTCGACTTGGCCCCACTACACCACTGCATAGACGAGATTTCACACTTTAACTGTGACATATGTAATACTTACACCACTGAGCAAGTATTTTGCTTTTCTATGTAAATTATACACAAATAGTGATGATTAATAATCAAGTGAAATAAACAGCTATGAAAGGATCACAGTTCCGATAATATTTATATTTTGTTTTGAGCAAAATATATTTTTCAAAGATTCCTGATTATGGCTTAGAACAGGCGTGGGAAACCTGCGGCCTCTTGGCTGCTCTCGTGCGGCCTTATGGCCAATTCTGTAAATTTATGTAAATTCGTAAATTCTTGACATATTCTGACCATAAATTTTTGTTTCTGGCCGAAGATTCTCTAGTCAATGTTTATTGCGGCCTTATGTCGAATCAGAAAAATGAATGCAGCCTTTAGAGAAAAAAGGTTCCCCACTCATGGTTTAGAATAACAACCTAGTAAATGAATGTCAGTTAAAATGAAGAAAAAAACGAACATGTAATCAAAGCCCATTGACATCTTTTATATGTAGTATAATATTATAGTAAAATGATCCGTTATTTAAAATAGCCGTTTACCGTATTTACTCGAGCATTAAGCTCGTATGATTCTAGAAAATAATAAATATTCTGTTATAGAAAGGTGGCGGTCAAATAATTTGGTTTATTGCAATCAAATTGCGTTAAAAGCATCACCCTCTTAAATAACAGAACCACTCTTCTCTGATATACTCAAATATAATATACTTACACTACTCCCGTCTACGATCTACTGTTCTCTTTACTAACACAAAAAAAGGTTACGAACTCTTCCCCCAATTTTCGCATTAGCGCTTGGTGAACCCATTACAAGTCTCCCTGAATTATAAGCGATTCACAAACTTTTTATTATTTACATCCATAGATTAGTAATTAATAATGTTTATAATAAGTACATATAAGAATAAATGCTAGAACGTCTCAGTACAGTGGAACCTCAATTCTACATTTTTCAAGGGACCGTAATAAATGAACGAATAATGCGGGAAATCTTCAAATAATACCAAAAAAATGTTTAATTTTCAAAAAACTTGTTTATTTATGTAACTAAATGCGATGTAAAACTATTTGAGCGAAAAAAAAATATTCTACAAAAACGGTCAATCGGGATAATAATTGGGACGGGACGATAATATTATTTAGATGATAGATCGAGGAAATCAGTAAATCGGGGAATGATAAACGTGGAGTTATTAAATATTGTTATGACGGGGTCTTGGTCGAGTAAAATATAAACGATCCATGCAAAAAAACGGTAGATTGGGGTTCCACTGAAAAAAACGCGAAACAAAATGCGAGGCAAAACTATTTATGAAAAATATTCAACGAAAACGGTCAATCGGGATAATATTTGTGACGGGACCAAAATATTTAAACGATAGATCGAGGAAAACGGTAAATCGGGGAACGATTAATGCGGGATTCTTTTACATTGTTCTTTTGGGTGTTTAGCCGGGACTATGAAATATAAACGATCCATGCGAGAAAACGAAGAATGCGAGAACGGTAGATCGGGGTTCCACAGTATTTTGATAAAATTAAACTGTTTTTCGAAATTTTGCTTCATCATAATAAAAACGACGTAAAATAAACAGCATAAATTTTAAGATTAAGAGGTCTCAAACTTTGCTTATTTTTTGTCAATTGAATGTTGTTTGATTGAAACCATTTGTCAAATAATAGATAAGTCGCCGTTTGACCATAATTTAATTGAATAACTGTCAATATTAGAGCTAACTGAATTATATGCTAATTTATCAAAATTAAAGAATAAAACAATATGATGCTTTTATTACAATAATTTAATATGATTATTATTGTATTAAGTACTATAAATAACACTTAAATATTTATATAGAAAAGAAGCACATAATTCAATCAGAATGTATATGTTAATGTTTTTTATGAGTGTATTACTGGCAAACCCAGCTCATTCCAAATTTGTTAAAACGTGAAACCATTAATGTAATTTAGTAGATATAAATAAATTTTGAAAGTATTTTTAGAAATCAGTCTCAAACATAGCTTGACAACATCCAAAATATCATTCCAATAAGACTAAAAATTCTTTTAAAATGTATCTTTTTTTCTACTTTCATTTTTTAACCATTTTGGAATAAGCCGTGTATGCAAGAAATACCTTCATATATATTATTTATATTATTCATGCCCACACAAAATATGTAACATATTAATTACCTCCTAATGAGGATATCTAAATAGAAGTTTTCTACGAGAACTGGTTGTTAATCAGTTGTTAACCTCTCTTTTTTTTCGAAGAGTGATTATTTAATCACTTTCACTGGTTGTGTTACTACATGTGACACATGTTTCTCTTATTTCAGAACTTCTTCAGATTGAATAAAAATTCAAAAGGGATTTTTTGTTTATTATTTTCGTTAATCGTTTATAAAATTTAATATGCCAATAAAATATTATCCCTGTTTTTTTTATTGAAAACCACTGGTCATGCTATAAACTAAGTGGTTGTAACTGTATTTGATCTAGTGTATAAAATTGAAACATTTTATTAGTGACGTCAAAATATTGTAACACGTTTATCTTTCCTCACATCTCTGGGGTGTGTGGGCAACTCAGCACAACCCTTAATGCAAAAAAAAAACATTAGTGAACAATCATTTTTGTTTACCTAATTATGTCAAATTAAAATAATTCATCAAATGATAGATACACAATTGAGCCTTAAAATATTATAGAAAATAACATTTGATTTCTCGTCAAGAGAATTTCCATCAGTGAATAAAAAAGTTATTAAATTAAATTTGTATTTAGAGTTATCATATTATTGAATTCAAATACCAATTAAATTTTTTGTCGTTAGTTTGTTATTTTTGTCTTGAATAACTGATTTTAAAAACATAGAAAAAAAATCTTGACTATATGCAGCAGACTGTATTGAACATCTACAATTTTGTATTAATTGTATACAAAATATATTTGTACACAAAAATATATTTTCTGTACAATGGTATTAAGACCGATAGCATCTAGATTAAAAGTTATTTATGTCCGCTACCAATGTGGAGTACATAGTCTCCTAATGGAGATATGTCAACAGAAACTTTTCTACTGAGTTGAGTTTTTTTATCGAGAATAGTAGGAATAGAAAGGATATGGTAAAGATGGGGCTAATCGCTCTTCACTACAACTCGTTATTGTAGGATTGGAGTTGTGAGAAGTAATTTGTAAACACCATAAACACCCATGTCTTAAAACAGATAAGTCGATTGAAAATATACTATTCGTACTGGGACTTGAACTCGTGAGATCTACCGCAGAAGCCAACGACGTTGACCAATGGTCCACGGACCCGAAATAAAAATATAATATATTGTCGAAAAATATACTAAAAAATTAGAAATTAATAAACTTTTAGTAAACCTAAGCACAAGGTAATGCGTTACTTAATTTATATTAAGTCATTTGAAATTTGTAAATACGCATTAAAATCCAATTCTATTAAAGATTCCAGTGTATTTTTTTTATCTTTTATATATGAGTTTATTTAGTTTAACGTAACATTTTATATTTGTTTACATAAAAAACAGCCGTGCACTTGTAAATATTTTTCCCTATTATGTTATTAATGTAATTGTCGACTAGAATGAGAAAACTATAACACGATGTCATATTGACAGTGACCGACTTATTGTGTATAACATTTGGCGACCCTTAATCTCAACACGATTCCATCCTCCGTCATTATACGAGCCATTACTTTCGAACAGGTCTACCACTGCAAGAGTGGGGTGCCCACAAGTTACGGCTTCGCTCCTGGGACCCGAACCAAATACCAACGACATGTGGCACATTTAATAGACGGCAAATCACGAGGGACAGAAATATCTATTCATACGTTTGATAATGCTTTGTGTTTTGGCAGAGTCGAGTTTCAAATGTGAGTGGGTGTATAATTGATGTCTTCATTTTTATGATTTATTTGTTATTTTAATTTCAGTCTGAAACAATATATTTTTGAATAAAATAAACGTGAATAAGTATAATAATATAATAATTTACAATAACTATGTACCATTTTTTTTTTAAATTTAAATCATTTTTATCGCCTAAATGTATGTTGATTGGGTTCTGTGGTCGAGTGATAACCCTTCAAGTCCTTGTACGGACAGTGCGTAGCAAGAGTGATTAGCGAACTATTAGTCTTGTTCGATTCCTCTACTTCTATCCTTAATTTCCTCGAAAAAGAAAGGTTGAGTAAATTAGTAACATTAAAACTTTTATGTGGAAAGCTTATGTTGATGTAAGCTCAGCTAAGGGTAAATATGATGTTCATTGGGAGCGGACGTGGTTAAAAAATGTTGAAATTAAACGAGGTAATGTGAGCCAAAGTTAGATGCGTTGTAATATTCTTAACGAATTAAAGTATCGTAAAAGTGAAGTAACCTCAGTTAATACACATTGCAATAGTGTTACCTCCGTAAAATAAAAATATGCAATCAACCAAAACACCAAATAAATACGAGATTGTACTTAATAGTACAAGAAAAAGTTTTACAATTTTACTAGTTGGCTCACTTGGCCTTTCGAGGGCCCAAATGGTATCAGCATTCTACTTTACAAGCTTTACTAAATAAGCAGTTTTTATTCAATTTGTTTTATTTTCAGCTCAATAAATGTACTTGATATAATTTAAGATTTCGACTGAAGGTGCTTAGTGGAATTTCAATATTTAATATGAATCGTTCAAAATATGTAGATTCTCACAGATTTTGTTACTAACGACCCGGGTTTCCAAGGGAGCCATTGCTGCTCTTTTCGCCAGCAATGGCTCTAAACTCAATGATACATTTATTTCTTATTTAAACACGAAATATTCATTTACTAAGCGTCGGTTCAAGTTCATCCGTGCACTTGGACGCCTGAAGATGCCGAAAGGCGAAACCCGGGTCGTTAGTGACAAAATCTGTGAGAATGTGCATAGTTTGAATACTTGATGTTGCTATCAACCTTATATATTAAAAGTAAAAAAAAATATATTTTATCCTAAAACTATTACATGCTTTTTTGAGTCAGATATATTCTGTTTTATCATTCCAACAAAAGTAAAAATAAAGGGTTTTTAAACGATTTAAGTCAGTATTAATATGAAACAACGTATAATACTTTTTTTCAGCACCTATATCACAAAGTAAATGCTCATTTACTTATTGTAACAAGGTAAATGCCCTTCGTACTTATTACTAGACGGACAGATTTGAACCCCTCCCCCAGCATTAAATCGCGGTCCATTAGACCATCCAGTGTCAGGTCCTTCGGGAATCGGAAAACCCGCCACGAATTTTTCGCTGAATTTTGATTCACATTGATATGTTTCTCAAACATTTTTCACAAACAGACAACTCATTCACATATTTTCATTGCTAGTAATTAACATGGACTAAAAATCATTCGATAACGATTAAAGGACGATTGCTAGATCTAACGATTACAGAGTTTCTATCGAATACAATTTTAGCGTATTAAAAAAATACATATATTCCAGATGTATATTTATCAGACAAAAGATTATAAATTCCTCTTTACAAAATAGTATCTCTTTCAGTCAACGTATTATGATTACAAGTTTTCAACAGAAGATACAATGAGATTTGTGATTATTATTGCAGGGCTGTAGAGTCAGAAAAACCGGAGAAAATAAAGTTAAACATATTGAAAAATGTTAGTCTATTCATCATGTTGATTGGCAAAATCTACTAGAATGATTCTAGTAACTAGAATGATCTGATTGGTATACATTTATGTTAGTTAAACGAAAATATTTGAAAAAATAAATTCGGAGTCGGAGTCGTTATTTTTTTACTATTAGACATACCTTATTCTACAAAGAGTATTGAATGATATTCAATGCGATTCTTTATAAGTTGGATTGGTGACGACTTAATATACCTTGGTTAGTAATTTATATTTATTTTATAAATTAAGCATTGATAACTTTTAACACTCGCAGAATTTATTGGTGGGGTGAATATTTAGGGAGACCACAAAAATAAACTTTAATCCACACTCATTCAAGTATGAAAACAAATGATTTGATAGAGTATGAAGCACAGTCCATTTGCCCTCTTCCGATTAATGACCGGTCACCCTGGGGATTGTTTTTCACAACGTAAATAAAAATTAAGACCTCAATAGAAATACTCCATCAATGTAAGAGCTCAATTTATTCGAGCGTTTTAAAAATACAATAGCTTAGTTTTGAACGATCAGAAACTAATTATTTGCTTATTTATTGATTGGCACTCGTAACAGCTCCATTTTAGTCAGGTGATTACATTATTTTTAATCGTTAATATTGTTTTACAACTTCATCCGTTTTGTCACTAGCGTAAGGGTTTTGTCTTTTGGCATAATAAGACTGAACATTTTTGATCATGTTTATTATATAAAAATATTTTTTAACAAGTTTATTTTTTTATGGGAAACCGATTATTTTTCTATTGATTTGAAGTTCATAACGTTCAATCTTAGTTGGAAAAATAATCGTTAGCACAACTAAAATCTATGTAGGCCTATACTTTTACATATGATCATTAGAATAGATTTTCAGATCCTAAAGTCACGTCGTATTTTCAAGAATTAAACTATTATGTCTTCTGGCCAAATATATGAATATTCTACGATGGTTAGACATTACTTTCATTAAAAAGATATAACGAAAGTGAATTGGAAAGAATCCGAAACGCAAAACCCTGGTCGTTAATGACAAAACGGATAAAAATGTAAAAATTTCGAACGATTCCAATTTGATATTGAAATTCCATTAGGTAAATTGTTATTGTATACACTATTTTGCATAGCGACTTATTATATCGTGTACTGATTGAAAAAATCTTTTCCAAATAACCTGTAGATAATCTCAACACAACTTTTTTGTGCAAGAACTAGTAGTCACCCCTCATTTAGGATAGGAAACCGAACGAATAAAGGAGTTAAATATGGATTAGTAGTAAGCTAAGCGCTCTCTATACACTTCCCTGTCCAGGTTGTATTATAATTTTATTATAATAAAACACACTTTCAGTATGTATAATATCGTATCAGAACCAACATTTTCTAATCGACGGACATTTGAATCTCTTTAATGAGCTCAAATTTTCTTTTTACTCAGCGGCGGATTAAGCACTTTGGAAGTCCCAGGCGCAATAAATTTTGGAGGCCCTGCTTTTCGAATAACATAAAAGTGCTGCAAACCTCTTCGTAGAATAATAATGAATATTGAAAACTGAAATTAAAATGTAAGGTTTCATATAATATATGCTATCTTTGAGGCTCCCAAGATTTGGAGGCCCTAAGTGTGCGCCTCTTGCGCTTATGGGATAATCCGCCACTGTTTTTACTACATAAAATATAAACGAAGAGAAACTATATTATACACGTAAAAAACTTTTTGGGCTTCTTATGAGTAAATAAAACTTATCTGCAATTAATGATTAGTATAACCACTGTAACCAGTCAAGAAAATGTGGAGTTAGTAAAAAGGGTGTTAATTTTTTTTTTACATTTTAAACTGATGTCAAATGCTAACGAACTACGACTACGAGCTAATGATACGAACTACGAACTATTCTAGATATATCTTATTATTATTTTATCTGAAATAAGCGGATGAAATCGTCTTGAAAAATATTCTGGGGTGAATCAAAAGTAATAAACGCTCTATGTTGATGGAATAAACAAGGGGATCCTTTCATGACAATGAATGATTGCCATATAAAAGGATTTTGATATCAAAAATTACAGCCCATATGTTGGCATTTTTCAACTGTTATAGGGTGGGTTGATATAAGTCACATCTAATGAAACATACAAATATTTAAACTAGATTTGGTAAAATATATTAGCTTAAATATACAATATAAAAATATACATAATAGAATCAAGTCAAAACTGTTGCCTTATAATTATTTATTAATAATAATTCAGTACATACTATTTGTTTATCATTATTCAGATGATTACTTTCAATTATTGGTAGAAAGACATTATACTATTAAAGAAAAATATCATAGATCAGAGCCAGTTTTGATTATCATGAGACCATTTTCAACTGATAAAAACATACATCGATACATGGTTACTTATAAAAAAAATAAGACTAATAATAAGGTGTTAAAAACAATCGGTACAAGAAATATGAATAAATATATATATATATATATATATATATATATATATATATATAATGATACAAATTATAAATGAATGACACTAAATTATATTATGTAATAATTAGAAGTTACATACATATTATAGTACTTCTTACAAAACAACTTAATTATACTGACATAATTCAAAATTAATAATGAAAAAAGGGCACCTCTATTATCAAATTAAATCATGAGCATTATCAAATTTAATAATTGGTTAATTTTAATGTATGTAGTAATAATTTCCTACGTGTCAATTTCATTAATGATTTAATAATTACTTTTCAGCTCATTCTAGATACTTTCCTCAATTAATTTAATTTAAATAATTTTAGTCCTAAACACTTTTGTTGTAAATATTTAAATGTCATTCATTTATGATTTATAAGCTCTTTTATTTTCATTTTACCTCAATTAACTTTGTAAAAATAACTCTTCATCTATTTATATTTACATTACTCGAGCTCGTGATAAACAATCTTCATATTTATTAACTAATGTGTAATTAGTACAAAAAACTGCTCTAAATTCAGATGATGTACTCAACAGAGCTAAAGTATAGGGAAATGTCATGGGAGGAAAGGAAGGGATAGCGGGTGATAGGGGATCTTGTAGGCGCAGCATTGTGGTAATATTCTACATATGGAGCAGAAACGATGGTCAATGAAATAGATTATTTATTTTTAAAAAATATATAATTTTGTTAGTCCACTGGTTGTGCTACTAGTTGTGACAAATTTCTCGCCTCTTTATGAAAGCTTTTCAGACTGAGAACTAGACTGAAGATGTCTCTCAAACAGGCGAAACACTCATTACAAAAAGTATTAGATCGAATAGTTATAATATTAAATTTAAACTCATTATTTTTGGTCATTTTATTTCCTTTATTTGAGCCAGTTTTAATTTTTCATAAGCGAGTTTATCAAACAAAAACAGTATATATTTGTTTTGCTTTTACATTCCATTATCATATTTCAAAAAAAAAACTGAATATCGGATAATCCTTTTATTTAATATCATTCATAAAAAACAACGGAAAAATTACTAGGTAGTATAAATTAACTACTAGGTTAATTTAATTACTAGGTTACTAGGTAGTATATATTAACATCCCAATAATATTAATAAAAAATGATAGTATAAAGATAAGCAGTATTTGAAATATAAGCATGATGTAAATTAAGATTTTTCTTGAATGATAATTATTTTTAAAAACAAAATTTATATACCTACTACAAAAGATATCCTATTAAACTTTTGTAAAGTATCTAATTTATTTTACCTGCGAAATGTCAAACAAAAGATCAGAATATTGTCAGTCATTCAATTTTCTTATAATGGAAAATATAATAAGTTTTGTTGAAGTCAATCTGTGAGAAGAATACGTGAACGAAACCATTTTCCGGTGTCTCAAATCAAATGGAAAAATAAGCAGGAGTTGAAAAATACTTTGATATTTTATGAGCAGGAATGTATTGGGACATGAAAAAACCTTTCGAAGATTTTTTCTTTTCCTACTTAATAATGTATGGCGTATCGACTCCTAATGCAGAATCCCAACAGTTTTTTTTTTACAAATAATGTTTATTCTTTGATTTTCTATTCATATAGGACAAGAATAGGTCTGATTATAAGCTAATCAATCTCTTCTTCATTTAAGCGGAGGAGAAGTCGTCTATAACTTTCGATACAAAAAATTCTAAAATTTACCTAAAAGAGTTGAGATATCAGTCACATGGCGGTATTTTAATTGGTTAGAATTGTTCCTAGAAATGAGATTTTTAGCTGTATAAACACTGAATGGCATTATTTTCAAGCATTAATATAATGTCGCCTGCTGTGGTCTAGTTGGTTAGAGCTTGTTCTACCGATCAGGTGGGTCTGGGTTCGATTCCCGGTAAGGTCAATATCAAAATTAGATTTTTTTCAATTTTAATTTGAGATCTAAGACATGAGTGTTTGTGAAGTCAATTCTCCTTGAGTTAATCTCATGTGACTTTCAAAAATTCTCATCGAGTATATATCGTATGATCTTTCAACTTCAAAAATATTTGACGCATTGGCGTAAGATGTAATGTCAAATATTTTTTTTATTAAAAAAAATTAATAAAATTTAAAAAATTAATAAAATTAAATAATTCTGTTTTCATTTAATTTATATTATTACTAGCTGGCCCGACGAACTTCGTACCGCCTCAGAATCAATAAATGTTGTGTTAACTTATTGGATGAGTTAAATTCAGTTTGAATGAATACTCAAAATGAATTAAGTTCAATAAATGTGCAAAATTAAAAATGAAAAGTATTTTAATTACATTGAAATGATGTTATTCACGTGGCACAGTCGACAGATTTAAAGGAATGCAGTGGACCAACGATTTGATTTTGAATTGTGAAGTTGAAATGATCCACATCTTTGTTATTTGCTGCAAGAATTGCTCGTTCACTCAACCAATTATGATGTTTGTGATTAGCAATGATATTCAGGAACACTCTGTTGATTGTCCTTCGATGAGACGAAATTTCAAAAATTCGGCAAAAACGAAATCAATCTATTCGATTCGTCGACAGGAACACGGCCGTTACAGATAGTCAGCAAATGCTTGGAGAAATCTGCGGCAGATGGTCGTTTAGAAATGCAACTCGCATGTTTGTCGTTAGCTGAAGTTTCTTAACATAGCGCCACAGAGTCGATGTTTTAAGTCAAGCGTTTATTTCATCGGCAGCGGTCGATCTTGGAATAACTGGTAGTGTTTGGCGAAAATCGCCAGATAGTAGAATCATTGCGCCTCCAAAACATTTTGAGTCATTGCGCTGATCTTTCATAGTTCGGTTGAGTGCTTCCAATGCGGATGAAAAATAAGCCACCATTTCCCTCATCAATTGCCTTCATTAAAGTATCGTACACTTTCTGTTGGGGGTTCAACAGTGTACATTCGTTCGAAGTGATTGGTTCAATGCATCTCGATCATATTCACGTTTACGTTCCGATTCTCGATTGAAAGCGTCGTTCATTCCTCGATCTGGCGACGCATCATGCAGCGCATGAGGTAACACATATCTTCGATCAAAAGCAACGCCTAGTTATGTATCTCCCCATTCACCTCGAGATCGGGATTCCCTGAACTGACGCGAATTCGGTGTAAAGTGTCTTTGGACATGTCATCCTTGTACTTTTTCCACAATTCACGTGGATTAGATGGGAAGCATGTCAAAAAAATGATAGCAAATAATGTGCGTATCTGACTTAGGGACGCAGAAACAATTGCTTCAGCGATTGTCATGTCCCAATGAGTTTAGTTTTCAAGCAAATTGAGCTATTGACATGCGGCACGAAATGTTAGGCATACGACGCCATTGACAGTTCGAAATGATTCGAAATGTCGACCCGAAGGGAATTATTGGTTTTTTTTCAGATTTTTCATGTTCACAGAACTGAAAGACTCTTAGAAAACCATTCCGAGCACTCTTACTGATTGGTTTAGAAGTACTTGGCATAGCTAATACCTCTTTATTTCACTGTATTTTAAATAATAAAATTACATCTTCACAATGTTGACAAACGACTACTTTTGTTTGACAGTAACTGTCAAACAAAAACTGTTGCTAAGAAATGTGTCGGTCTAGGATAATTTTGTTCTCAATGCTTGTCACCAACATAATGACAGGGATCTTTTCAAAATTATTCAAATAATACTTTTTTATAATTTTACGAAAGTTCATTCTAAATTTTCATATTTTTTATATTACGAAATGACATAAATTCTCATTATAACAAAGAACGCAACATTTTCCAAATCTTCAATATTATATTTATGAGATTATCTTTCATTAGAAAAAAAAATATATTTTTGTTTAATGTTCCACACATACAAACAGTTATACAGTCAATCCTGTTTTTATGCGGTAGATGTGTTCCACGAAATATCGCAAAAAAAAAAATCGCATAAAAAAAACTTGACTTCCATAGAAATAGTGGGGTGCGTTACTTAAATTTTAAAATCCGCATAACTTTGAAACAGCGAGTTAAAATATACACTAAAACGCAAAGTATAAGAAAATTAGGGGAAAACCACGGCGTAAAAATATTAAAAAATAGTCACTGTATGACAATTCTATGTGTGTTTTAAAGCATGTGGTTCTAAATCACTCTTTTTCAGAAGAAATAGTATGCGCATCAATTTCATAAAACTATGGTTGTTTTCTAACAATAAAATTAGTGATCAGAGTTTGTTCGGATTTTCTTTTTCGATAATTAATTGTTTATGCAGTTTGTTATACCCATATATATAATATATTCTAAAGTTATCGTTGAAACTTGAATGCGCGATCAGAATTTGAATCATTTAGAAAGAAATGATCTTCTAATTTACTGAAAAGTTGGATACCTTCTTCAATTATTTTCGCAGTGAAGGAACTGGAATTTCTTCCAGTTCGTCATTGTTTTCTGGTTTTTTGTCAATAATTAAATTTAAATTATGAACATCTTCGTCACTTATAGCTTTATCTGTAAGTAATTCGTCGATATAATTTTCGCTAAAGGTATCGAACCTTTCTTCGCCAAGTTCAGGTGCTAAAGTAATCATTTCAGCTGATATTACCGATGGCAGATGCAACATGATTTAAACAGTCCGAAATCGTATTTTTTTTTCAAATGTCGGTTGTGTTTATGATTCTCTCTATTCTATCCAAAACACAACAATATATGCTCTCGATGTAATATTTAACATTTTTATATATCGTAAAATATGGGACATTTAAAAAAATGCATTTCTAAAAAATCGCATTACTTCGAAATCGCATAAAAAAACCGCATAAAAACAGGATTGACTGTATATAGCAGTGATGCACAAACGCGGCCCTTTTTGAATATTGTGGCGGCCCTTAAATCCTTGTCTCAAACATACTTTTTTCACGTAAAACATTTATTTAACAAATGTAAGCAAGCTTTTTCTTCAATGAAGGAGAATAAATCGGTTCATAGAAACAGGCTTACAAATATTATGTCAAATTAATAAAAATAGTTAAAAATTAACTAAGACCAAAAACGCATTCACTTATGATTTGCATTTAAATGAAACATAATGAACCACATGAAACATGACTTATTTATTTTCGAAATAACACGGTCAAAATAATATAATGGAACCTATTATTCACTTGATCTTTTTTACACGATTTTAAGGCTGTTTTACGTGGAACGTACATATGTTCTGTATAAAAAAAGGATTGAGCGTACTTTAAATCATTTTTTTCTTTGCGGCCCGAAGCCACGATAATTTGTTTTATGCGGCCCGCTAGAAGGTGAAGGTTGTGCATCACTGGTATATAGGGATCAAAAATAAAATAATGATTTGATAGTATTCTATAACAATATAATATACATGAAAAGTATACTGATTTTTTTTTACATACCTTCTGATTTTATGTACTTTCATTCGTCTTTTCACATTTCAGTATATATTTTAGCGACGGTGATGAACATGAGACATAAATTCCTAAAAGTTTTTTTTTAAAATGGATATTGAAGATTTAGTTTCGATTTAGTTTAAAGTTGGCATTCCTAACTTGATTAACAAAATGCCTCACATGAGGTAACACATGTCTTCGATCTAAATCAAAGCCTGGTTATTTATCTCTTCATTCACCTCGAGATCGGGATTCCTTGAACTGACACGAATTCGATGTAAAATGACTTCCGACATGTCATCCCTGAACTTGTTCCACAGCTCACATGGGTTCGATGTGAAGCATGTCAAAATAATGATAGAAAATAATGTGCGTATCTGACATGGAGATTCAGAAACAATTTCTTCAGTGATTGGCATGTCCCAATAAGTATAATTTTCAAGCAAATTGAGCTCTTGACATGCAAGTAGAAACATTCGTCATTTTTCGGATGAACTGTGTAAATGCGATCAAGAGCATTCGGGTGATCAGAAACCGCATCGCTTTGCTTTTGACGTTAAAATTTCTTCGATATAGCGTTCCAAGTGTAATAAAGTGTCATCTCAGAGCAAAGCAACGTTCGTGCAAAATATTGTTGTCAAAAATTTATCATACCTAATTATAAACATAACCTTAATTTAATATTATCCGATTTTCTTTCGTTTTCATTTCATATCATCGATTTCTTTTATTCTAATCCATATTCTAAATTTAAAATTATTTATAAGCCAATCGTATGCAAAAGAAGCAAAAACAAACAAATATAGAAAACAGTGCGATCTGGTGGATTTTTCTGAAACCAGCTTACGACATTTTATCGTTTGATGAAACTATTCGTCATTTGAAAATTTTATTCTGTATGAAGATATTTATTTTCTTTATAATTTCTTTTCCGTGATATTTTTCCGATGTTTTAATGCTTATTCTGCTATTCTAGGTAAATAAGAATTTTATAAATCAAATATCATTGAAATCCTTGGAGTAATTCTCGAGATATACGTGGTGTAAATAACCCCACTTTGTTTTATATATATAGATTAATACTTAGGAATTTAAATATTGTATCAACAGTGACAGCTATTTATCAGTCAGGTATTCAATATTTAAATAATTCAAAAGCTTTTGGCGTAGAAAAATTAGTACATATGTATTTATACTATGAGATTTTCGAGTAAACATTAACACTGAATAATTATATCACAACACATTACAATATCCACGAATTCAGTTATACTGGTAGTTTTATATATGTTATACATGAGAAATAATAAAAGTAATAGTTATTACGTTTATTTTTATGTACATTCGAATCTACAACAATTGAATAACTCAATAAAAATACGCATATTAAATGTGACTGTTCTCGTTATTCATAACAAATAATTTCTGATTTAAAAATAAATTTAGCTGTAAATATTTAATTCCGATTTTTTCAGACAGTATTAATTTCGGCTCTGTTTATTATGGAGATGAGCGGAATTGGAAAAGTGTCGAAGGAAAATCGGACGTATCTAAGAAACAACAGAAAAGATTCACCCCTGCAAACTCAGACTAACAATAATATTACCTAGCTCAAAATCCTACAATGCCTTAATATGTAAGTATAATATATTATATTAAAATACACGAATATTTTTTGGAGAGATTTTTCATCGAAAAACAAAATATCTGTAATTAGAAAATACTATACTGTAATATTTTAACATTTTTGAACATTTAATCATTAGTGGAAAGATTTGCATCATTTTTAGGTTTTTTTATAAGCATTACATTAAATATATTAATTTAAAAGGATAAAGTTTTATTTTTTGAAATTACTTTATTGCGTTGACTTGGAACTAGGTGTTTTAAAAAGAAAAACACATTTTCAGTGTATAGCAAGGAAAAGAGGGCGGTGTCTCTTTTGAAAAGTCAGCAAATCATATCAAAGTTGTCTTTTGTGTTATTATTCTTTTGTCTTTACAAATATCTTCTTCTGATTCTGTTTGCCAATCAAATTTCATCTGAATAAATATTTTTGAGCTTGCGGGAGCTTTGAATCGGAAGACAAAATTTAATAACTTTGTTATAAAGACTTATATAATACAAAAAATAAAATAGTAAAGAGTAGGTAAACATGTTGAATTCTTTTTTTATGTTTGAAAGTCCAATTGAAATCTATCGATACTTCTACATGACGTGTAGTTCAACCTGACTATGAAATTTTATAACGTGTACAAATATGTATCCATGTATACTAAATCATAAATTTATTATGTTTACAGTGTTACTAATTATCAATATTTTCACATGTCGTTAGTGTACTCATTACACTGTAGACATTATTTACAATTGACGTGATTACGTAATCGGAAATATTATTATGCTATTTCGAAATGACTACTCATCTCTCTAGCCATTGATATTTACTTTCCATAACGATATAAACATAACAGTTGCGTGCTTCGTTAAGATTTTTAAATAATCCAAAAAACGTCTATATTTTAAAACTATCTAGTGTGATGTAAATTTTACATTGCAGTAGTTCTAAGGTAAAACGTACTTGACTGGTCTGGTGTTTGAAACATAATAATTATTAGTACAATACATTGATATTAAATCAACGTACGGAATTTTATCTAAAATGTCATATTACTAAAATTTTCTCAAACTTGTTAAATCAACTCATTCCTGAAACGTGATGAAAATCGATTGGCTTGAAAGGATTCGATTTGTTTTAGAAATCTATCTAGATTGGAGCGCATAGTAACGGTGCGCTGGTTTGTAAAACCCGTGTATCGATTCCAAATCCGTTGCAATAATTAAATATGAAAAAATATGTTTAAAATAATTTATATTTATTAATTATTTCCGACAACCCACACGGGAAACCCACAAATTTGTGTTATTTTAATGTACAAAAATAATACGGTACATGACGTTAAACGCACTCTCCAGAAAATATATATTTTATTTTAAATATACATACTGATAAAATTAAATAATGTTAAATATTGAATGTGAACATATTGTATTTAACAGTAGAATATTTCCGATTTTACATACCGAATTGAAGTTGTACTCTACTAATCATTTGTAATTATAGCGTTGATTATAATAATTACTATTTTATTTTGTAAATAAAACACCTCGAGTTACAGAGTTAGCAACATGTGTAATATGATGAACCCGGAAGTGAACTTTTCAATCGTGAATCACTATGAGACATAAGTAGTTCGAAATTGCTTATTTCTACCATTCTGATTCTATAAGCAGTTTTGCGTTTATAATTTATTTTATAACGTGTAATAATTTCAACTAAGCAATTTCATACGCTTTTACGCATTTTCGTGATTGAAGCATCTGAGAAATGATAAATCATTTTCAAGATTATATTTCAAAAATCCTCGATAGAAAGATATCGTCAGTTTCATTTGAAGACGCTAATCGTTTGATATATTTTGTATACGCATTCTTCAGCAATGAGTGTAACATAAAAGAAAATATGACTCGATATAAAATACAATTAACACTCGTGTTTCCTGTTGTTACATGATGTTACATCGGATACGATCTGAAATATATTTTTTTCAGGAAGGGATAATCTCAAATAATTCGTCAACGAAACCGACCATAGTAAGAATGAACATTTTATTATTTATTGAAATCATACATAACATGTTTTTGTTTTAATTATCCTTATTAAGAGTTAAAACTTTCATTTTAATCAGCAGGTACATATTATTGACAAAACTATCGTTCCTTACTACGGTATGTGGTTCTATTATCCAAATTTTTTTTTTTTGGTGTATCTTTTCGATTTTATATTATGTATTGTCCCCTTATTGCTCCATGTTAGGTCCAAAATAGTAAAGATTTCAAATCCTGTAACAGATATTATCAAATAAATACATTTTTTTTTACAAAAAGCAATTGATTGTTTTCCACGTAAAATATTTTTTCAGAGCTATTTATGGCAACTTAGATATTCTCTCGTCAAATAATTTTACAATTTGAATCATTCAAATTATGTACACTCCCACGGATTTTGTCACTAACGACCCGGGTTTCGCCTTTCGGCATCTTCAGGCGTTCAAGCGCACGGATGAACTTGAACTTGAACTAATTTGAATGATTCAAATTTAATATTGAAATTCCACCAAGCACCTTCAGTCGAAATCTTAAATTTTACAATACTTATTGATTCACCATCTACGTTCACCGTTTTAACAGCTTCTTTTGCAGACGCTTTACAAATGAACAACAAAACTAAGGCAAATTTCAATTCCATATACGGAATTTTATGTTCTCAGTCTGGGGGTGTGGTTTTGAATACTACATTTTATTAATTCATATAAGATAAAATATTTGCAGAATTGGCAAAATTTACTTACGAATTTATCATATTTAGCTTAATTATTTGAGTAAATACATTTTTTTAATAAATCAGTTATATACATGCACATATTAACTAATGATTATTATTCTAATAAGTACCTACGTCACTGCTTCGTAAATAATTTACTTAACATTATCATAAATGTCAATGCTCATTGTAAAACTCTCATACAATACTATTATAGTTAGATATTCTCAATAATAATAATTATTGCTTTAAATCAGTGATGCACAAACCGCGGCCCGCAGGCCGCATACGGCCCTTTTTGAATTTTGTGGCGGTCCTTTTTCTCAAATATATTTTTTTCACGTAAAACATTTATTTAATAAATGTAAGCAAGCCTTTTCTTCAATGAAGGATAATAAATCGGTCCATAGAAACAGGCTTACAAATATTTTGTCAAATTAAAAAAAAATTGAGACCAAGAACGCATGAACTTATGAATTGCATATAAATGAAACATACATATTTCACAATGAAACTATTTTTAATAAGCAAGTACTCATAATCCTTTTTTTGCATGGCTTATTTATTTTCGAAATAACACGGTCAAAATAATATAATGGAACATATGACTCATTTATCTAAATTCACTTAATCTTTTTTACACGGTTTTAAGGCTGTTTTACATGGAACGTACATATGCTCTGTATAAAAAACGATTGAGCGTACTTTAAATCAGATAAATAACGAGCGTTATAATATTTTTCTTATAATAGTTTTAATTCAAATATAAATATATATTCCTCACAATAAAATTTTGATTGAATAACAATTGTAGCATCAAATATCAATTATAATAATAGTAAGAGTGCATTTGATTTATATTTAAATCTATAATTGTGACAAAAGAGATGTTTTTTACACTGTACTATAATATTACAAAAACGTGTCTACTTTTCGCATATAAGAATATAGAAAATCGGGAAACCATAATAAGTATCTCTAATAGAGCCTAATCGATTCACAATTTGGCAGAAGGAGTGATTTGGTAATCGAAAAGAGATGAGTAAAGTAAAGTTATCAGAACGATCTTTTGTCAATCTTTCTTCTATTATGTTTGAATCTCGATTCCATTTGATTGGGGTGGATTATTCTGAACATTCTCAATATTTCATCAACATAAAAAAATAGTCGTAGATTTTGTATTTTTAGTAGTAATAAAAATATATATTAACTCTACAATAGAATATAATGAGATTGCAAATTCAAAATAATTCTTATGAAATAAAAGTGGGAGCCATTTTTTCATTATATTTATTTGATTAAAAGTCATAGAAGAAGAACCAAAAAATCAACATCAAAAGTTATAATCTAATAAGTAGCAGCAGATATCAAATTTTCGAGAAAATAAAACCACTTGTAATCAAAGGAATATATATTTTAACTCTATATCTATTGTTATTTTTATGAAAATATATATTTAAAAGAATTAAGTATTTTATTTAATCAAAAAGATATGGGAATGTTAGTAGTCTACATATTTTTTAAGAGAAAATTGATATTTTTTTGATGTACGGAGGTGAACAATCTTTTAAAAAAAATGAATTAACCTAAAATTTAGATGAACATTACAAAAATGCAAAGTATCGTCATTTAAGAACCAGTGAAGGTGGGTTAAAGAAGTGTCTTGTAGGACTAAATATATCCTAATCCCCCGGGGGTTAGCACAAAGGCTTCCAAGCATGAGGGATGGATTTTAGTTTAGCGTTTCACTTTAGTGACGTATATAAAATATTTTTTTCGTCAGAAAATGATATTAATATATTATTTTTACAAAAGTGCAGAGATATTACATTATATAGTTAAGCTTATCTTTATTGTGATTATTTCTATTATACGATATTGAATTTTAATATTAACAATAGGCTTGCATGAAAACCTTACAAAGTAATAAACTAAAACATAAAATAAATTCTATATTAACAGTGTAATAAAGAATATTTAAAAAATTAAGATTTTTTTTTGCTTTTGTTTTTGTTTTAATTATTGGAGTCGTCCTAAAAGTTTATTTCGTTTTTTAAAAATTAACGTATTTTTTTTCAAATCCTTGTTCACTCCCAATGTCGAGCATATGGCTTCTCATGATCGTATTTCAACAGAATTGTTTCTTCGAAGACTGGTTGTTACTTAGTCGCACAACCTCTCTTTTTCAGTATGGATATAAAAATAATGTTAGATCAGAAGGACTAGTAGTTAACTAATCGCTCTCACTACGCCCAGTTATTAAAGGATCGGAAGCGTGGAAGGGAATTTTCAGACACCACAAACATCCATGTCGTCGAACAGATTAAAGATATGCAGTTCGCACTGCGACTCGAACCCGTGAGATCTGGCACGGAAGCCCACAACGCTAACCGCTGCGCTATAGGACCCGACCGAATTTTTTGTCAATTAATAACTTTTGTAAATTGAAACAATTTATTATACGTTTATTATAAAAAAAATATGTTTACTGGATTAGTAAGAAAAGAATACTTCAATTGTCAAACATATGTAATGATTTTCTATTTAGAGATTTTCATTGAAGCTTTGAAATATCCATCACATTTTTAATAACATTTTTGTTAGAATCTAAATCACCAATTTTCAAAGTTTTTTGTTTTTTGTACCCCATAAATTCAATGTATTTATTTAAATTATTCACTGGTTTAGTACGAATTACAATGCGAGGCGAAATTTTTCAAAAATCAAGATGATATTTCTACGTTGGATGAGTATAAAATGTTTTAAAAATTAATATTTAGTTTTGCGAATTAAGCTTCTCCTTGGGTTTTATTTGAGTGTATTAGTGGCATAAAACATTTTTAACTTTTAACCCAAATACTGTTGGGCTAATCAAACAATTACTTTTTCTGTGGTCTTTAAAAGCTTGAATATTTTTATGCGCCTCCGTAGACCCCTCGAAAAATCTAGAGTTTCCATCTGACAAAGCTTACATGAAATGTTGATAAAGTAGGCGTGTTTCGTGGCCTAAGAGAATTTTTATTACTCGGCTGTACATTTAGGTATTATCTCGTTATTTGGGGGGTCGCTTACACACACAATGTTAAAGCTTGTGTAAGAATCTGTTCAGTGGCATACTATTAAAAATTAAAGGATCAAAAACAAAAACTAATTGATGTATAATCGTATGAGTGTTAAATATTCATTCTGAAAATACAGTAATAAGTTATCAATATTATACTTATAACTCTCGCGGCTCGGAGACTAGAAAAATACTTCTCATCTGATGGGGGTCGTTTAGGGACCCCAGTGGTTTCCTCGTTATTGGCATTATTCTTATGATTTAAAAAAAATAGTCTAAGGGCTTTAAAATATCTCTCTGCATCATTCCTCATACATTTTTTTTTAAATCCATGTTTTTTTAACAAATAATCATATTTTAAGTTGCGCGTAAAAAAGCCGTCATCCCAGCACACATATGAAATTGCAACTGACGAGTTTAGCCCAGCTATCTTACGAACGATCGCTTATCGTGTTATCGCGTTATCGCGTATTTATATAAACAAAAAAAGGTCCAAAGAATTATGATATAAAAAAAACCGTAATTATAAACATTGTATCAATCATATTAAAATAGATATTTTAGAAAATGTGGGTATTGGTGTCGCATTTCTTGAGCTTAGAACCGGAAAAGTTAATAGAAATTTTACGTAACCTTATGTGCTTACTACTTTCAGTTTTTTTTTCACTTCACTCATATAGAAAATACTATAATTAAACATATTGTTTTGTTTATTTCTAAAATTAGTGGAACACAACATAACGTAGCTGCCGAATCCGACAAAGATATATTTTAAGGAAGATTAAAAAATATATCTCACTTACGTTTGAAATTAAATCAAAAATAAAGCATTGTAATCTTGTCAAAACATCTTGAATAACATTAATATTGTTTGTGGGTCTAACTCTTTCAGTAAACATAACTCACGTAAAAGAAAAACTTTATTCACTACGAATTCCGTCGACGATATTTTATAATAATAATAATATAACATATC
This sequence comes from Himalopsyche anomala, assembly GCA_031772345.1. Classification (NCBI taxonomy): domain Eukaryota; kingdom Metazoa; phylum Arthropoda; class Insecta; order Trichoptera; family Rhyacophilidae; genus Himalopsyche; species Himalopsyche anomala. The sequence continues at coordinate 15,947,859 of CM062823.1, forward strand.
TATTCGTTATGTATTCCAAAATCATTTTTGGAGTGCTTTATTTGATATTTGAATATTTCAATTAAATATAATAATATTACATTGTTAGATCTCTATCCGTTAGATTCAATATATTTTTGATATTATAAAATAAATGAATTACAAACAACACGTTTTTTTCTAGTGACATCTTTCATTATTAGTAAATACTGTTTTAGACACAATGCCATTCTACTTGAAACTGAAAATTGGATAAGCTTATACAAAAAATATCATTAGGAGACAATGCTTCCTCTGTAATATTTTTAATAATGGTACGTCATTGGTCGTACACCTACCAAGGGCATTAAATAATGATTCCATCACAAAGGGGCAACATATTCGCGCGGCCTATTCATAAAGCAAAAAGAAAAAAAAGCAATCAGTCCAGATTGGCAGAGAAACCTAGGGTGACAGTAGAAGCTTTTGATGGTACTTCTGCGCATGTTAAATTGTATTTATGTGACATTGTAATATCGCGTGTAATGATTATTAAAAGGCCTTTATCAGAAAGTACCCTCATGTATGATAATATACACTTCGCCATTGATTGGTTAAGCTGTTTTATTGTTCGTAAAAAGTAGAGCTATATTAAGATGTCTCATTAACAACTAACCATCGTGTTCTTAATATATACACGATTTAAATAGAAAAACGAGATATTTTTAATTAGTATCGCCATATTATTTATAAGAATAATCAAAACAAAATATTTTAATTGTCACAGCAAAAAATTGCTCAAGATAAAAATCAAGGAGAATTTAAAAAATATCGCAACAGATTACAGAGAAGGAACATTATAGACATTCTTTCCATATATTATATCAGTTATCGTAGCTTGAAAAATTCAATAAAAAAAAATATATTTTTGTTCTACCCAGGAGAAGAACCTACGACCTTGTAAAAGCAAAGTGCAGGTGTTACCCCTGTGCTAAATTGGCCGATTGCAAAAAATCTTTTTTGCATATGTGCATGGTTTTCATAAACAAATAGCTCATACATTTTCATATCTTGATTTAATGTGCATATCTATTATGTTCTTTTGTTTTATAGCAATCATTTTTTTTATATTTATTTTGTATAATCGTATTTTTTTTTGATTCCATATAATGTTGTCTTAAATAGAATATCAATTTAGTCATGTGAAAAAATGTTTTAGTATATTTCTTAGTTATCAATTTTAAAATAAGTAAACTGTTTTCTGTCATGCTTTTGAGCTCAAATTCGTCAAAGCAAATAGAATTTTTTATATACCTACGATGGATATGAACGCAATCTTAATATCCGAAGCACATTTCAAGTCATGTTTATTCGAAGAAATGTCTGGGATTTTCCGATTCCAGGTAACTTGGTTGCAATATAAATTTGATCAATTCTTGAATGGGATGTTCTCAGATGAAGTGCTTACCTTTGCAGGAACGAATTCGCATAAAAACGAATCACAAAATGTATATAATTATTTCAGAAATAAGCATTTGTGCTTATTAGGATTTCTCTATTGGAAAAATATACGCTTTCCAACAGCAAAGAAAATCATTACCAATGCGTACGGTAGATAATTTTAACATTATGAAAACGATTCTTAAAAATAATTTTCTATGTTTATTGGTGGTTTTTATTGAGTTTTTAAGTTAATATTGTAACATTTATTGGAATCAAATATAAACAAAAATATAAAGAATCCTTATATTGCATTCGATTTTTAAAAACGTTTTTTTTAATATTTCAATAAACATATTTTGAATTAAAAATAATATACATAGGTAAAGTAAAATTAAATGGGTTATCATTTTAAGCGGTCAATAAAATAGTTGGATTATTATATTTTCTAAATCTATCGGGAGTAAATTGAGTGAGAAATCGAATAAATATGTATATTGAAATCAAATAAAAAAGTAATAATTTATTAAAAACATATGCGATACTTTGAAATCACTTTTCTGCTTCTTAATTGAAGATTATCTACATTAGTTAACGGATATAGAATACCTCAACGCCGGTTCTTTAAAATACAATTATTTTAATAATACTGATCTTTTCTATTTTTTTTTCAGATTACTGGAAGGGATTAGTTTTATTAATGTATTTGATAATCTTTCATACTAAAATTTTCCGATATTATTAAACTTATTATAATTATTACAATGCACAATAGCTGCTAAAAATAAAATGATATATCTTTGCATGTTTAAGTAAAAAATTGATTACTTTAGCACCCGTTAAAGCCTTACATATTTTATAAATTACATTCGAATACGTCCCACTCTCAAGCGAAATGTATTGAAAACGTTATGTAGGGAATTGCTCCTCACTCCCCGTTACGACTGTCGTACTTTTGCTTCAAAAGAACTTCAATTTACCACTCGCCCACCAAGCAACCTGTCGTTAGACGCAATAAACATTTTAACAAAAACGTAGCAATACATTCACCGGAAACATTTAAATTACGTCAAAAAAGACGAACATAGTCACAAGTCACAACCATTTTTATTTACGGCAATAATTACATTATTTAAAAAAATTACTTATTTGAATTATGGTAAATATATTATGAAATTATGATATAAATTTAATGTAACTAGCTCTGTGTATATTAGTCGTCTACATATTTGGTAAGTAAAAAAGTTTAAAAAGAGTCATTACAAAATTGTGTTTCTTATTCCACTATTATCGTTTGGACTTAACTTAATATTTATTTGTTTTTATGTGTAACCTAGACGTATCTGCTTTTATTATAGTTATTATTGTAGTACTCTAAACACTTATATAATAGTAATACTTTTTAATCATATCTGCGTTCGTTTATTAATTCTAAATATATATTTATAGTGTATACTTTGCGAAGATTTACTATTAGTTTTAAGCCAATCTTGAAGTACAATTTTATGCTTCTATAAACTGCTGTGTTTTTAAGTATCATTAGGACATATTTTCAACATATTTTCAATATTTATTTATTTAGGACAGTTGAACGAAAGTTGTAAGTTGAAAGTATTTTTATTAGAACGAATTGATTGTCTAGTAAAGTTAGTACAGCATCAAAACATTGAAAAATGGAATTGCAAATGATCCTAAGAAAAAATCAGGTACCATCTACAATGCGTCGTTTCGAACATGTTGGATACACTTTTCGTGCAGATTGCTTGACACGTTCAACCCATGACATATAATAAAGCTGTAACAAATTTTTCAAATATTAAATTCTTAGAATATAGTAAATATGTATTTTGCCTAATTTAGAATGAAAATATTTTTTAAATGACAAAATTGTGTTATCAATTAGGTAATGTGTTTTTTATACATATATATGATGCTTAGTATTCAAAGCTAAATGATTTTTACAAATGAACTCCACTAGCTCTATTCCACAGTTTTATTTATTATTTTAAATACACTGTTTATTAGAAAACGAGTTAAGCTTCCATGTTCACATAACTTTTTTTTGAAATTTATATCAAAACAATGAAAAAGTAACACGAGAAACAGTGAAATCAAATTCTTATAACGAAGAAATAATGATGTATTTATTACTTTGTTAATGCCATGTTGAAAAGACTCTTTTTTTCAACTTCTCAAAGCAGACGCTACAAAAACTTGTCTTTAAACTTCATTTACTGTTTCTAGTAATTGTGTGGGAATGAAAAATGATATTCCTTAAACACAAATGAATTGAATTGTTAATCAGGGTTGTGACTGTGTTGAGAATGTAACTTGCTGTTGGATGATCTATTGAGGCATGCGTCTTATTTCTTATGAACCTTCACGAAAGGAAAAACAAAAGCGCAACACCGAGTTCGGCAGCCATTGTGTCTATATTTCCCGCGCTTTTTTCATATAACCACACACTGGTGACATCTGCTGTGATTATTATTATTATTGTTCACGCGAGCTGCACAATGATACACACAACGTTTTGAAAATAAAAAAAAAGACAATATCATCAATGGTCAGAGATTTAGTAGATATTCAAAAATGTATTGAGTGTATGAGATGGTTGAAGAGGTAGAGAATATCACAGTATGTATTATCGACACTTACAGAAACTTAAGATCATAAGAGGTGCTTTTTATAACGGTCTAAATTATTTTGTTTAGTTTTATGCAGGGCTGTGGAGTCGGAGTTGGAGTTGCAGAGTCGGAGTCGTGAAGCAGTCGGAGATAAGCGGCTTAGTTTTTTTTTTGAAAAATATATTTAATTATGTGTATTCAAACAAAATAGTCCAAAGTGTTGACATTGCATGCTTGGCTGACTAAAATTGATCTGATGGTATACATATATATATATATATGTTAAAATCTCCACAACCCTGGTTTTAACATAATGACAGTTCAAAATATTAAGTTATTTCAAATTTAATCAAATCAGTATAATTCCAATCAAGCAGTGCATAGCTACGACAATTATAGCAGTATTACAAATCAGAAACAATCATCAAATTTTCTAATCAAAAAATGTGGTACAAAAGTTACTACTTATCGGTATAATAATTTTTAGCCAAGACGTCGACCGCGTAGCCGTTCCTAGTCGCCCTCGTCATGTTTTTAAATAAGAATTATAATGGTCGGTTGCATAGATGCAGAAGTCATTATTACATTCTGTTATTAAAATATCTGAATTTAAAATAGGCCTATTTTTTTAAAGCCTTATTTTTTGGTATGATCTACTACCCTTCTTACGCACACTCACTAAGAACATACATTCTGAGTAGACCATCACCGCTAATTTCAGTAGATGGTCGCCCGCAGCCGTCAAAAATTTTACCACCTAAGTTATACATAAATTTACAATCACAAAAAATAAGCAATAACTATGCGAAAAAAAAATATATTCGTATTTTATGTATAAGAAAAATTCACAAATGTCGAATTGAATAGGCCCTGTATCGTTTGACGAATTTTATAGCAAAAAAAGTCATTCTAGAACACAGTCACTACTATGCGTTCTGAAATCACTATTTTGTGCATTCCTATCCATAAATACTCCGCCGAGATAGAAAGGAAGATATTTGACAACATCGCTTAGAAGAGTGCTCCAAACTTATTTCAATTTACATCATCGTATTCAATTCATTACCTCGTCACTGATGTTTTTCTAAAATAACTGATATAATATACATACACATGTAAGTACATACATATCTGTAAAGAAATCATGAAAATAAAATTTATTTCTCTAGCGGACAAATTTTGAACTAATTATGACAGTAAGTAAACTGTCTGCCAAACTTTTTTACTTCACGGCACACTGGTGAATGGGATTTTTTTTCCGCGACACACCAAATAAAGATGCATTAAAAAAAGAAATGTTCCTTATTAATATGAATATATAAATTTTTGGAGTAGGCAACATTTTTAAAAATATTTTATCAATATAATATGTCCATAGGCTGTAATTTTACTAGTGAAAATAATGAAATTTATTTAAGGAAAAATTTCGTCAAAATTGTCATCTAAATTAGGTAAAGAAACACTCCTCATCTACCATCTAATACGATTTATTTAAATGAACAGTTTTGAGGCTTCTTCCTTCGCGGCACACCTGAGACTTCGTGCGGCACACAGTTTGGCAGACACTGCCATAGACAATAATTTTTGAGTAAATAAAATGGTACAACAACAATAATTGTTGGTAAAATAAATCTAAAAATATTATTATCCGTTCTCTATAAAGCAAGTATGTAGGTTTGTTGTTTAAGGGTGTAACGGTCTATAGCGACAAATTATTGAGTGACTTACTTGCAAACATTCGTGTAATTGATAGAATCTAGCTTAATAAGATTTTAAAAACATCCCAATCGTAGTATTCCTTATTATTATATTCTTATAAAATTAGACTATAAAAAATGAACAAGAAGCCAGTGACGTGTAATATTCAAAAAGATATAGATTTTTTATAAATATATCGTTCAGAATAATAGTTACTCTTTTGGATACAATCTGATAAAAAATGCCATTTTGGTGCGTATCTGATTTACACGACAGATTTTTCAAATACAATGTTTTCTATTAGTGATATATGAAAACTGTAAAAAAAATATTATAAAATAGAAATGCATTTTTATTTCGTAGCTAGAAAAAAATATTTTGAAAAAATCTATAGCAAAAAAGAGTATCTAAAAAATTATGGGATACTTTATTATTTATCAATAAATTAAAACAATTAAAATGACTGGAACTTTTGTGCGTTAGTAAAAATTATTATTACTACCAGTAAAAAACTTCAGAAATAGTGCAAATTAAATACCGTGTTAATATATAAATAAATATATGGTACTGTCAATTTTTAGCACGATCACATTTGCATTTGATAATTTATAAAGCTCGCTTTATTTTATTTTGGATTGTATAAAAAACGCAGTGATTTTTTGTAGCGTTACCTATTCGAAAAATATCTTCGAGTAAAGGTACCGCCACACTGGTGACTGCTGACTAGTGACATGATGCTACGTCACAAAGGTGAAATGACGTCTGCGCTTTGAGCGAACACGTCGTCTGAGTGATTACTTTTGCACCACCGTGTACTGCTACGAAACAGAGGAGGGATGAGATTAGGGAGTGACACTTTGTAGAGGGTGGTAATAGATTACCGGACCAAAATTATGGTTTAATAATGCCCCACTATTATTACCAACCCTTATCTGTATTTTAATTGATGAATATATTTACTAGTGCTATATTTTATAAGTAACGACAAATGTTAAACAAAAAGAAAAAAAAAATACTTATTTTCGCTTAAAGTGGTTCCTATTTCAACAAGATATTTCTCTCTTTCTTGTAAATGATGTTATAATTATAAAAATACTCACAACATCGGCCGTTGAAAGAATAATATTGTGGCATTACAACAAGTGACATTGAATTGAAATTCAATACATTAAAAATATAATATATGCCGGTTACGAAGCCGATACTTAAAATGAAACACCTCATCCTCGAAAACAAAATCATGAGTTCGTATATCTTGATGAAATAAAAGGAGAATAAAATTTTAAACAACAATCGATGCTTTTATGGATTGCATAAGCAATTCAAATTCTCATGTTTATCACGAATTTACAAAACCACCATAAGACAAGTCTTGTTGTATGTGTCAGAGACCTGAAGCTTAGCTCTAAGGACTCTAAGAAGCTACAAGTGCTTAGAGAGAAAGATCCTTCGAATGATTTTCGGTTATCATATTTTTTTCATTGTCAGTTTTACGAAACGAAAACCTTATTTAATAGAATATAGTTTAAGTCTGAGCATTAACAACATAATAATACTAGGTACAAAAAAAATAATACAAAAAAAACGCGTAGGCTTTCAAAATTAAATCTTTATCATAATTTAAAATTGTTATTGCGTCTCTAACGTTTTATTGACTGCTTCTTGCAAACCATCTTACTCTTATTGGGCAAAGTTTGCAAGATAAATGAAAATTTAAATCTTAACCATTAAATTATCTATAAATTTCGCTTTTTATTAATACAATATAAATGTATAGAAACGTATTTTGAAAGCTATTCATTATTTCGAAAATTAACTTGATTTTATGTTAAACAATCGATATCCAAACAATATAACGGTTGTAGTGTTACAAATTTTTCTTATAATCTATGTTTATTTAATTTTCCTTTGCCTTACTGTATCATTTTGCAATGCGACCCTGTATTTAAGGAAAACGATAATTCCTCTACCAAAAGCACGTTTTACGTAATATTATATAGGTAGTTGTATGAATGTATATATATGTACGCGAGACTTATCCAAAATGTCACCGGTGAATTAAGCCTTAAGTGATCATTTAAATAATGAATTCGTACTAAGCTCGGAGTCCAAAATAAAACAAGACATATGGGACTGGGACGTAGACATAATGATATCTAATGATAGCAATTAAAAGTGTCAAATTAGCGCTGTGTATGAAAGATGTAAATATTAAAAATATATATATCTGCCGCTATGGAAAACTAACTCATATACCTCAAAGTTACTCGTTGCGGAGACATTTCTTCCTCAGTCCTCCCCGGACCAGAAAAGGAAAATTGACAATTTATTGCTGTATCTATACCAAAACCTCTCATTATTTTTGACGTGACAACGTCTTATAAATCGATGAACTCCCGCTGCACGCACGAAAAAACATGACTCATTGTCCCGTTTGTCGCGTTACGCCGAAGGCAAGCGTGCGAGCGAGAGCGCGGATAAGCGATAGAGAGGCACGATCGGCCTACCGTTCGGATTGTGCCGCATCTATCTCTCTTCCACTCGATTGGTCGATGCGTCTGAGTAGAAAAGAGACAGCGGCAGCACACAACTTACAACACAGATTGGAAGACGTTAAATATCACACATGTATAAAAGTTGTAAATAAATTGCTAAAAGCACATTGTTACTTGTAAATAAACTGTTCATCAAAGTAATAAACATATTTGAATTAATGAGTGCGAATAAAATATATCAATAAAAAATTGTAGATTTCATTTCACTCCTTCTTCGTATCCATACAAAATAATGATAATTCAATAAAAATGATTCCATTTTATTCATAAAAGTATGCAATCATTTCATCAATGTTTTCTTATGACGTTGTCACGTTAAACTATCGTCCGTAAACCGCCTTTTTATCCTAACTGAACATATATGTATATAAATTTACATCATCCTTTGTCTTGGTACCTCCCACTCAGTCCAATAATAAACTCCTTCTGCATTTGCGGTTTGTGAATCAACACTATAAAGTTTGTAAAAAAATGCATTAAAACTAGGGCTCCCAATTCTGAGATAGAACAATTGTGAATCCCAAAATCCCGGGATTACAAAAAGGGTCCGGGATTGGATGCCCTAAATAAAATCACGTTGATTTTGAGTTTTTATACTTTCCTCATGACATCAAAGTTTAACATATTAATAGTATAAACATATTAATTAAGTAAACTGCAAATCTAAAAATATTTTTTTTCTGTAAAATAGAATATGTATTGCTTTTACTTTACTTTAAAATACTTTTAAGTGAATCTGGTATCAAGCAGTTAAACTGAAAGGTGGATAGTCACTCTTTAAATTGAAAAACAAAAGAGTTGTTTTCCTACTGTTTTATTTCATGGAGAGATTTATTTTGAAACAATATCTTATAATTTATTTACTGTAATAACATAATTTTCTAGATTGTTTACAATTTTATTTTTTACCGAGAAACAGAACTTGTACAAATAAATATTTTCGATGAATTACACCGGTATATTTATTTTTCACGATGGATAATATATACACATATATCTTCCAATGGAATGAAACCATTCAACTTTTGATTCATTTCATTTCACAAAACGAATTCGAATCTCTGATTCTCACACCCGAGCGAGTTTTCAAAAAACAATGCCGACTTCCATTTTAGCGATCCAATACTCTTTAGATTCCCTAAAGACGTTTTGTCTGAACATTTTAAAGTAAGCGATGTAGAAAAATATTATGATGAACCAACATTATCCATGCATATTCTTATAACTGCATATAAAATTGTATACAAAACAGAATAAAAATTACCACTTTATTAATAATACATATGTCTACATAATATGTTTCTACACTATGTCTACAACTACAAACTTAATCAAATGTTTAATGTGATGATAATAGTTTATCAATTGAATTGGTATTCATTTGGTAGAACTCCAGTATGATAATGGAAAAAAAGCAATGTATTTCGGTTCTACATTTTTCTTCATTTCAGTTGATTGTTATTTTGACTTTTAGCTATGGCATAATAGGTATAGAATATTTAAAGAAAATGTGGAACTTAATAACATTCCCATTTAAGAGCTTGTTAATATTATTTTGAGTACGGAGGACTCATTCCATAAATATATATTTTTTTTAAATACATACATTTGGTTTTAAGACAACGATTGAATTAAAATACTTTTTTCACGACATTATCAGAAGTTTAAATTACATGTTTTCATATGCTTCAGCAGGTTTTGATTGAATAATGTTGGTGACAATAAGAATACAAATACAAATCGATATATTATTTTGTAATTGAAAACTAAGCAGGTTAACTAAGACTATTTTACTGTCGAGAGACATGTACTTTTATGTATTATTTGATAACACTTTTTATTTGATTGTTTTTGTCAGTTATTTATATTTCTTAAAACGGAGAAAAATTGTTATTGATTTTTGTTCCGATTGACGAAAACGAGCCATGCGCTTGCATACCAAATTCAATCAATAATGCTTTAAATGTTCATACATATTATTAAATTAAAACAATTTATAAATTATAAATGCATATACGCGGGTTTTCAAGTGAAACGTGATGATGAGATGCTTCAAACGATTTCTGCTTGTTATAAAAAGTATTTAAAATGGATTCAAAATAGAAAAGACATTGTAGTCGCGTGAAAGACCTTTGTTTTTTTTTTTGCTATCGATTTTTGAATCACTTGCGTTACTACGTTTAGCAAATAGAACGTTTTTAGCGGATGAAAACAGTTGTATAGCTACATTGTATTATTTATGTAAATGGTAGCAGTTTATTTCTATGTGTAAGCATCAAAGCAAAATATTAGAATCATATTCGTGTAATGCATTGTATATTTAAAATATTTACGGTAGTCTTCCAAGCTTTTGTCGTCTGGTTTTCCGCATGCTGATTAGAATGTTCCAGATTTAAGTCACGACATGTTCAATATCAAATGTTTAGTTTTTAATTTCATATTTGAGATTTTATGTATAGGTGTCATGTCTATAATAATTAAAGACATAAATTGTTATCGAGTAAATTTCTTGGAACTGGCAATTAATGCTTGAACTTATGCCAAGTTAATAAACAATTTGAAAATCTGTGTAATCTAGTATGCCAAATAATTTTTATTAGAAGCAGTCTCAAAACTTTATTTTATATTCGCATCCTCAACGGTAAAATGAAAAATGGACAATGACTAATAATCAAATTCTCGAGAAAAACCCACAGTTAAAATTTTTACTGAGTCTATATATTATGTTCCAAATGGATAGTGAATGGCTTGTAAAATATAGTACAGTTTTGTTGTAAAGAATATGCACACTCTTTTATTTATACTGTCAAATCTATTTTGTATGTATTGGGGATTCAAAATAATTTGGCCTAATATTAAAAATAGTTTAGTAAAAAATCAGCGACACGAGTTTTAAGTTTGCTTTATATCATAATGGATACAAAGAAAAAAGCTATTCACGTTGAGCGCTAAAATATACTACGCACAGCTGGAAAAAGCTATATTTTCCATTAAGCTTTTAGCACAGTGAAAGTTTTGTAGAAGTAAATTAAGATTACACCGTGCTAGTTAAGATAATAAAAAAGATACGAGAGTCATTTGTTGAACTTTTGTTTATATCACGCATTGTTCTGATATAGATATTTATTAAAAGCGTTTCTTGTACAAATGATTTTGTGATTGAAAGCATTTCGGAGATTAATTCAAAAACCTTTGACCTCGCCAAATGGCTTGCAAACAATGAAGTCACCCTACCCTCTCCCGTTCTCGTTCTTTCGTTATTATTATTTTTATTATTACTAATTCAGGGGTAACGAAGAGCTGGTAAAAAAGAATCCTGTCAATTTATGGCTTTTCGTTTTTTTATGTAGCGTATTCATATATTTACATAGTTTGATGTGTACATATATTTACACAAGTATTATTTAATGTATGGTTTCACGTAATCGATATAAAATATTTTTTAATGGTCAAATTAACAATCTGAAAATGTTTCGTTTATCTGCAATTTTTAAGTGGTGTTTAGATGACAAGCGGATTAAAATGGCATACACTGACTTGGTACCGTGCTGCGAATGCCTCCGAAAAACTCAATCTAGCATGCTTCTTCTTCCGACCGGTAGAATTCCAACGTCCTGGACGACCGTCGGGTACTATTAATACTCCATATGATGTAATCGGTGAATCTGAGGAATGCTGGTATGTCATGGGTGGAAGCAAAGAAATAGGCGGGAGACAAGGAAACACGGAGGTACCACGTGGGGGCCATATGCTCTATATAAGTAGCAAAATATGGTCAAAGAAGAATATGGATGAAGATACATATCTTCATTTAATTGCCTTTTTAGTTTTTAATTTTATGGTCACTATCAATAGCTTATGTTTATTCATTATTTGTGAGTCAATTTAATTGATTTATTGTATTGTAAAATACAGTTTTTAGTGACACAAACCAGTGCTGTAGTCTTGACCTTTACGAAGCGTAAGATACGGTAAGACACTCTTTGTGCAATATTGAATACCTTATAATAAAACTTGTGCCTTTTAAGAAATTCAATATACTTAACCGTACCATACATAAAAAAGAAGACCAACAAAAATGACACTTTACCCATAGATTTTGTTTGAGAATGTAAGAGTTGTCTAAGACATGGTACCGTGAACTTAAGTGTGTAGAATATCAATCCTTATAGATAAACAAAAAGCTTCCATGAGTTGAGGTCTACTTGCTCGCTACGAAATCTCGACTAATTTGCCTTCCGTTCACAAAATCAACGTGGCTGATCGGTTCAATGGACGTTCAATGGATCAGCTTGCGCAGGAGAGCATCGTCAATCAAATAACAATCGCTCAGAATGTGTTCAGATTCTTGCTTTATGGCGTCACATTTTAATGTTAACCTATACACTAACCGGCCTAGTTCATAGAAATTGGCAGCCAAAACACTGGGTCCAGTAGTGAATTGGCTCGTCTAAGAATTTGGTTATTTCTATTCGCTATTTTATGTTCAGAGAAAATAATAAGGTCCGACGCACTCTAGCTAGTGGATATGTGGGCTTGAAATATTACTCTCAAATCTAGACGTCTGTCTGACAACCCTGTTTCTAGATAGCCGTATACAATCTGAATCAACGTTTTCACTCTTCAATCGCCAAAGAAAATTCTTATATTTTATAATTAATTTCTTTTAAAAATTAACATTATATTATAAAGTATAGTTTGCTTAGATTGTATACAATGAAACAATCTTTTATATTAAAATTTTAAAATAACCGTACTGCCTTGTTTGTCTTTGAAAGAATTCGTAAGCCAATAATTTTAGTGTAAATAAATAATTGGTGAAGATATGGTATCCCTAGTCGTATTATCATTTCAATTGACACCAGTTGACTACCAATGCAAGCTTGGTGTGTGATGAAGTAATAGTAATGCCACACAAAATGCTTCCCTTTGATAAACTGTTGGTTGAATGAAAAAGGGGAGGACTTTACACAGATTGCGAAATGATTACTACAATATACTAAACGAGTGTACTATAAACTACATCATTCATTACATCCAATCTACAAATAAACGCCTTATGTTTTTGAGAATTGAAGCGACTTCCTTCTAGGCCGCGTTATATAGTATTTTCATCAATGCACTAAAAGTGTAATACGTTAAATAACGTGTTATCATGTTGATATAACATTTTTGATTTCACATACGATATTAAAAAATATTTCGCTGTACGATTATGTAGAGGTTAAATTTTGAGTTTTTTTTTAAATCAACTAAGGGCTGTCTACTAATTTCACCATACTGAGAAAATTTTTATTTAACTTTTCCGGTCCTAAGCTCAAGAAATGCGACCCCAATACCCACATTTTCTTAAATATCTATTTTAATATAGGTGATACAATGTTTATAATTAAGGTATTCTTATATCATAGTTTTTTGGACCTTTTGTAGTTTATATAAATACACGAAAATGCGATAGCGAGATAATCGCCCGCTTATCAGCGATTGTTCGTAAGATAACTAACTAGGCTGAACGTCGCTGAACGCGTCAGTTGCAAATTAATATTTGTATTGGAATGACGTCTTTTTTACGCGCAACTTAAAATATGATTATTTATTAAAAAACCACGGATTTTTATATAAAAAAAATGAATGAGGAATGATGCAGAGAGATATTTTAAAGCCCTTAGACTATTTTTTTTTTGAAATTCATAAGAATAAGGCCAATAATGAGGAAACCACTGAGGTCCCTAAACGACCACCATCGGCAGAGAAGTATTTTTCTAGTCTCTGAGCCGCGAGAGTTAAAAATAGGTTTGGACTCATATATAACGAATAAGTACGCATTATAATGAAGAAATATTCAATCAAAAGTCACAACCCTTAAATCAATTTTGAATGCAATTCGTCAGAATGCTATTAATATAATTATGATTGATTGATTAAAAAACATGCCACGCACATTCACGTCTGGTTATTAAATCGAAATTGTGACTTATTTAATCCAGCTTGTAGGACATCTAATCACCGCTTTTCAGGATTAACATTTTTTCAATTTAAGGATACCGCAATCGATGATTTAACATAATTTCATATTTTAGTCTGTCGGGACCTGAAACCAGCCCCACCTGATCTCTTGTCTTAAGCTAATTTCCTTAAGACCACATAAGCCGACAAGAATTTAACAAGGGGCTCGCCAGCCGCGCCGAAATTTAACAAGGGGCTCGCGCGAGCCCCCCCGAGCCCCCTTCAGCTTGCCTATAACATATATTTCATACGTAGTACGATTGTTACAAAATATGACAAAAAGTGAGAAAATAATTCATATATTTATTATGTTACAAAATTGAAATAAATTAAAGGACACTAGCGGAAACTTTTTTATTTTTAAAATTGGTAATAAGCTGAGGGTTAGTCGTGAAATCCAGATAGTTCGCGATCAACAAATTGAAAGGATCCCGAGATATAGAGATGTCGTAACTTAAGATTGAAATCCCTGTCATATCGTCGGAATTTTTCTACAATCTATAGTATTTTCAAGTTTTCAGTAGACGCATAAATGTACTCTGCCGCTATCGCTTTATATCGGTATAACGTAAAACACCACTGGATTGGTTTTGTCCAATTTTTTAAGACGTTAATAAAGAAAGAAGTAAAGATGTTTTCATCCATGCCATCCTCTCATTTATGGTAAATATAGCACATGGCCATAGTATTTGCCAAATTATTTTTTGGGTAACGATTCTTTATTAGGTTAAATATTTATTTTTTTTGAGATACGAGCAACATTTCCTCTAAGCTGCGCGCACTCATTCCGGGTTCGCGCGCACTATAATACAGTTATTCAATTAATATTTGATCGGTCCGCGCAGCTAATCTCTTGTCTTGGGGAGCATTGGATACGAGTTTAAGGAATATGTGTGTATATAATTTCTGAATTCATCATACCAAACAACTCAAAACTGACAAAACTGAAAGTTGAAATACATGCTTATAGAAAATTAATGGCGATGTAACTACGACATATAAGCCAACTGGCCACACTTGACCATATATTTTCAAAAATCATAAAATAGTTATATAAAATTTTCTAAAATTTAAATTTAAATTACAATGAGAGCTAGCAATAGACCAGAGTTTCCCAAACATTTTCTGGAATGGAACACTTCGCAAGTCCGGAAAATATAACGGAACACTTAGCTGACTTTTTAAGATTTTTTTTAAACTGTGTTGTAGCGTATAAAACCATTCCATTTTTTTTCGAAACACCTGCTCTGGCTCCGCGGAACATAGTTTTGAAAACCCTGGCGTAGACACCCAAGTCCAATATTTTGAACATAGGAAAAAACATAATTATATTGTTTAGATCTCGTTATTTTAGTTTTTACTTTGTCACAAGAAGGTCGGAAATGCGGGTGCTTAAGGAATCCTTTCCTTCAAGAATCATTCTCTATCCAAAAAAATTAAAAAAAGAAAGGTTGAGTAAATCTGAGTAAAAGCGGTTCTCCTAGAAAAACATTTTTTTAGGAGGCCATATTCTCTACATTGAGAGCGGCTACGGATAAAACAAAACATGACGATTGATCGCTCAGTGGTACGATAGTTAGAAATAAAAATATAAAGTATTCATAAATATGAGTACGAATTGTTGACGACGTTCTTTTACGAAAAAATAGACTGTAAAGCGGCTCTGCACAAGGAATTTTTAACACACGTGAAAATAGCAAAGGCTTGAATTTTTGGTTTCCTCGTACAAAAAGCGCGCGAGTATGCCATTAAAGGAAAGGCGGGCCAAACCAGAGTGGATTAGGAGCAACACACACCGCGAATCTGTTTTATGTTTATGAAACATATTATTCTCTTCTTTTACGTTCGGTGCTGAAAAAAATCAGATGTACGTATTTACCCTCGCCTCCCCATCGGCCTTTTAAATGAAACGCAAAGGGGATCGTTTTTATTTTGGTTTAAATTTCAGGAAAAATACTTCAGTTTGTTGATTTGTTCGTATAGCGAAAAGCGAAGTGCATTGTTTATATAAAAATATACGATGACTTTAGGCATAATAAAACGTTTTTTAACCAAATTTCTGGCAATCAAGCCGTCAATAATATTTCTCACAAAACAAATTCACGTCTTCATTATCACCTGTATCTATTTTGGGTATTTATATTAAAAACTAATGCAAATAAAATGCAAAAAAATAAGGCAAGATTAGTTTAACGAGACTGATTAACAACTTATATCACCAAAGATTGATAATTCTAATAAAATATTTATTATCTTCATTCTTAATTTTTTTATATTCACAAAAATAGTCTACAATAACCATTTTTTTCATTAATTTATTGATAACATAAATTATCGCATTTAAAAAAATAGGTTTTTTGTAAAATAAGAATATTTTTGAATGTTCATTAAACTTTAAAACCCAGTACATTTTTAAGGATATTTTTTATATCGTTTGACAGACAGCAATACGTTGTAGCCCAGCAATTGTACTTAGTGAGTTAAAACCCTTTTTTTGATAAGCGGTATTCTATTCTCAAATTTCACGGTTAGACACGTTTTCAACATTAATATTTCAGAGTCGCCTCTTTGCCGTATATACCAAGTTTCACAAACCATATTATTTTACCTTATTGCACGTATTTAAGGGTATTTATTTAACAGGCGTATAAGTTATGTCCCATTATAATTATATAAAGATATTGTAATAATGCTTTACGACGAGCTAGTCTTTTTATATTTGTTAATTAACTAAATCTTGCAAAATATCCTAGAAATCCTATCCGAAATCCTATCCTAGAAATCCAAATCCTATCCGAGCTAGTCTTTTTCTATATGTTAATTTATTAAATCCTGCAAAATATCCTAGAAATATATATCCTAGAAAAATGCATATTTTTCTAGAAACCTTAATTGCGGTCACAAAAACATACTAAATATTTTATTGAAAATATGTCGCCATAATTCAAATTTTCTAAGAAATTCCATTTGAAATGACATGTTGACTATATCATACTGATATTATAATCGTATTTCGCGTAAATTGTCAATTTTCCTGAAGATTTTGTATTTCCCTATTTTTAATTAAGGTTACATCAGAGCTGGATTGTTATTAGCTAGTTTTAGTTAATTTTTAAGTATAAAAAAGAAGCATATAATAAAGCATAAAATATTTACCAAACGTTTTTAGGTATATGTTATAAGACAACTTCTGTCTATATACTTAAGTAAAAGTTTAAAAAAACTGCTTTCAAAAGTAGTTTTTACTTAATGAAATATAAAAAATAATTATGATATACACAAAATAACCGATTTCAAATTACACAAAATAACCAATAATATTTTTTTAAAGATTTTCCAATAATAAGAAGTGTACTTTCTTCAAATGCAGGATTTATCATCTTTTGAATGACTAAGAATTAGATAGGTAAAAATATGAAATTAAATTTCCACATGATGTGTACCAAATTGTGACACGTGTTTCGCCTCTTTGAAAAGAATCTTCAGGCAAACTATCGTACGGTTATTTACGGATAAACGAAATAGTGATTGATGCAGTGGCGGTTCGTGACCTAAAATGTTGGGTGGGCTAAAGAAAAGTTTAGTATTATATACTATTTACAAAATTGTGCATATTTCCACTTCACCTTATACATACATTAATCTACAAGTAAATTAACAAATACTACGACACTACTGCAAAGCATAAATTATTATATAATAAAATCAAAGCTAATATAAATATGAAATAATAGAACACAATCGAGAGTATTATTGTAGATAGACATAGCATTGCCTTATATTGTCAGAGGAAAATAAAAACAAAGATATAATGTAAATTTGCGAAAGGTTAGTTACGTTTAGAAATGTATTTATTTTGTTCAGCGGCCAAATTGCTGTTCATTTTTATTCGGCCATCTTAAGTTTTTTTTTTACACATTTCGGGTGAAAAATGCAGGTCGGGCTAAGCCCACCTAGCCCAGTACGTAGAACCGCCACTGGATTGAGGTTGGGATATTTTCTTTCTGTTTACACACACCAATAGTACTAATAACGAATTAATTACTTGTATTAGCACGGGTAGATTCAACGGTGATGAGCCGACCTGATCAGCCTTCTACGCGACAAAGGCTTAGCTATTGTAGCAATATGAGATATATTTTTTTTTTTAAATGATAATTTAAATTTGACCTATCTATCGAAAATATTTTGGTCCTAAGCATGTATACAACTTTCTCCTTGAAACTGTCGTTTGTTGATCCGCTTTGGGTTTTTATTCAATCACGAATTTATGATATCTATAAAGAAAATAATATTGACAGGATAAGTATACGTGTACTCGAAAAAACAGTATCGTATCAAAGTTAAGATGTATGAGAGTATCCGATGGAGAGACACAAAGGGAAAATCGTATTATGTGGATAGTCTCATACATTATTCAAGGTAAATAGTTGAAAGGTTTTTGCGCATCGCAAGATTCTTGGATTATGCTTAAAACGAGAGCAAAGACATTTATGTTTCATGATTAAGACGAAGGGAACATTATATTGAATAATAATAACCGTATAATACCTAACCCGACTTATAATGATACACTAAAATATGAATATGTAGAGTAGTTTACTTATAATAAAAAGGTTCGTAATTTTATAATGTAAGATAAATCATCTTTAATAATGTTTACCAATAAATTTTATTGGTGTACAAAAATGTAGGTGCAGCTTCCGATAGATGGTAAATATATAGATTATACAATAATTATAGATACTTTAAACTAACACGGATGTTAACTTAATGTAATTTATTATAAACTGATTGATTTTAATATCAAAGCTAAAAAGGTAATCCATGCCAAATTTGATATATTGACGTTTCATTAATATATGAAATTGTGCTGTAGTTTTATAGTGCTAGCTATGCATCTTTAAAATATTACCCGCTAGAGGTAGTATTTGGAGTAAATACAGTCAAATTTCTGGTAATTTATTGATGCTTTAGTAAAAAAAAACGTTAAAATTAACAGGCATTATGATACAATTTTTTTTTATATTTATGAAATTGTAATTTTTATCTAAGTAATTGTTTCTGTCGTTTTTAATGCTTTATAATATTATGAAAAATAGATTTAAAACCGAAAGCAATAGTTATAAAAATATAGTAGTTAATGTTTTATTTGATTTGATAATTTCTTTAAGGCTGTGACCTGTGACTATCACTAGATATAAAGAAATTTAATAAAACTATGCTATTAAAATGTAAACATTGTTTTGAAAAAAAAATCCAAGAAAAATTATATACCTACTTAAATAAACACTTCAATTAAGCCTCCTTTGCCTCTGCCCTTTCCGTTATTATGCGAGACAATAATACATATTTGTATGATATATAAGTATGTAGCGCAAGAAGGAAAATTTCGGTGTTACATAAATTTTCGTCTTGGATAATATCCTGAAGAAAATTTCATGAAACAACACCCCTAAAGATGAAAGGGGAGGGTAGGCCATTTGTCTTTTACCCTCAGCGACAGAAATTCGCCACATTTCATATTTTTCCAAGACATGTTGTACTCAAATGTTTTAGCGGAGTGCCACCACGATTTTTATCCAAGTTCAACATCATCATTGTGAAAAATGTTTATTTATATGAAGGTATTATATATTAAATCAATATACTTACGCTTATGCTATTTATTAGTATTAAGTGTTAGCAAATAAATTTTATTTTAACAAAATTAAGGCTTGTTTTTTTACACATATTGTGCAGGTTTTTAAATTAAAATGATTCACTTTGTTAAAAAATTTGTCTTCTGAGTAGGTACAAAACAAGCTTTTTTGACATTTTGAGAGTACTTTCAAACATTTTTTCTCATTATTTTGAAAACTGAAATATAAGAATATTGAATATTATAAACAATCATGCATTTTTTAAAAGATTTGTTGATGTAGAAAAGAACTTAATAGAAAAAATATATTCTTTTATATATGTTATACGGATAGGCTACTTTTGTACTTCAAATTCAAAATCAAAACTATCACTTTTAAGCGTGGGTTAATCTAACGTGATATTTTTTAATGTTAAAATTCAGATAGGCCTGTGCTTCCCACAAATAAAGAATTTAAAAAAATATTTTTAGCACAATAAAAATATATTTACAAAAAATTAGTAACACCACTTCTACTAACTCTGAGAGCACGAATTATGCTCCAAAACATAATATATTTTTTCGGATATTTTAAAAATCTTAAATGCATAATTATTTTCGTTTGTATAGTATATGCTTGTTTTTTTTTTCATTATCAATATTTTTTTAGAATGATATAAGATTTAAGATGATTCTCTAAGAATGCGTGTAAATAAAAACAAACTATCAATTTTTATTTAATATTGAACATTCATTCCTTTAATAAAATATCATTTCTTTGAATGCGCTTAAAATAGCTTTCTGAGTGTCGCACCGTTTGAGAGCCTTTAATACATCCGATTACCCGCCTTGATGTATTTATGGAGATTTGTGTTCTATTCCATCTTGTAAGTAGGATACAACAGGATTGTCAACTTTTTTCCTCCTTTCTTTTCAAAACCCATCATAATTCCGAGAAAATTTTCCGCATTTGATATGGAGACAACGGCATCTGTCATGCGAATGAGAAAGCTCTAACATATTTATTTATTTATGAGTTGAATTTTTCGGGTTATATTTTCCGCTGATGGGTCGATGGAGGTAATAAATATTTTCTTTTGTATCTTTAGTATGCGAGTAGGTTTTTATTATTATACGATAAAGAAAATAGCTCGGTAGTAAAGTTGGTTTTTTCAATAAATATTTTTTATTCAAATTTTTCAAAGGGTGTCAATATGTATTTACTCATTAAGAAAGCTGTATTTTTAATACAAAATGGGCCAATCAGGACACTACATTCATAATTAAATTACTTTGCGCATAATTGAATAAATATTACATTTTAGATTTTTTCAAAAAGCGCAATCTTTGCAAAAAAAAATTGAATAATAATATATAATATGAGCTCACTAGAGGTAAACTAAGCCAAAAAGTAAAATGGTAAAAAAAAATCTTGGACGTACAATCACGTCTTTATTTGGTGTTTTGGTGGATAGCATACTTTTATTTTACGGATATAACACTATTGCAATGTGTATTAACTGAGGTTACTTCACTTTTACTATACATTCAGACGTGTGAATATTACAACGCATCTTAACATTTTTTTTCTCTAAAATACCACATGGCTTATTACACCTCTAGTGGGTCCATTGTATTGAATGAAAAATTATGTTTTCCCAAACAATCGTGTAATCAATAAAATATATAATATTAAAATTTTCAAACACTTAATTTTGGTATTCCTAATAATATTATTCCACTATTTCTTTGTGGGATAAACAACCAAGTAGCATTTTTAAAAGAAGATCCTTTTTTTTTAAGTAATTTATTTAAGTTCTTCTTAAATAAACTAAAAAACGCCTAATTTTGACTCAAAACTATATCAAACAATAAAAAATAGAAGCTACTACCGTCTTAAAAAATATGTTTTTATCGACAATGGCAATATATGCAATTTAACGTAAAATTAAAAACAAGCAGTTACTTCAGAAATTAAATGTATAATTATGGAATCAGATTTATGATTTTCCATGTTAAGTTTTAGTATTAAGATCGAAAATAGCAATGTATTTATAGCTAGCTCTACAAATGTTTTCATGTTATGATAACTACATCGGCTTTTGTCAAAACTATGTTTAAACTTACGTAAGCTTTTAGTTTAGCTAAATATTCTGTCTTAGAAGTTAGACGAGATACAAAACACACCTTCTTATATATTTTAACAAATTGAATTCAAGAAAATTAAATTCGCCGAATTTATGCATTCACGTCAAATGCATGCTCTTCATATCGTATCATGGACACATAACAACACAATCTATTATCAAAATCACAATACAAATCTGAAAATTCTACCGCAAGCAAACAAAACCATGAAAAATAACACAGGCATGAAGTAGCAGAATTGATCCCATTACATCTATTGTTGTAGCGGGTATTTCGGCGGATTTCACTCGGAAGCGTATCATCTCCACGTGTGCTGCAATAATTATGTACACGTGCGTGATTTTAATGATGATGTATAGTGGGTGAATTGATAAAGAGTATAATGTTTTCGTCAAGTATCAAGTAAACAGTTGAAGCCTTAATATAAGTAAGTGCTTACCTATTCAATGCAAAATGTGCAGTTTTAAGAATGAATTGGTTTTGTTAATAACAAGGTAAAAATTACGTATTACTTACGGTCATATAAAATGCTAGAACTTTATCGATAAGCCGCAAAATATTTCACGGATGTATTATCATAATTCAACACTAAAATATATTAGTTAGGGGTAGAAGTTAAAAAAATATTAATAAATAATTATATCAGAAACATTTAATACATTATACATATACCTGTCAAAAATGTTCAATTACCCATTTACTTTTTTGTGGATATCTTTTATAATTCTGCAGCATGTTATTTAAAAATGTAAAAAATACTAATAAAACAGTGCAATGTAAAAAAATAAACTTAATATAAATCAATTCTAATGTTCCAATATTGAGCAACGATACTTTTATTTTTATATTTTTTATCCGTGCCCGCTTTCAGTGTTAAGAATATGGTCTCTTAATAGAGGAATCTCAACGGATTTTTTTTAACGAGAATTGTTTGTTACTCGGTTGCTCAACCTCTCGTTTTTTGAAGAGTAACTAGGGATAAAAGCATAAGGCAAAGACAGGATTAATGGTTAACTAATCGCCTTCGCTACGCTCCGTTATTTAAAAGTTTGGAAGAGTGGGAGGAAATTTGTATACGTCACAAACACTCATTGATAAATCGATTGAAAAAAATATGTTCGTCCTGGGACTCGAGCTCGTAAGATTCGTGACGGTAGCCAACAAAGTTGACCGCTGCTCCACCGATCCGACTAGTCTTAAAATTTGCATTAAAAAAAATACAATATAAAATAAAACATTCTAATATATTGATTGAATTGGCATTTAATTGGTTGAACTCCATTGTAATAAGCTTAAAAAAATAGCAAATTATTTAGTTCTACATTTTTTTAAATTTGTTGATAGCTACTTCGGCGAATGCCTTCATTAGAACTACTAGCCGAAATAGCTATCCACTATTTTTTTTTTTTAAAAAGAACTAAATTCTTTGCTAGTTTTTATCTTTTTATATTTTAATATAGTTTTCTGCCATATAGCAGGGTATGAAAAAATTAATGGTTTGGTTGATTTAACTGAAAACATGTTTTTTCGTCTTTAAATATAATTACCGATACGATTTTTTTTTCTTAGCCAGGATGAGAATAACAGTTAGTAAATAAAACAAAACGGAAAGTAGCAGAGGTATAAACGAGTGATTATTTTCAAATATTTCCACGGTAATCGTGTAAATA
The DNA here is from genome assembly GCA_031772345.1 of Himalopsyche anomala. Lineage (NCBI taxonomy): Eukaryota > Metazoa > Arthropoda > Insecta > Trichoptera > Rhyacophilidae > Himalopsyche > Himalopsyche anomala. The sequence goes on from CM062823.1 coordinate 15,971,581, forward strand.
TGTACAGTAAAAAAATGATAGCCCACCATCGAATGTAATCACAAAAATTTTCCGTACTAGCTTAAGACCTGTGATTTTTTTAACGAATAAATTCTTTTTTAAGGGTAAATATTCTCACAGCCCTGCCCTATTGATAAAACGGCTTAACCGATTACACTCCACTCTGTTATAAAATAATTGTATCAAGTTGGTACTTGCATACAATGCACTGTAACAATAAACTCAACGTAAGTTTTTACTCTTGTTTTGCTTTCAGTTAACGATACCCCGCCACATCTAATACACGCTTCCCAATATAAAATATTTATCGTTAGTTATTAAATATTTTAGTGTTTTAAAAAGGCTTCGCCTTTATGTGAATAATTATTTTATGGCAAAAACTATAATAATGAATAATTTTAAGCTCAATGTTGATTACGAAAAAAAATATGAAATAAATTTCGATTTATATATATATTACCGTACTGTTGCTTTTCTATCAATTATGGTTGCGTATATAATAGATAAAATTTAGCATGAATGTTGATATCAATAGAGGATATTAGAGTACGTAAAAAACGAAGATATTTTTACATTTAAAAATGCTACATATACATACATATTATGAGTTTCATCGTTAAATTCTATAGAAAATAATTGAGTTCTAATGACGGTAGTTCTAGATATCAATTTTTATGATGCCACTTCATTTATGATTATTACAGTAAATTAATAATTAAATAGTAAAAAAACAGTATTTTTATATTTGGATGATTATGAATGAATTTATCTATTATTACAAACATGTTGATTTGAAACGTTTTTCAAAACAAAAACTTACAGTTGAATGGTTGTGTTTTGTGTACTGTTGTGTAAATGTTATGTTTTCATAGTTCAACTGCATAAGTTGTAAATATAAATAAATAAATAATTATTCTGGTCCCCTATACTTTGTGACGACAATTTTATGATTGCTTTATAATAACAATAATATATTACAATTGAGTCAGTACAACCGTACATGATGTATGGAACAGTTATGCTTTTGATACCAGACGACTCAATTTAAACTTTTAATTTTTAATTGTCAATTATTGGTGGAATTTGTTATATTTATAAATCCTGAAATAATTACATCTAGTTAGCTGTCTCGCCACCACCCGTTAAGCATGCGAACACCTTTAATAGTACAATAACGGTCAAGAAACATTCAGATTTACATGTGATGCTCTTGGGCCGATAAAAAAAAAGCACAGAGTTTATATTTTAACCATGCATGACGTTGCAAATTTATTGATTTTTTAAACGTTGACTTTGATCGAGATAAAATCAGCATGGTTTATTGGGCCCGTATTATGATGTAGCACACAAAAGCTTTGCTCGTTACGCACTCATATCTGGGACATTTAAAATGATTTTATATTATTGTTTTGCATAAGGTTGGGAATCAAGGCTTCCTTTTTTATTTTTCCGACCTCCCGCCGAGATACGAGCCCATTATGTAAAAGTGCTGCCCTTCAGTAGGCGCGCGTTGCCACTTCACTACAGTAGTTGCATAACAGTGGCCATTCTTGCCATTCACCAATCATAAATGGTGAAAAAAATAACTAAATTCCCTTAACAATGTTTTTTTACCCGCAGGTAACTAAGTATAATAATATGTATGGGAGCAAAATAAACAGAGGTTCATAAAGTGTTTTCGACTAGTCTCCTTTGATTGAAGGGGCGTAATTACAATTTAAAATAAACAGCGGACAATTTAATTAAAATATTGTTTGGTATACATTACTAATTACAAACAATAAATCACTCACTATAAACCAAATAATATATCGAATGAGAAAATTCGTCGTTCAAAACGTTAACTATTTTACAATAGTATTATTTGTGTCACCTGTCAATGTCACCTGACCGAGGTGTGACCGTTGCCCCCAATCTAAAGCTATGCGACCTTGAGTATGCAGACGACGCTGTTATATTTGACAAATCTGTCGAGGGTATTCAAGATACAATGGATAAACTGCAGAGCAACTCGTATCGCATCGGTCTTAAAATCAATGCGAGTAAAACCAATGTACTCTGCAACAGTGCCTGTCCGGACCCACACTACCCTTTGACGAGCGCCGGTCAAAACATCGAAAGAGTCGACGGTTTCAGGTACTTGGGGGTACACATCACGGGGGATGGCAATCCGTGTAAAGAGCTCGCGATCCGATTAGGGATAGCTGGAGCAACCTTTAACTCAATGCGGAAAGTCTGGGATTCACGGCTGTACTCGGTCAGAACCAAGTGCCTCCTGTTCAACGCATGTATCTTGACAGTGCTGCTTTACGGTTGCGAATCATGGCACCTTACGAAAGCGCAGAGTAACCGTATACTGTGTTTCGAAAACAGATGCCTGCGGCGAATGCTTGGAGTGAAATGGTCTGACTTTGTCAGGAATACGGAGATTAGAGAGCGGACTAACCAGCCTCTAATTACGTCCAAAATAAAGAAGCGGCGGTGGTCCTGGCTTGGACACGTGTTAAGGATGCCTCAAGAGAGCCTGAACCCTGCCTGTCTGTTCTTCCAACCGGATGGGTACCGGCGTCGTGGAAGGCCACTGATGACCATTCTCAAGATGTACTCAGCGGAGTTGCGGGACGCTGGGATGACCTGGGAGGAAGCAAGGAGACTGGCTGGAGATAGAGAGTCATGGAGGAACTTCGTGGTGACCATATGCTCCGCATAGGGAGCGGATATGGAATAAAAAAAAAAAAAAATATTTACAGAGCTACCTTCGATCCGCACAAAAAAAGTAATAGACTGTTATTTTGCCGGGACTTTACCAACTGAAAAATATATATCTTTGTGTCTTATTGTTGGAAGTATAAAAGTAGACATTGAGTCTCTGAAAGGTGAAGTGAGCTAAATGATATTCTATGAAAAAAATAGTTCGATGCGTTATAACATTATATCCCCGTGTATTAAAATATAGTAAAAGTGAAGTAAGCTTAGTAAATAAATACACACTACAATAATGTCATCTCCAGGGCTGTAAAGTCGTGTCAAAAAATACGAATCCGACTCCGACTCCAGCTTTAAAATAATTAACGACTCCGACTCCAAAGATTTTTTTTAATAATTTCATTTTAACACATACATATGTATACCATCAGATCATCTTTAGTCAGCCATGCATGCAATGTTAACACTTTGGACTATTTTGTTTGGATACACATAATTAAATATATTTTTCAAAAAAAAAATCGAGCCGCTCATTTTTCACGACTCCGACTCCGGCCAAAATACCGCGACTTCGCGACTCCGCGACTCTGACTCCACAGTCCTGGTTATCTCCATAAAATAAAAATATTGAATCCACTAAAACACACTAAAGTAATGACGTGAATGTACTTAAAGAGTCCAATAGATTTCTTAAAACACTGGCTCACTTCACTTCTCAGGGGGCGAGGGCTCGTATAGAACGTTACAATATTAATAATATAGTATAACATTGAAATTTAAAAAGAAACACTCGTACATAAAAATTATGAAAAAAATAACAAATGATATCAAAAACAACATCTCACTCTTTTGTCTCTATATCAATTTTAGTTATTTAACTATTGTTTATGTTTATAAATTGTAAATAATTTGTAATGCAGGGACACACATATATTGTTATGTTTCTCCTTCAAATTCAGTCTATATTGAACATATTATAATAGAACTTAGATTAATTTAATATTTTTCAATTGATCACCCTCTTTAAAACCCGCTTTATATTCGTTTGGCTGTTTGAGCATAACTGATGCTTGAAGTACATAGGAATAAGGTTAATCGGATGAATAAGTTTTACAGAATTTAATAGTCGGCGAAGTATAAAATGCTTGTGTATTGTTGGTTTTTGAAATGTGAATTTTATTGGAGTTGAGATAGTAGACGGCTATTTATAAAATTTAAGAAATTGAGAAATACTTTTGCGACAATATTAGAAATGACAATAACTAGTAAAGCCGGGTTCGAATCCCGAATTTAATTTGCCTTTCAATTTAATATTGATTAATAGATTCATGGTTCAATACATGGGATGAATGCATCACTATGTGATATTTGAAATTATCTCCCACCTATTCGGTGTTAAAAAATTGAGACTAACGAAAGCTATTAGCTTATTATTACTCCTGTCCTAACCACATTCTTCTTATATTATTTTTTTCAAAAATACAGGTTGATTGATTAAGTAACCAGCAGTTCTCATAGAACGATCTTCATTGAAATAACCTAATTTCTAAAACACAACACTGTCCACACCGAGAGCGAACTTCTTTACAATAACAAAATCAAGTAAAATACTGTGTTTTATGGAAACACTATTATTAAATTATACAATCGGTCCATTAGAGATAAAGTGAGCCAAGCGGTACTGTAGAAAAAAATACGTTTTATGCGTTGTTATATTCTACACCAGGGCCGGCCCGTGGATTCTTGCGCTTGTGTGCGAGGAGCCTTCGGCGGTCAAATGTAATGCATTTAATTTAAGAGCGATCCACCAATCTGCGCTCCACTGATCATTCTTAGAGCCGGCGCCTGTGTGCGCCGTACTCTTCGCACACGTCCTGTTCTACACGTCTTAAAGTATCGTAAAAGTGAAGTAACCTCAGGTAATACACATTACAATAGTGTTTATCTATGTAAAATAAAAATATGCGATCTATCAAAATACCGAATAAAGACGTGATTGAGAAAAAAGGTTTACCATTTTATTAGATGGCTCACACACCTCTCGAGGGTTCATATAATAAGTACGAAAGACATAAAGAAGTTATAGATTTTATAGGATTAACTAACCATCTAAAAATAATGTCTGAATTAGATCATCACACATTTTACGAATTGACACCATTGCCGCCATCTGTTAGTCGACTATAAAAACAATGAAAAAATCCAACTCATAAATCGTAAAAAGTCTCCATCCCCTGGTTCAAATAAAACATCGGCAGTAAAAAAGCGGCCGACAACAAAATAATTAAGATCATAAATGGAAAAGTCGCGTAGTATGATGTGACCTGTAAGTGTAGTAATACCCATAAATATATGACACTAAATACTCATGTAAGATATTATTTCACTGTTGGATAAACTATCCAGTATGTTAATAATATCATAATTTTTGAAGTTTTCAAAAAAATTAATATGACAATTCAATACATTCAATGTTTGTATATGTATATAGACTGTCTCCAACGTTGTAAGTGGATCTATCTATAGGGAACCATCCAGGGCCGACTCCACCATACAAGCGAAATAGGCAATCGCCTAGGGCGCTAATCATTAGGGGGCGCATAAACTTGGTAATTAAATTATTTTTTATAATCTATTTTAAATCTAATAGCAAATAATAAAACGTTTTTTTTATATACGCGTATTTGTTCGTTATAATTATGTATCGTATTATATATACTTCGAAAAAGAGAAGTTGATTAACAGTTCTCGTAAAAACTTATGTTGTGATATCTTCATTAGGAAGCCATATGATCCACATTGAGAGCGAACATGCATATAAAAAAAATATTCCACAGATTGTTAAAAAGGGGGCGCGACAATAACCGCTGCCTAGGGCGCCAAATAACCTCGCACCCAGTACCGGCGCGACGTTATTTGGCGCCCTAGGCAACGGTTATTGGCGCGCCCCCTTTTTAACAAACTTTGGAATATTTTTTTTACATGCATGTCCGCTCTCAATGTGAATCATATGGCCTCCTAATGGAAGTATCTCAAAAAAGTTTTTTACGAGAACTGTTTGTTAGTCAGTCGCTTAACTTACCTTTTTCGAAGTATATAGAACACGATACATAATTATAACGAACTAGCATAAACTGTTATTTGTTATTAGAATATAAAAATAATTTGATTACTCAATTTATGCGCCCCTTAATGATTTGCGCCCTAGGCGATTGCCTATTTCGCCTGTATGGTAGCGCCGGCCCTGCTCGCACCAGTACTGGAACCATCGTTGTTGTAACATTCCTAGAATCTTATCGAGTAACCACATAAAATATGATCTGATTAATTTACTCAATATTTGATTAAAATTAATATTCAAAAGTTATCCAATTGTAATTTCATAGCCTCATTTTCACAAAAAGTCCACCCGCATGACACCTACGATGCGTATATAATTGCTCATGTAAGAATAAAAATAATTTTAATACGTCAATTGCAATCCTGAAATTGAAACAATTTTCTTCTTTCGTAGCGTCAACAACACTATGTAATACTGGGGAACTTGGCCGCTTTAAATCATAATGTGAATATTGAAAATGAAAATGCATGTTATATTGTATGTTAAGTGATCTAGTTTTTCTGGTTCATCCTATAGGTAGGTAAATATTTTCCGCAATAAAAGCTGAGTTGATATTTATGTATCGGATGCCGAATAGCGAGGACGCAAACCGGACGCGTAATTGTTTAATATATTGTCCCCAGAGGTCAGCAGTGTGTAGGGTAATAACTCGCGAGCGAAAAGCGTTGTTCGGAAAAAAGATGTCATCCGTAGTGGAAATAGGGGGAGGTGTTTTTCGAGTTAATGAAATTATAGCTTGCATCTCATAACAATGACGAAGAACTTTCTATTGTTTTCACGCAATACTTATTAGATATCTTCACTATTTAGGTAAAATATTATTACCTACCTAATGAAACAAAAAGTAATTAAGATTTAAAAAGCAACAGCCAGGTACATAATTAAATTTTTGTTTGAGTATTAATTGTTTTACCTTTTGTGTATTTGATATTAAAGAAGAAATTTATATATATGTAAAAATACTGTAAATATCTGAACATTTAATAATTGAATGTAATATACCTATTATATTATAGCGTACTAATTTACTGGCAGTCATCCATAATTTAGGAACTATTCTTGACTTCCATAAATATAACCTTTTTACTCTATATTTACTCGCTTACTGTTGATCGAGTTTTGGTGTAAATGAAATAAATGACACCATTAAAATAAACAATAGGGTCCACAGTCAACGATGAACTCATAATAATTTATCAAATCGCATGCTTGAATTTAAACCTGTCCATTTTTGTCACATTCCAAAATAATTGAGCTCTAGAGTGAGTTGCCATTATGTTAGACTAAACATCCACTTTTATAAATAATTGATGTTTACTGTATACGAATTCTGAAATAGCAAAGTTTTTTTAAACTAAAATAAAATTCTGAATAAAAAAATGCACTTCTTAAAAAAATCATATTTAAATACGATACATAAATTCTAATGAAATATTGTTTAAAAAAAGATGTTCTTATATATTTGCAAACAAATAAATAATTAAGGTTCGATTCGTCATCGCTTAAGCCAATTATTTATAAAATTAAAGGCAATGACGTTATTTCAGATTTTTTCAAGGGGAGGGGTTAAAGTTGGTGACATGCTATTTTTTATTTCATCTATATTTGCAAACCAGTACAGAAAGGTATAAATGTATGTTTCATATTTATGGGGGCCAAATACACCCTCTGCCCCGTACTTGGTTAAAAGTATTGTAGCTTATATAAATATTCGGTTGTTATTTTAAACATTTAAGTTAATTACATTTATTATAATGTAACTGGAGAGCAATAGAAACCGCTCGTCTGTCGTTAATTAATAAAAACCGTAAAAAACTGTATTTTGTACAGAAATTAGGTGCTAAAGATGAATAAGAAAGAGTTTTATTCAGAAGTAACGTTTAAAAAAAATGGAAAATCACATTTAGTATTCGTAAGGTTTATCCATTAATTGTTTTCTTCATAAAAAGTATTCCAAATATCTATTTAATTCAATATCACTTAACTAGAATAGATGTACGCGAAACGAAATTTTAAAATTGAGCCTGAAACAGTCCAGCAACCAACCTAATCAACCAATAAACTGAAAACCCACTCAGCAGGATCTGCAGAATGCAATTTCAGTAAAATAAGCTTTTGCTTTTCAACTGTTCGTACCCATGTACATTATAATTCTAGCCTCAATCTTAAATGTTAATAATATGTAAATTTTCAATGTACCAAATATATCCAAGATAAGTATTATTGATGTTTGAATTTATACCTACGCAGAATTGATATGCATGGCCACTTCAATTCCAGAAATTTGTATAACAGAAAATAATGTATAAGCAAAGCAGGAATAAGAATAATTTAATTAGATTCGACAGAGGTTGATTGTGGGGGTTGTGATGGGCGGTGTGGGTGGAAGAGACTTCTGGTGGCATTTTAGTGAAACATTAGTGCGGCAATATTGTAACGAGCACCACACCTCGATTTTTTAACACCGCTCGATTGACTTGCCATCAGTAGCGTACAGTGTCGCTCATATTTAATTATAATAAATAATATAATATGGAAAGAATGAAATTAAGTACCTTTATTCAAAAAATTACGTTTGATATAGTATATCCAACAAATCACTCTTCTCTCTGCGAGCAATCTTCTACCCTTCTTCGAGGATAAAAAAAAAAATTAAAATACAAAAGCTCCTAAGCAAACAGCTCAGGAATCATGTAGCACAATCAAATCAAAATAATTTGTAGGCCACTGTTAAAAAATAAGGCTTTCAGACAATATTGTGACTCCAAATTATGATTGAAATTCCAGAATGGTCACAACTAGGGAATCCAATCCCGGGATCCCGAGATTCCGTACAGTTTTCGATACATTTCAATCCCGCGATTAGAAGACATGATCCCAAAACTTTCGGGATTGATTTTAATACAGAAACGTGTTGGTTTTCAAGTCGGCAGTTCACACATATGCAATAAACGATGCCCAATTTAAATTCTTTGCGATTAGATTTACTGCAAGAGTTATCGCAGAAGATAAGGTAATTTGATGCCAAGCCATATTAACTTTAATCAACATTAGCAAATTTATCATTAATTTAATGCTGCAACCTTATTTTGAAAATCATAAAACTAATAATTAGAATCAGTTTCTTAAGCTATTCACTACCATCTCGTCTTGGCTTGAAGCATTCAATGTTAAAAGGTTCTTTACTATGATGTAATAATATTACTTTTTGAACCCATGTTCACTGCCAATATGGAGCATATGACCTCCTAATGAAAGTAATTCAATAGAAGTTTTTTGACAAGAATTTATTAATACTCATTTGCTCAACCTTTCTTTTTTAAGAGAGTATGGATATTAAGAATCGGGCTAGGACCTTACAAGTGATTATCGCTAATCGCTCTCGCGACGTCCCGTTATTCTGGGATTGTAAAGATGGGAGTGAATTTTTAGACATCAAAAAATCTTAAAAATTCATGTTTTCGAACAGTTATCGATTATTGAAAAAAATGCTGTTCGCTCTGGGAACCCGTGAGATCTATCACGTAAACCAACGACGTTGACATTAATCCACGGACAAGATAATTTAAAAAAAATCCAAAATATTTTTTAAATATTTCATTTGTCAGTCACACATTTTTTTAAACGATGTAGCATGGGCACCGTGAAATTATACATCATTCATTATCCTTGTAATTATGAAAGAATGTGACTAGTTTTAGCTAGCTTGTCGATCTTTGGGACGAAGAAGAATCTATGTTCCGCATAAAGCCGAGTAGTAAGCAAGTCATATTATGAATAACTCAATTAAAATTGTTGCTGTTGAATGTCTAAAAGTAATCATTACTGACTGTCACTGGGCGATGAGGCTAATCATAACTTTAACCGTAGCAATCTAATGGTCCACTCAAATTAACTAACTGAATTAAGTGCAATTCTAGAGAGATAGTCAGCACGCAATCCTGCCAGGGCAACTCAACATTCACATTCTCTAGATATCACACGATATACCGTGCCATATTATAACTATTTTACTATCATGAAATTTTCTAATACATTTTATGAAAGAAATATTCCATTCGCTTTATATTCATTTCAGCAAAGATTATTCTATTTAATTCGAATATTATTATAAGTATGTTTGTTTTTGTGTGTTTGAAATAGAGATTTGTTCATTAAACTATGCTAAAAGTAAAGTAAGTTAACATTCATTTTTCGTATAAGTTTTAACATAAACATATGCAAATTATATTGTCCAAAGCATAGACACACAAAGCTTTAAACAGTAGGCAATTTCGGGCGTAACTATATTAAAGAGTGTTTCTAATACATAGTCACTTGTGTAAAAAAAAATTTAAACAATATTGAGAAAATAACTTATTAGAAAATTAAATTGTAAATAACTAAAGCAATTTTGCGTGGAGCGTATTTTATAATATTGTACAAACCTTGTGATTTTAATCAATAAACGTACAAACATTTTAATACGTTCTCATAATGTGATGAATGTATTAAAATGACATTCTCATAATACCTTCAATGATGAATAATGAATACAACGAGACTCATCATTTATATTTTTTCAAATATTGTTATACTTGCAGTAAACGCATATAATATGCACGATGATATTATGTTTGAAAGATCTCTCTAAATCCATATTTCAATCGAGTAATAAAATAATGTAATATTATTTTTCCAGTATCTATTAATTATTTTATTAACATACAATCAATGGTATCATATCGACTGTGTAAAGGAAAAAGGACGTAACCCACAGTTTATTAAAAACAGTTTTTTTCTATAATCACAATGTATTCAATTTGGTACACGTTCTATCAAAAGGATGCAAGCTGCAAATGCCGAATTAGTGTCTAAATTTAGCTTTTAATCTTGAAAAAGATGACCTTGTCAAATATTAAAACCAAGAAAAAAGACTGAAATAAAGGTTTTTCCGAAAAAAATGATTAATATTAGATTCTGTAATTTAAACACCAGTTAAGAAGTCTCCGTGCACTTTAAGGTTGTGTGTAATTCATAATTTGCACTTGGGTCAAAATTATCAAAACACATTTTTTGCGTCTCCTGTAAAATTTTATATGTGTGGGTTACGTCCCTTTTCTTTTCCACAGTCGATATAATAAACGTTTTAATAAAATATTGATTCATAAAATTAAATATATATATATATTATTTTTTTGATTTATATAATGTTGACTAATTTCGCAATTACAAACAATTTCGATGCAGAATTGTGATTTTATTGTATGCTTCTTCCATTTGCTGTGGATTACAAAACACATTTTAATTTGTGTAAAAGACTTGTGTTTATTGAAGTTTCGCGTGACCAAGAGTATTTACAAGTATTTTGTGGCAGGGTTGAAGTATTTTTTCGTATAAATAAACGAGTATTTATGTGAAACCTAAAACTACGTAAGCTGAAAAATTATTACGGTAAATAAAACGTTCTTCGGTTTCGTCATACCAGGGATATATATATCCATAAAAAGTTTGAATTTCTTCGATATAATATTATATTATGCCCGACTTTTTGTTTTCTTTCAATTCTTCAAATTTCATTGAACCTAAATCTCATATTCAGTTTAACATTTACTGACGAATTTCTTCTCTATTAATGATAGTTTTATATATAAAAAAAACCGATCTGAACAAATTATGTTACTCGCTTAGCAAATGCGTATATCGTATACGAGTTCACATTTTCCTACCCATCACTTAAAAAATTCTAAATGTTTTATTTGCCATTCCACATGTTTTTTTGATTTTTACGACAAATACTAACAATATATACATTTAAGGCTTAATTCAGTTCCAATACACTTATCTCTCTATTTAAACGCTAAATGGCCAGTGCTGTTGAGTCGGGTGTTTTTCCGAAGTCGGAGTCATATTGATCGGTGAAATGATGACTGTATTAGAATTATTCTATTAACTACGATAGAATGATCTGATGGTATAAAACATTAATTCGTAGTTGGATTCATTTTTTTACCTGACTCCACACCTGTACATGATAAATCTGGTATTTTGTTGACATTGTTTTCAAGCTAATAAAATATATATTTCCAACCGATAAAATTGATAACTTATTGGATAAGGACGTGTCATTTTCGTTAAAATGTATAAATTAATATATTTTGGACCAAACTTTCTTTTTTGCATACAAAAAAAAAATAGTATCAACGTAGGTACACAGTTTTGATTTACACGAATATTCAGATAAATAATTATATAGTGTAAATCTAGAGGTAAAAAAACACAATATGTAATATAAAACGAAATATGTCCAGTCCCTGTTTTACGTTAAACCGCTACATTACAAACGTACTGCCATAGAAAAAAATCGCATCGCGTGTTTAATAGCTTAAGTTAATAAACTTAATTTGGCCGGACAAAGGTTTTATTAGTACAAACTACGGTGAATTAAGTGTCAAACGAACAAAAAACACTCAATTTATCGACTGTACTGTAATGCTTTGACGCAAATAAATCCTCTTGCTTTGTTCTCTTTCGATCGGGGTTGGGCTATAACCTATAACACCCTTTTGGTGAATTTACTGTCTTGGATTGGATCAAATAATAATGTTCAGGATTTGTGATATTTTAGCACCAAGCATCGGTAAATTGTATAACGAATTGCCAAGATTACCAATAAACCTCTTCTTATACAAGTGCGTTATTTATTTTATATATATTTTGAGAAAATCTCAATTTTAAATTTTTGTATTTCCAATTGTTTTGAAAGTATTTATTGTCTGTTGATTAAATATTATTCAAAACAAAAGTGTGAGTCGATTTTTGAATTGTCTAAATTTGAATTTGAATTTTTGTAATACATATTCTAAGGATAAAAAAAATATACATAAATCAGCATTATTTAATTTACGTTCGATATATATATATTTACTCTCGATAATTTTAAAATGCATTTAAAGGTATAAGCCATAAGGCATAAGCGTAATCAAACGTAACTCATTGTAATATTTACTATATTTTTTTGCACAAATTTATTGATTCGTCCGATTCAATTACAAGTCAAGTATTAATTTATTTTTTACATTTAACAACAATTTTCCATTGTACAGTTACTATTTCAACATTAAATTTACTATGAATGTCCAATAAAAGCTGAAAAAAGTTAATGTTAATTATAAATGTATTTGATTTTGGTAACGTTTATTAAGATTTTCAAAAATAAAATGCTAGTTTTTAATGAGAAAAAATAAGAGGTTAATACTTAAGTACGCCACTGGATCCCTGTTCATTTTTACACATACAATTTATTGTCATATTATAATGCTTAGAAAGCTTTTCAACTAGGATTTTTTGAAAAGCATAATAATCTAGATTTATCAATTACACGACGGTTTGTAAATACGTCACAATTTATGTTAATTATAAGTGTCGCGGTAGATCGCTACACTCACCCTGAATAGATTATAAATTTATGGTAATACAGTGACATCTGTGCGATAAGATTCTAGTAAAAAGTCAAATATCATAGAAATTTACCTCTGAGTAATAAAATATTTTTCTAAAGCTTACATATTTTTACGATAGATTATCAACTTCATAAGTGGGATTTTTTATGAATAATTTTATTGTTATTTAAAAAGGCTCGTATTTAAACGGTCAGAATTTTAATTCAGTTTCGGTCAGAATTTTTAATACATCGGTCAGAATTTATATTACACTGGTCAGAATTTATATTAAATGGTCATAATGTATCGGTCAGAATTACAGAGGGCAGAATAAATAATTTATGGTCAGAATTTATATTAAGTGGTCAGAATAAATATTAAATGGTCAGAATTTATATTAAATGGTCAGAATATAAATGGGATCGGTCAGAATTTAAATGGAATCGGTCATATTTATTTTGACAGATGGTCTGATTTTTTTTGATGATATGATGTCATCGTATTGCGTTGCTATTGGTGCAAAGTGAAGTTGCTTACGGCAAATCGTCCAATGGGCGATTGGACGAGCGTTGCTACTAGCGCCACGGTCATTGAATGAATCACTATTATTGCGCGCCCAAAGGAAGAATTGACAGTTTTCATAGACTAGCTTCCCACATCCAGGCATTTGTATGTTTCGTGTCAAAAAAAGTTTTTATTTAAAAAAATGTTCACGGTATTTCCGCCTAAACGATATTCTTTTGGTTATTAAATAATTTTAAATAATCTAAAAGTTGCAACTATTTTTTATTATTTTTACAATTCGATACATTGTGATCTGCTCTAAAGAAAGTAAAGGAAAGGATAATATTTTTGGAAAGAACATTTAGATAAATAATTGCTATGGTACATTTCATAGCGACTGTGGAAAGGAAAAAGGACGTAACCCTCAATTTTCCAAAACAGCTTTTTTTTCGATAATCACAATGTATACAACTTGACACACATTCTATCAAAAGGATGGAAACTGAAAATGCCGAATTAGTATCTAAATTTAACTTTTAAGTTTGAAAAAGATGACCTTGTAAAAAATTAAAACGAAGAAAAAATACTGAAATAAAGGTTTTTCCTAGATAATTTCTTAATTAATATTAGATTATGTCAATTAAACATCAGTTTAGAAGTCTCCGTGCACTTCAAGGTTGTGTATAATTATTAATTTGCATATGGCCCAAAATCATCAAAACACGTTTTTGCGCCCTTTGTAAATTTTGATATGTGTGGGTTACGTCCTTTTTCCTTTATACAGTCGATATAATACACTTATTGTAAGGAAAACACTATTTTTTTTTTAATTGAAAGAGGTGAGTATTTTTTATTTGAATTTAAAAAAGTGAAACTAACAACATTCATCATAAAGCCTTGGTTCCTCTTGGAATCCTACATCCACTGCACTTCGGTGGATCCCTACCTTTATATAAACAAACCGAGTGGTATGTAATCAGATGATGCGTTATTTGTAATAATAATGACTCATTATAAGAGTCTGCTTTTCCACACATAACATGAATGTTGAAAAAAAAGGATTATTAATTTCATTTTTTTTTTATTCTGACCGAAATATTTATAAAATTTGACCGTACAATAGATTTTATTCTGACCGTATATTAATTTTATTCTGACCGTATATTAATTTTATTCTGACCGTTTATTAATTTTATTCTGACCGTTTATTAATTTTATTCTGACCGTTTATTATTTTTATTCTGACCGTTAGTATTTTTATTCTGACCGTTAACATTTTTATTCTGACCAAAAATTGAATTTTATTATGACCAAAAGTTGATTTAAATTCTGACCAGAAATTGATTTAAATTCTGACCATTTATTTTGTTGCCATTTAAAAATATGATAAACAACATTCAGCGGTGGGCTGCCAATACGTTAAAAAAGGGCTCGCTTAATCTCAAAGCAATTCTCAGTGTTCTTAGGAAGGAGTGAATTTTCTTATCGCTCCTATGCAATTATATGCAATACTTAAGTAAGCAATCGATAGTTACTTAATACAGTTATAACATATAACAGTACACAATTTACCGTAAACTAATCGATGTAAATGGCTTAAAATGTACTACTTTGTATACTGAATCTGTTGTAGATAATATATATCTCAGAAATTGCAGTTAGGTATAAATTTTATCTGAAAATATTTTTTTCTAATGGTTTATAAGAGGCTCGCCGGCCTTAGTAAAATTCAACAAGGGGCTCGCGCGGGCCCCTCCGAGCTTCCTCCAGCCCACCCCTGACAGCATCTTCTTGAAAATATATTTATACGCAGGATTTGAAAGTATCAATATACATTAAGTATTTTTTTAAATTTAAAATTGAAGTATTTTATAAAGAAGAAAGTGATAAAATACTTAAATATAAATAATTAAATACTCTTTTTCTTCATAAGTACCAAATAAACAAAATTAAAAAACATTTATATATTTTAAAATTAAAGTTTTAATCAAATAACATTATCACAGGGTTTTGAGATAAAAAGAAAAAACCGGAAATAAATACTTCCTCAAGGTAAAAAAAAACAAACATTTGTATGTATTCCGGAAATTTTTCTTTAAATAAATTCAATGTTACTGATTGATATACTGCCAATAATATTTTTCGGCAATATTTTGATTATTATTATGGTTATTTTGATAAAAGACGCTGGAGAATATTACAAAACAGGGTGGCCATAATTGCATTTATTCTTAGCTTGTATTTCGAAATTTCTTTAATATGTAAGCTAAAGCAAGGTGTCCAACTATCTTCTTTTTTTTAGATCTTCAATTAATTAACTTACATATTAATTTAACCAACGACAGAATTGAGTATTTTAAAAAGTTTTTGCGTATAAAATAATATGTACATTCTGGAAGAATGTACATATTATTAAGTTTTTGTTAAGTGATAATAGTATTCTTATCGTGGTCTTATTTTCTATTGCTCTGGAAGGTTTGTTGAAAATGTGATGACAATAACATTGATGTTTAAAACTGTGGTTTTCTAATGTTCACTACTTTTGACTGTGAAAATTTATAGGTATAAATTGCGGAAAAATATGTTTTATCGTCATTTATCTTATTTCAATTTACAATGAATATTTTTGTGTTGATGAAGCACACCAGTATAACCTCAATCTATCTATTTATGTGCTTATAAGATACCCTTTTTACACTATGAACACATTTCAATATTCTGGATTGTGTGACTTTGGCATGAGTTTTACAAATAAGAACATATATATAATAAATACTAAGAAATTTTGATAACATCTATATGATAATTTTATCGGGAAGACAATAATACTAAATTTTCAAATATTGTGATTTTTTCAAAGTGATTTCATAAATGAAAAATATTTTGAAACACACTGTATGCAATATGTAATCAATATCTAATCAATGTCTTGCAAATACATTAAATATGATTTTTTTAGAATAAAACCTCATTAGTTGAATACTTGCAGAACCTAAAGCAAGCCTTAAATACCATCGAGAGATTTCAAAAAATAATTTCGTGATCGGGAATTTTCTTACGTATTATTAAAATGAATGAAATTTTCTCGACGATTATTATAATCTTCTTTGGGTAAGTAAAAAAATGTATTCGTATTACTTCAGTATTGTTTTACAATGTATTAGATTGAGATTATTATACGTTACTGAATTTATTATCAAAGCGTATTCATCGCGTACATAAAAAATGTTCTTGAATTCCTTTGTACGTACATGGTATACAAATATTTTTCACGTCAAAACGTTTATGTTAAATTTGTATATACCACAACTAACAAAAGCACAACTAGTTGGGGCAATTTTAATGATCTTTTGAGCTTACAGAGTGATATGTAAAACCCTCCAATTTTCACGTGAGGTGACTTCAAAAGGACTTAAAATTACTCGAATACCCTTGTGTACAAACTCATTTATATATCGTTTGATAAATTAATATAAGCCAAGGTGTCTCTTCGGTAATTGAATTATAGAATCAAACCCATATGTCATGAATAATCATCAGATCGTTGATTCGTTTTTCAGCTTCTTAGTATTTAAATAAACTGAATAAAATGTTGGCCTTTTTCGCAGATTCCATTGCCACTCGTTGCCAACACCTATCTACAATGAAAAAGATTTTGAGGAGGCAAGATTTCCAAGTGATTTTCAGTTTGGAGTTTCAACATCTTCGTATCAGATAGAAGGAGCCTGGAATGTAAGTGGTGAGTTATCTTTTTTTAATAATGTTTATCAGTCTTTAAACCTAGTTTTAAAAAAGTTCATTTTAACGTTCGCGGGTCAAAGCATGTCGATAGTAGCCAAACGATCGAGATCTGTCTTTGTGTAAAAAAAATCCAAGACTCATTCATTTAGGTTAATGTGCGGATAGATGCTCTAAATTTGCCTTTTTAAGTTGTATAATTGATAAAATATCATGATCCTTAGGTAAATCAATATTAAATTATATTTTTTATTATAATATAAATACGTTTAAGATAAATATTTTTTTAAATATTTCCGACACAACCATGAATGCAATTAAATTCATAAATCTGCGACAATTTCAATTAAGACGTAATAAATATTGAAAAAAAATATTAATAATACAGGTATATTGATACCTGTATAAATGAAGCACATTTATGAAATAAATAAAGCTATTTTTTGTAATAAAAGACAGAAGGAAAACACGTTTGTGATTATGATTAGAATGTTAATTGTTTTTTCTTATAATTTGTGATTATAAAATCGTTTGTGTCACTTGTGGGCCCCTAAACCTTTACATAGTGTAATGATATTAAAATGAATGATTTTTATATATCTATTTTTATATCTTGGCATTCTTGACCCCGGCAGAATTCGTAACTAAATAGTCAAGCGAGGCCTCAGCGGTCAAAGGTAAACTCAACAAAAGTATTTTATCATCTAAAGTCTGAAAATAAATACGAAAGACAATGTTGAGTTCTTCAATAATTATCCGTGAAATATAAGGGAGGTTATTCTAGAGACAAAAATTCTCGAAAAAAAAATATAATTTGAATAAATAACGCCGTGAATCGTGAGGCGGTCATGACAGGTAACGTATTATAGTATGCAATCATTCCTTACATGACATCAGCGCCCTCGCCAAACTTTCAATGGTCGATCAATCCTTTTTCTTAAATCTCATCGTTTATTTGGCTAGGCAAAGGAGAAAGTATTTGGGATCGGCTGGTTCATGAAAGACCAAAAGAAGTTGCTGATCAGACCAATGGAGACGATGCCACAAATTCATACTACGATTACAAACAAGACGTCCAACTTCTCAAAACTCTCGGGGTAGACTTTTACCGCTTTTCGATTTCGTGGCCCAGAATAATGCCGAGTGGAAAGAGCGACTTTATCAATGCGGACGGTGTTACTTATTACAATAATTTAATAAATGAATTGGTGAAAAATGAAATTAAACCCGTCATAACACTATACCACTGGGATTTGCCACAAAAATTACAAGATGAAGGAGGATTCATAGATACCAAATTTCCGGAGTACTTTTTAGAATTCGCAAGGTTTGCGTTCACAGAATTCGGAGACCGAGTAAGGAAACTACTTTTTCACATAATATATTAAATGGAAAATAGATTCTATAAGTAATCAGAAAAACAGTTAATGATTGATTATACATAACTTTAAGTAGTTTGTCAATGAATACAATCGTTATAAAGATGTGAATCTTAAAAAACACATACGTTATATTTTGTTTTGTTGTTGTATTCTAAGGAATTTGTTGATTTTTTATTATAGGTCAAACAATGGGTTACGTTTAATGAACCAAAGGAAATTTGTGTACATGGCTATGGCATGAACTTACGCGCACCGCAGTTAAATGATCACGGTTATGGCGAGTACACCTGTACAAATCATCTATTATCAGCCCACGCACTGGCTTATCATCTTTACAATGACACGTTTAGAGCTACACAGAAAGGTATTTTTACAATATTTAAATCTGAACTCTATACTATAAAACCATATGATCATTTTACTCATCGCTGTCAACCCTTCGTTTACATTGTTCGAACTGAAAAGCATTTGTAAAGATTCCAAAATGAGGTGAGATAGAGATGTACCATTTTAACTTGACTGTGGCAGAACTCAGAACTAAAATTGTCGCCCTAGGACGTGTTGACTATATCAACGTTAATGATGCGATGGTGGCGCCCTCGCGGGGAGTCAAGTTACGCTGGTACATCTATACTACTGATACTGAAGTCTTTATACCTTCAGATTAGTTTTTAATAAGCTCTTTCTTATTACTTTTTATCAATTAGTTTCAAATTCTATCTCTAGGTGTAAGTTTTGTTTGCTGAAAAAATACTACAGATGTTTTGCGGATTTGTTTTCCTACCAATATTTATTAAGTTTATTACACTTTCATTAACAATTCAAAAAAAAATCACTGTTTCAGGTACTATTGGAATTGTGTTCAGTGCTGGTTATGCTTTACCGTTGAAAGATACGGAGGAACACAGGCTGGTTGCAGAAGATGGCATGCAATTTCATGTGAGTTAAAGCAGTGTTCTTCAAACTGTACGTAAATGTATGTATCTGGTTGACACCAGTCCGCTAAATATGTTTCCAATTTTTTCCGGTCCGCGGATGTAAAAAGGTTGAATAGCACTAAGTTAAAGTATTATTTAAAATGGGTATTTTTCTATCAGTATAAAAAATAAGGAAAAATCATACATTCGTAGTCCACATTTGAAATGTTTCAAACAATATTTTGTTACAAAGTTTTGTATGGAACTATTTACTTATTTGGCAAATGAATAAGTCGAATATGACACATCACAGCTATAATATATATATGTATTATATAATATATATATTACGAAGAATTTTAATGAAAAATAAATATTTAATAGTAAATATATCGTTTCTTTATCAACAAGATATGCGTGAGATATATTTTGTTTAATTATATATGTATATGTACATAAATCATAATGAAATAATAATATTTCAAATCTAGAGCAGAGATATTAAATTCCATGAACAATCAAATTGAACTATTAATTATTTATTTGATCATCTGATGGACATGAACAATTATTTGGACAAGATAATTACTATGAATAGTTACACAATAATGTATTTTCATTTGGACGCATTCGAGGTGAAGTGAGCCAACTAGTAAAATGGTAAAACTTTTTCTTGGACTTTTAAGTACTATCACGTCTTTATTTGGTGCTTTGGTGGATTGCATACTTTTATTTTACGAAGATAAATAACACTATAAAAATTTAGTTTAACTGATGTTACTTAACTTTTACGATACTTTAAGACAGTGTTTCCCAAACTATGAGCCAGAGTAGGTGTTCCGAAAAAAAATGGAATAGTTTTATACGCTGCAATACAGTTTTTAAAAAATCTTAAAAATTCAACTAATTGTTCCGTTATATTTTCCGGACTTTCGAAGTGTTCCATTCCAGAAAATGTTTGGGAAACCTTGCTTTAAGACGTGCTACAATTACAGCGCATCTAATATATATTTTTTCTGAAATACCATTTAGATCACATCACCTTTAATGGGACCATTTATTCTACAAGAAAAATATCAATGACTCTTTGTTTTTTTCAAATGATTCTCCTTTTTTCAGTTGGGTCTATATTCCCACCCAATTTTCTCAAAAGAAGGCGGGTATCCGGAAGAAGTGAAAAATCGCGTTCCTAAATCCAGATTGTCAGAGCCTTCGTTGAATGTGTCCATTTTAGGCACTGCTGACTTCTTTGGCCTTAATCACTACGCTAGTTATATAGTGCATAGGGATGGAAAGTTGCCAACTTGGGATGTACCTTCATTTGACAACGATTTAGCAGTTATTGATGAATCGCCTACAAGATTTAGTAAACAGTGGCTACAGGTAAGCAAAGTCAATTTTAAAATTTAAACTATATAAAAAGAAACACTACTACAGCAGTACTACATACATTTGTCATGATTCACTCCTGTTTGCCTGATGTGTAACGAATACACAGCTCAGGAGCTTGTGCTTTTTTTTTGCATAGCAAGGGAAAGGTTAAATGGATTTAAGTTTATTTAAATATATATGTATATTTGAAATATTTACTACGAACATCCATAGACAACATAGCATTTTTACGCATTTTGAAAATATATCCGCTTTTTTAAATCTAATACATATTTTTTGGCCAAAAACTATTTAATTTATTATATTTCATGTCTTCTTTTTTAGATTGTTCCTAAAGGCTTCGGTGACTTATTGATCTGGATTAAGGATAAATACAACAATCCAGATATAATTATAATGGAAAATGGGCTTTCAACAGGAGTTGGTCTTGACGACTATGAAAGAGCCTGGTTTTACAAAAGATACCTGGCTGAAGTCTTAAGGGCCATCTCAGCTGGAGTGAATGTGAAAGGCTACGCAGTCTGGAGCTTGATGGATAACTTTGAATGGCTTTATGGGACCACGTAATTATTTTTTTCTTTCTTTTCCACTGAAATTTCTCAGATCTATATAATTATATTTCAAAAATATATTCAAAGTATGTGCTAAATATTACCCATTTAATCAGTGACGTATCTAGAAATACAATGGGTAAAAACATTTTATCATATTAGCAATATATCATTGTGACATCTTACTCTTAAAATAAACTTAATACAGCTTGTACTTGAAATTACACAGTCTAAGAAAACGGAATGAATTTCTTTTTAAGGGTTGTGGCAAATATTTGAACACTATTTTTTGTGATTAATTGAATTAATATTACAAAATCATATAAACCTATTTTATGACAAAAATATAGCATTCTCATTAACAACAAAATACATAACTCATAATCTTCAAAAATCTACTTTTGAGAAAATTAAAGAAAGCAGCACAATTTTTGATAATCATAAAAAAAAATATAAATTACTATGAATATTTATCGTAAGTGAAAAGTAGCACTTTCCTAAAAAAAATTGATGCAAAATATTTTATTATTGTTTTTTTTTCAATCATATTACATATAAGTATTCATTAAAAAATGTGTACTTAGACACCAATAGTGATCTTTGGCCGTGGTTTTAGCAGTGTTCAAAGTAATTTTTTTGGCATACTTATCTCAAAAACATCAAACATGGATATTATGAGTGTTTATACAAATCCCTTTATATATCAATAATATATTCCACATATAGATTTGCAATGCCCCAATAAAAGAACATCCGATGACTGTTGGTCCTTGGCAAAAATGTTTTACTTACTATTACTATGAGATAGTAACGCTTACTATATAAGTTTTTTAAATTTTATTTTCGAAAATATTGATTGTTACTAATTATTTTTCAGGTGGCGCTTTGGTCTTTTTGAAGTAGACTACGATTCACCCAACAAAACTAGAACCGCACGCAAGTCATATCATGTTTACAAGAATATTATCGAAACAAAAGTTATCGATCCTGATTTTTTCATAGATGTAGATTGGCCATCAGACCCACCGATCATTCATCATCCTTTGACGGAGAATGTAAAGCCACAAATGGACAAAAGACCAAAAGTTTTTAGGCCCATTCGTCATGATTTGAACAATGGAGATGATATCGCCAATAAAGAAGTACAAGAAATTCGAAAACTTTCTGTTATAGATGCTTTGAACAGTCAAATACTAACAGAAGAATAAATAAAAAATCATACAAAGAAAACTATAATTTATTATACTTATAGGAATTTTTATTACACAAATAAAATAATATTATTTGAAAAGTAAAGCGAACTCGTTTTTTTTTTAAAGATAATTAGTGAAAAAATATTTTTTGAGTTCAATTGATTAAAATTATAATTGGCAATTTAACATTATTATTTCGGTCCGGTAGCTGATTTGTCAATGCCCAATGGTAGCATTTTAAAATTGGGTTCCACGAAGAAATAAAATGTGCACATTTATGTGTTTTTATATCTAGACTAGATATATTATATACATCAACGGTTCTATAAAAATAACTTATGGTCACACAAACTTTTCTATAGCGATGAAAATTTTAAGCCTTTGCATATAGTAAATTATGCTTTGCAACGAGGGATCACTATATAAGTTAATTCAATAAAAGACATGTAAAAAAATATTTTTTGAAAACAATGAACATGGCCATTATTCAAAAGCAAGCTGCCTTTAAGTTTTCATATGTTAGGTGGTTTCAATATTATTGTTTTAAGAGTACGTTACATTAATTAATGATTGTTCACAGTATACAGATGTAAGGGAAATCATTGACATGATTCAAAGTCAACGTATAACACCGGTGAAAAAAAACATTAATTATTCATTTTTTATATCAATATGTCTTACTATAAAACCGTTGGTGGCCGTAATACAAATCTTTTGTGGCCGCATATATGTAGGTACAACTGATCTAGAATATCTAAAGGAAGAAAGATATTGTTTTGACAAAAGTATGTTTCTAAGCGAAAGTTTAATTAATATAACAACCATAACTACACAAATCAATGAATACATTCGCGACTAAATATAATGAGAAAACGATAATATGTGTAATGTTTTTTTCTTTATTATTTGATTAGTCAATAATTCAAATGACTAAAGATTTCACAGGTTGACACTTCAAAAAAATATATTAATTTGCGTAAAAGGTATGAATGTTATAATATATAATGTTTTCATAGATTCTTACCTACCCCTCTCCGTTCATGAAAATACTATGAATAAAAAGCGAAAAGTATACAACCCTTTTCCTTTCCCTATTCAAGGGCAGAAGTTGAGTAAACCTTTTACTATCATTCAACAGGGTTTTTTACGAGTCAATCTGTTCCATATTGGGGCAAATATTGTTTTAAGATTATACAAAATTTATTTACTAATGCATCATTAAAAAAATCTACAGTAACAATTATATCATATATATTTAAGTTGGGCTGCTTTAAACTCCGATTACATAATAATTAAATGTAAGAAAAAAAATACATTTATTTGTATCTTAAGTTTATTGTTTACTGCTAACCATTATAAACAATAAACACAATACATAAGATATTCTGAATACATAATTATATTGTCAAATTAATAATCGTAAAGACATATCAAAGCATATTAATTACATATTTTTTCGGTAAAAGTAAGATCAGAGTGTCAGGTTATCAAGGTCAAAAGATAATTTTATATCTTCATATAAAACACATGTTCAAACGATGAAAAAAATATTAAGGCATCAAAAATTTGATGTATGTATACTTTTATTATTAAATTATTATCTATTCATAATTTATTTGTTGTTAAAAATTTAAATTATAATACATGACATAACAGCTGACGCCAATTCGTCATGTACTTGACAAATATAAAGAGACAAAACATAAAATAAACCTACATAATACATCAAAATCAAAAAATAAAATAGTAAAATTTAACTAACAGTTCACAAATACTATCACTAAAAATGTCCACTTCTCTAGGCAATGAGTTGATCAATCTAACAGCCCTTGGAACTGGAGACTCATACCTCCTAAGTGAGGTATAAGTTTTTAGAAAAAATGTTTTTGCTCATAGTTTCGCCCACGTAAGAATAAATTGGGAGCATGTAAATTAATAGTCTTGAGAATTTCAGGATTATTAACTCGGCCCCGAAGGAGAAGAGAAAAATGCTTTAAACTTGAAAAATATAATATCATAATGTACTCAATATATAGCAATAATTTATTATCATGTAATTTCTATTAGAATGTTTTGAATTGGTAGAAGAAATAGTCAAACCATACATTTGTGATATTTAACAACAGTTTTGCATTATTTAGTGAAGTGATGAATAAAAGATTAAAGTATTTCCAGGACTCAAAGAGGATCCTTCTATGGCAAAAGTAATAAATAATCATGTGGGAGGACGAAAAACTACACAGATAGTCTTTTATTTTATCAATGTTCGCACCCAATGTGGAGGTATCTCAACAGAAATTTATCTATAAGAACTGTTTGTTACTCAATCACTCAACCAAAGATAGTAGTGGGGATAGAAACATGAGGCTAGGACAAGACTAGTGGTTGGCTAAACGTTCTCGCTACGCCCAGTTATTGAAGGATCGGAAGGGTGGGAGGGAATTTTCAGACATCACAAACACCCATGCCTTCGAACAGGTATCGACAAATCGATCGAAAAAATGCTGTTCGCTTTGGGAGTCGACCCCATAAGATCTGGCATGAAAGCCAGCAATGCTAACCGCTGCGCCATAGACCCGACACGGATCGCCTAATAAAACAATTTTAAAATAAAAAATCAATGTAAATTCACATTATTGAAGAGGTGGTACATATTACTAAGGTTATTTAATATTCTATTTGAAATATCTTATGGATTGCCTGACGATATGCATCGTAAGCAAGTTTATTAAACTTTTAAAACATCTGTGATCAGTGGCGTAGCATGAGGGTGGAGGGGACTGATCGCACTGTGCGACACTTTTGGGAGGCGGCATTTTTTAATGAAAATTTCAGACGCAGTAAGCAAACAAAAATTGTTTTGTATACTGAATCAAAACAAACTAAGTTTTTCACCATGTTTCAAAAATTATTTACGTTGGTCACAGCCATTCAAAAATGGCCCCGTAACCGGTCAACAATCTGGTCATTGAAATAGCTAAAATTTCGTTTTTATGATTAAAACGTAGTATGAAAAACAGAAGACATATTTAAGTAATATTTATTATGTAAATCATACAAAACATATTGCCATAATGAAAACAGTGAAGAAATTGTCATTTTCCTAAAAATCAGACTTACGGTACAGTTTATATTTAAAAGGCGATTTAACTCAACATAAACATAATATTCTTAAAAATTCTGCCAAAAAAATATATCATATTAAAATTTATTGATTCTGTATATTTTTTATTGTTGCCATCTATTACTTTTAAGCGGAAGCATAAAAAGCCACTATCATAGAAATATACCTTTATAAGTTTTTCATTCAAATATAGATGGCAGTATACACTTTTAAGCGATATAATTTGAATCAAAGAGGAAGGAAAACATTTAATAATGAATCTCAATTTGAAAAAAAAATGTTTAGTGCTTTAGCAATCAGACGATTAGGTCACACAATTCTTGCGATATTTTATTTTTTCTTTATTAAAATGTTTGTATGATGTATCAGTTTTATGTATATTACAGAAAAATCGAAATTATTGGTACCGCACATACAGCTACTATTTTGTAACCTATGTTTCATTGATTCTTTATTATCTTAATAAAATAAGGTCCAAATTGCACATGTATATGCATTTTATGTTTCCTTTTACGTTTGGCATAATATTATGATCTTAATTACATATTTTATATTTCCAGTTGTGTATTAAAGAGACTTGAAATAATATTATAAACTTTCTTATTATTGTTGGCAACCTTAGTTTCGTAAATATTAAACTGTATAAAAAAAAAAAAATTCAACAAAACATCCTTTGTTTTGTTTTGGCCAAATAAATGTAAACTATAGGTAGGTACCTATGTACATAGATACATACACTAATGTAGACAATCTTTTTTAAGATGTTTTTTATTAATTTTTCTGCTCAAACAGACTCAGTAATTGCAGACTTTCAAAAAACTTTTCCAATATCCAATTACGATAAAGATGAAACAAAACTGCCAATTAGTACTTTTTTCAGAAATTTTGATTAAATCAAACGAGAATTTTTTTAAGTATTTACAAGGGAAAAATTGAAAATGCTCGAGCAGTCCAGTGGTGCAATAAAATGTCTTTAATATATATCTCAAATAAGACCTTACCCTTTAACATTAAAATATGATTGTGATCACGGTAAGTAAGTTTTAAATTATGGTATATTTGATAGTTGTATTGAATCAAAAATATATCCACTTAAAATGTGAAATTTAAGAATAACTCTTATCAGAGCATATTTACAGAAGTTCTTTAAATACAATTGGTTCACAATCGTTCAATCTGTCTATTCGGAGAGGTTTGGAAGTGGGAATAGCAACAACAAATTATTCTATTATATAAAAAAAAACCAAATTTGATTCAAATAGAGAACATTTTTTTTTGATACTTTTAGCGTTTTAATTTTCAATTGTTTGTGGAAAAAATCATATTTCAAAAAAAACACACATTTTTTAAACATTTTCACATTATTTTTTATGATCAAGATTATAAATGGTATTGTTATTATCCAAAACAATATTCTGATTTGTATTTTTACCGATTTTTTTTCACCAATGTCTATACAACTTTACTCATGAAAAACATTTTCAAATCTTTTAAAACGAAAAACTAAATCTATAATATAATATTTTAACATGTTATATTAAATGAGACGTCCAATATAACGGGCTGGTAATACGTAGCGATATGTGAAACATTGAGTACTCTATTGGATTTTTTGAGCATAATATATGTGCTGTCGTTCTTGAATTGAACGTATCAGGTAAATATCAGATTTAATCCAACCCTGTTATTGGATTTAATAAAACAAACTTAATATTATCATACCTATCTTTATTATTTATCAAGACATTTTTTTCAAGCGCTCGGCGGATAAAGTACTTGTTATTTTCATTGTTTTATTTCATTAATTATTTCTTTTCGATTGTTACATTCGTATAAAGTTACTGTCGTTGTCTATGAAAAGCGACCAGTTTGCCTCTGGCAAGGGGGATTTGTCACTCGTTTCTATGGAAAACATGAAGGGAAACGAGGTTTAATTATCACTGCAGTTTTTTTTAAATTAAATAAAAATAAATCGTATATGTTATAAGTACGTAAATGTTTTGTATTTTTTATATATAGTAAATTTTCGACTGAAAATGACGTTTATATATTTTTAATCTGTTTTCACCCGGTGATTCGGTACTCAAATAAATTCTGTTCAATGTGTAAAATTGTGAAATAAGTAACACAACTTAATTTTCATATTGCTTTAAAAAAATATTTTTCATAGAAAGCTTTTTTGATAGACAATACAATACGTATATTTTATTTATCTGTGTGGATGTGGACAAATCAGACTTTAGCAGTGACGTAAAACTTACAAAACATCCAATATATGAGGTCGTCAGCGTATTGGCAAAAATTGATAAGCATCAAAATTTACAAAAAAATAAGTATACAATAAGATTTTTTGTTAGCAAGTATTTCTCGGAAATACCTCAATTAGTGCATTAATAGTACAAACTTGACAAAAGCAGCAATTTATTTTGTCGATAATTATGATATACAGAATGAAAGACAGGCAACATTTACTATTATTATTTATGTAATATGTAAACCTAGAGACTTTATCCTAAAAGCTCAACTATTTCCTTTTGTATATACTTTGAACTATCACTTCGTTACTTAAAAATTTTAGGACCCTTAGGTTTTTATTAATTTTGGCCATTGTACCGGCTATAGTAACGTAATGATTATATATTTACTGGATGATAAAATTAATACTGTACAAAAAAAATATGGAAAGAATACTGTCCATTTACATCCTAGTCGTCCCCTTTTTCATGTAGCGCTCATTTTTCAGGATACAGAAGCGCGACGTAAAATAATACCAATTAAAAAATATTTTCCTTCAAAATAAAAATTTCAATTTATTGTCTCTTATCGTGATGCCGCCGGGGATGCAAAAAGTTGCTTACGTTCACAGTTAATCTACACTGTGAACCAAACGTGATGAGACATTTATAATTGTAAATTTGTATCAAAATACTCACTTTTATCAAAAATTGTGATGACTCATAATTATTATTCTACATTAGTTTACAAAATTGTACTTAAATATATTTCTTTCCGCACATTAAACACATTGACTATTTATAAATTGTGTTAAAAGTTTTAAATAGTTACGATATATGTAACACCCGAAGCCATGAGGTTGCTTATTTTTGCTCAGATAAAATTTGTATAAATAAATTAAACAATTTTTATTCTCGTTTTGAAAGTTTAATTTTTATTTAAAAATATTGAAGTCTAGTCACTCGAAAGCTTACCTCTGTAAGCGACCCATTTAATGTGAATGAATATCACAAACCGCGTTCGAAAATTGTTATATTTATTTTAGTATAAGTAGTTTCATTCATTATAAAAAAATATTATTTTTTCTTTCTGTTTGAAGTTTTTTACAGCACTCTGCACTTAGAAAGGGTGCATTTCCATTCATTCACGTCATCCTGGCAACTGGCAACTACTGGAAACTCACTTCGTTAAAAAACTGCATTGTGTTTTGCCAGAAAGACCATTTTTACGTTCATTATAATTATTCGTAATATCAGGAATGTAGGTGATTTTTTTAAATGCTGTAAATCCAAAATGTATATAATATATGTTATCTAAGACGTTATAACTGAGTATCTATAACGTATCTCTATTTTTTATTCATTCAATCACGGATTTATACATTCAGTGCTTTTTTTGAAAAAAAAAGGTGCCGGAACGCACTTTTTTCGAGTATTTTCTAAGAAGGTATATTATTTATTATATATTCGAATATCATTTTGATAGAATTAATGACGGCTTTTCATATAATGCATAGAAAATAAAACAAAATATACATATTTTAAAATAGAAAAAAATAAATTAAACATTTATTAAAATTTCGAGAAAAAAAGGTGCCGGAACGCCGTTCCGCCGCGTTACAGGGTAAAAAAAGCCCTGTATATATTTAAGAATTTACACTCGACTCTCTTTTCACATGGTGGATACGTTCTACGCAATACCGCGTAAAAAAGTATACTTAAATAAAAAAAAAAATGCTGGATAGTTTTTAATCTATGAAAAAATCAGAATATTTACAAAAATAATGACTGTTATTGATTTTATCTTACTTTTATGTTTAAAACATCGTACTATTACTATCAGCCAATAGTCCAACCTATTTATGATCTTTAGGTACGACAACTCTTTCATCACGTGAGATATCCAGAGTCTGTGTAATATTTTGTTTAAAAATTTTCGGGTTTATAGGAGTAAGCCGCTCTGCGCACAGTACTCAGTAGTAAGTAAATTCAAGGGATCTAGTACCGTGCTATTTCAAAACCTTTGTAAATATATATTATTGTGTAATATACACACTACGTGACAAAGTAAAGATACACAGTGTAAAATTTTTCATCAGTTAAAATGTTCATTGCATTGATTAAAGTGTTGCACTGAGAAACCGGCTTAGAACATGAATACAAAATATGAATTGTGTTTTGTGTTAAGAAATAACACATATTTCTACAAATAATAAGTTGACAGTCAATGGTTATAGAACAATGAAACAGACAAGCAAACATATTTAGATTACAATAGCCAATCGGTTTGGATTTTTAAAAAAATTCCCTGTATCTAAAATAAATTGAAATAAAGAATTTTGTCGTAAAGAATGTTGAAAGAAATAAACCAATAAAAGTGAATTTCATGGGTTTACTTACTAAAAAAATTCACCATATACTTTTTCTTTGTATTCCCTATATCCGTAACATAAAGAAATAATCCCTTGCAGTATATGCACATGAACCAACATAATATCAAACAAGGCAATAAATTATACAAAATTAAATAAGACATCAGTGGAATTTATCTCGGGTAATATCCAATTTGTATTTAACAAATTGGTTCGGTCTTGTACACCGTCTGGTTCCACATTCCACAAATACTTTGCTTAATTAAGTGGTTCCACACGGATGACTACACTTTTGTGGGTGAAATGCTGTTTGAGGGTGATCAACTTTTAATTTCCTGAATAAATGACACCGAGAACTAGGTATAATGCTGAATTCTTACTCTTAATGTATGGAGCATTTATTTTAGAAACTTATGCTGACCAGCGGTGGGATGCCAAATGCCAATACTGTATAATATACATTATAATAATAAGAAAGGGACGTTTGCGGCGAAGGGGGGATTTATTAATAAAACTGCTTTTCTCTTTCATTATGCAATCGAAATAAATTTTCAAAGACAACAAAGTATTTTGTATTTACGATACATTTAAACCATCTACAGAAATTGCAGTTGTTCTGAGAATATTTTTTTCTTAATTCAAGTCAAATTTAACCAGGGACTACCGCAAGCCCCTCTGACTTTGAGCCCTCTTCAGTCTATCACTTACGGTGACCGTTTATGTTACTGGCAACTAAATTAATTGAATTTAATAACAAACAAAATTATAAGATCCTGAACGGATAAATACAGCAATTACTTTAGAACATCTAAGCTAGTAAGCGATTTTTTTTTATTGAATTGTTTTCTTTTACTACATTAATAAATAATATAATTTATATACCATTGGGATAATATGTTGTGAGAAAGAGAAAATAATAATATCGTTCAAGTAAGGAATGCTAATTGGCCAAATTTCCAACTGCTCAGACAGCCATAAGTCACCCGATGATGGGGTAATATAAAGTGACACGACGTCCACCAAAAAACCAAATTAGAAATATTTAACCTCTCGGGGATGTTATTAAAATTCTTTAAATGTATCCAAAACCAAACAACATAATTAACAAATATGTCTTATTTTTCATTTTTTTATATTAAAGGAAATTTAAGATTTATATTGAGCAAAATAACACAAAACCATATTTTTTACATCAATACTTGATAGTACCCACTTAGGTATAACAGAATAAAAACAAATCTGATATAATATTAGAGCTATAGCAGTGATGTAGTGGTAAATAAATAGGTGCACAGGTTGGTCATTAATTTCTTCCCTATTTTTTATTAGTTTTAAAAAAAAAACCATAAGTTTTAACAATTAAATCAACAAAAAAAAACGAATTTTGAATATATGTATATACTTGAAAATCAAGTTACATATCAAAAAGGTGGCAAGGCTTCCTGGCTCATTTTCAGGTGCCAGGTCGCCGAACTGGCCCCACTACACAACTGTATATATATATAATATTTCAAATCACGCATTTATGAATACGTTTATTATAGAGGGCCTCTCAGAGAATGGAAAGCTTCTTAAATAAATATTTAAAACAATTTCCTGAATATCAGAAAATATTCAACAAATAAAATTTATTATCCCCTTAAAATGAGAACCACGGAAGCTGTCTATTCTGCCCCAAAATAATACCAATATTTTCAATTATATTTTTTTTTGAAAATCAATTTCAATAATATATATAATACTAAAAGATAAACGAGTAGAACTAACCACTAGATCAAATTTCTTATCTATAACAACAAATAAGTAAATATATGATTATATTATTTGTAAAAACAATAATATACGTAAATTTAACTATTTAATTTAAGTAATACGTATATTTATTACTCAATGGACAAGCAATAAACTAATGTCAAACGTTAATGAAACGTGGTTGATTTTCGCGCGAGCATTAACAAAAACCACTAGATCGTAAATGATAAAATTAATCACTTCTATGAACATATTTAATCTGCACGGATAATAAATTTTACGAGTAAGAAAATTAATTTATCGCTTAGAATACTTATTGTTGATTTCGGATGCGGCTGTTGCAATAATTTATCTGGAATTTAACAAGTGAAGTTATGCTAAACAAGTTATTACACTGGTAAGTAAATAGTTGTGATTATTAATAGAAATACAAACGTTTGCTGGCACTGTAAATTATAGATGACAGTAAACGCGTAAATACACTGAATTACATTATTCATACTCACTACTTTTTCCAGATCTCATAAAGTTTGAGAGGAGGCATACAATTTATTGGCTTTAATTCAAAGCAAGCGAAACGATTCGTGTAATTGACACTTTTTCTTGAAATGTGTATATGTATTTATTAGAATGGTTGAAATTTGAACGGTAAAATTGCATCCTCTTTAATTTTCGGTATGTTAATTTGAACTGAGATTGTGTAAAACATGTACTTTAAGACATTCTGTAACTTAAGTCGAGATAATTATTTAAAAAAAATTACTGTATATTTTAAAATAGGTTGTAGATTTAATTTAACTCATTCATAATATCCGTGTTTTGTTTCATTCTTTTATCATGAATAGTAATTTTATGTGATCAGATTTTTTTTTGTATTCGTAATATTATAGTTCTATAATTCTAGTCGACGAAACGTAATTGAACTCCATTCTTTACAGTTACTAGTTGGTAGTTTGAAAATTTTAATTACATTTGAAATGTGATTATTGACAACAGATTTGCATATAATCTAAGGTGTTTTTATTTATAAAAAAGATGCACTGGGCTGTGAGCAATGAGCATACACAGTAAATATATTTAACCATTTTGCGATGAAATATTCTCTCAAAAATCTTTTTTTTTGTTGATATTCCTTTATGACATTTAAATACGCGCAAATAATAATTTGAACAATAAGTCTGTAACACATTACATCAAAATATTATATACGAAAATTTGTATGAAGTCATTCAAATGACTGCAGGTATAAATTTTACAAGCTTTGAAAACATTGTTTATCATATTTATAAAACACACCAAAAATACTTGCCATTGTCATCATTTGTAACCGAAAGTGAATTTCACTAAATTTACAATAATCTATTTAGTAACATCACTTGTAATCCAGTCCATTTGTTTTAGAAAATTTAATATAAAAAATATTTGAAAGACTAAAACATGCAAACTCATTATTAAAGCCACTTTTAGTATGACAATTCAAAACATGAAAATGCTTGTCATCAGTTAATAGCCCAATGATCCCAATCAACAAAATAGCAACTGGAATGTGTGAGCTCGAATCTCACAAATCAATTCTGTGTCTTTATACTACAAGACCTTTACGTGATTTGTTTCTTGATATAAATACAAATCCCTTACTATTGTACTTAACGTATTGTCACCACGACTACAGGTTGTATCGAAGTAAAAAGATATTTTTATTATCACTTATCAGTTTTCAGTAATTTTATAATCATAATTAAAGGACTTAAGAACAGTGATACATGAGTTTTTTTAGACTATAGATATTCATAATAATATCAATAATTATTTTGTAAAAAAAATATATAAATACATTTTTTGCATTCAAACTTTCAACTTCAGGGCTGTGATAAATACAGAAAATGGAATTCAACATTAAAATTCTTTAAAAAGAACTATATGTAAAATAATAAACTAAGAAAGGAAATTGAATAGAGGTTTTGTTTTGACCTATTTTTTGTATGTTGTTTAATTGGTTTTTCTACCAATTAATTGACATGGGAATAATTTGTACGCAGCTTTGTTTGTCATGTACATATTTAGTTCTAACGTAACTAAATAATGTAAATAATCAATGTTATAAATATTTGTTTACCTTACAATAAGTTACACAAAAGAAATCAATATTTTAAAAATTTAATTTGTGCTCGAATTTTTAAAAATTAAAATAAAAGTACTATATTTCATGAAATCAATTCTCGGCCATAGGAAATAATTCAAAATCTACCAGTTTTTTAAAAAATGGTAATCCAAAATATCTTTTCATACTTATTTATAAAATAAATCTTCAAATAACGTATCATTTTATTTTAATTAAAAACAATAATTGTCATCCAATTTAAATTTTGGAACACCCTGCGTTATTTAGATTTTATATTGCAAAGGCTAAACTCATCATTGAGGCATCGGATCGATGTATTTTTTTTTTATATTTCATTAGAAAGAATTTGCCACAATGGCCAAAGGTAGCCAGATCATTAATCTAAATAAGGTGTCATTTTTGCTGAATCATCGCTCTGTTTTAGGCAGGTATTAAAAAAACTACCACTACATATTAAAATGAACAAATGTACGTATTTAGAAATGTTATTTGATAAAGGCTCACTTTTAAACTATTTATAAAAAAATGTTTGGTTTTTTTGTCACTATTGATCTCTAAATACAATTTTGTATATTATAATAGTACATATGAATTTGTCTTTTTCGGACTAAAATGTTTTACTTAATATAGATCAACAGTTATTTTTGCTCCAAATAGCATATTATTCAATCCATGAAAATAGCTTTAATGAGTAACTAATGCAAACAAACCTTCATCATTATATTATTTAACTAAAATTGACACAAATCCGCGGAAGGACAATGGGCTTGAAACGTTTATAAGCAGATGAATAAGTTAAAAGGAAAACTAAAAATATATCAAATACTGCAAAACGAAAATATATACGTATTAACTTGCTCATTATTTAAATTTAATCCAATTTGACGTGATAATTTTTCCACTATCATCTGATGTTTAGTGTATATGAGTTCGGTCGTAATTATATACTTATAATCAATGTGGCCACGCAGGTATGGTAAAAAACTATAACCTTATTTCGATGAGCAGCCATCATCAAAAATCTCTCGGTATCCGCATCTTCTTATACATACTCACAATAACATAATTATGTACCTTATTTCACTTCAGTGAATACAATTGCATACCAAAGGGGTCCACAGTATACAATAAAATCACACTGTGTGACGGTATGTGGAAGGTTATACAATGGTCAAGTAATCGCTACAATCTGCCACTGTGTGCTGTGAATGGCTTCTCATTAACCCTTCTATATATTCTCCGGGTGATTTTATTTGAAAATATAGCAATATTTTGCTAATGCTAAAATTTCTGTGATAGTTACATCTAAAAATGAGCAAAATAAGTAATCAGTGTATACACAAATATATGTGTTCTTGATAACAAATAGTTCGTTAGAATTTCGAAAGTATCAGTTGTCAATGTCAACGATGAGCCATTGAGGCATTTTTTCGCTAAAACGAATAGATGACAATTTGCAATGTATTAATAATTTTGAAGAAATTGGTATTAATTTTATTTAAAAAAGCAACATTTCTCACAAGAAAATACTTTTTTAACAATGTTTCATAAAAATCAAGTGCGTTTTGGTTGAGATGCAATAAATTATTATTAAAAAATGGCTGTTCGATCACACCCTTGGCTCTCTGTTAATTTTTACAGATAACTGTCAGTGAAATATAATAATAAGGAATGCTGAACTCAACGCTAGATTTTATCAATTACACGAATGTTTATAAATAAGTCACATAACATGACAATTTGTCTTAATTATAGATGTAGTTCGTAGACCGTTGCGCGTATCATTAAAAGTTCATTGTAGAAGGCGATTTAACAAAAATGGACTTTTTACAGAATGCCTATAGATAGCCTGTGTGGTCGAGTGGTTAACGTCGTTGGCTACCACTACGGAAGGTCACGGGTTCGAATCCCAGTACAAGCAGTTTTCTAAATTGATTTTTCAATCGATTTATGAATTTCTGTTCAAAGGCATGGATGTATGTGATGTCTTGAATTCCCCTCTCCCACCCATCCCATCCTATGAACGGGGCGTATCGAGAGCGATTAGCTAACCACTAGTCCTGTCCCAGCCCTTTCCTTCTAATCCTACTCTCTTTGGAAAAAGAGAGATTGAGCAACTGAGTAACAAGCAATTCTCGTAGAAACATTTCTGTTTTGATAAATTTCATTTGGAGTCCATATGCTCCACATTGGGAGCGGACATGGTTTTAAAAAAAAAAAATAGATAGCGTAATGGAAATTTATCTGTGTCGTTTATTTATGTGTGTATATATT
Source organism: Himalopsyche anomala (assembly GCA_031772345.1). Taxonomy (NCBI): domain Eukaryota; kingdom Metazoa; phylum Arthropoda; class Insecta; order Trichoptera; family Rhyacophilidae; genus Himalopsyche; species Himalopsyche anomala. Next base: position 16,008,384 of record CM062823.1, read on the forward strand.
ACGTTTTCTTTACCAAAGTAGCGACGATAACTCCGTTCAAATATGACTTTCCTTTTTTCAAACCTACTACGGCTCTATTGCACGATTTAAGCTATTGCCCGATACTTGTATTCAAGACTGCCAGGGTTAATTCAACAGACCTCTATTAATCAAAGTTCACAGTGTAATCTTAGACCTCTTGACCAGGGCTGAATTTGATCTGAATACCGGGCTGGAGTGGCGTGAACACGAATCAGTTACGGCCGTCACAGTAGGGTAGGGTTATCTCAGTGGTCGTCAAACTCATTAGTCAACTGAGCTAAATATCAACTATACAACGATTCAAATTTCTTTCGAGAGCCTAATTTCTTATACACAAACTGAATAGGTAGATACATTGTTATTGAGTTGATAAGGGTGCTCATAAGCTGGCTTTTGCTTAAAATGACCTCAATCTGCTTATTTAGATTGCCTTTTCCAACTCTACGTTTTAAGACCAAAAACTGACTTCTGAAGTTTCAATCGCACTGTATGTAATATATTGTAGAAGAACCACACTCAAGGGGCCAAAGAGCCGCATGTAGCTCGCGAGCCGCAGTTTGCCGACCACTGTGCTATCAAAACAAACAGACAGTCACTGGCTAAGCTGACGTTCAATTTAATCGTTGTTCATATAGTTTTTTTTAAATATGTGGAAGAAAATATTACGATGGTGGACAATTTTAGTTGCATTTTATAAACACACTTTTGTAGTCTGTAAGCCTTAGGTTACACACTTGATAAGGAAGGCATAAGAAATGCGAGGTTTAACAATAATGTGTTGGCATTAACGTTTCGTTCTATAATTGCCAGAAAGAATTTTCATAATCATTTTTTCTGTTCCTAAACATACTTAGATATAGCAGTTCCATGAAAATATTATAACAGATATAGGATCGTCCTAAGACTTGTCGTAGAGTGTAGACTTAACAAACTTCAAATATAAAATTTACATTTAAAACTGTTTTACTTAGTCAATCACATTAACAAAGGGGGTGCACTGTATCTTATATATTAAAGATTACATTTAAAGTATGCGCTTAATTAATGTATAAGGTAACTATCCAATGGGTGCATTGCTAATTTTAGCCAATTACAGTATACACAAGAGAACAAATAAACACTTCCACTAGTATTTTTTTACGTTAATTATAAATTATAAAGATCGCGACAGGGGAAGAAAAAATGTGAGGTGACGACCCAAAATATAGTACATATTTACGAAAATATTATAAGAGTAAGGCTTCCACATTGTTGGATTTAGATTAAAGTCATTTTCATTCCCAATATTGCAATATTGTTATCCTTCTCGATGCTTTCTGAAAATTAAAAAGAATCGGTAGATTTTGAATTAAACAATATTATTTATCAATACAAATCCCATTTTTTTTTACCATTTCCACTCCCAATATGGAGCATATGGACTTCTAATGGAGTTTATCTCAACAGAAACGTTTCTACGAGAACTACTTGTTACTCAGTTGCTCAACCTCTCTTTTTCCAAAGATAGTGGGAATAGAAGGAAAGGGCTAGGACAGGACTAGTGGTTAGCTAATCGCTCTCGATATGCCCCGTTCATAGGATAGGATGGGTGTGAAGGGGGGAATTCAAGACATCACATACACCCATGTCTTTGAACAGAAATTCGTAAATCAATTTATAAAACTGTCCGTACTGGGATTCGAACCCATGCCCTCCGTAGCGGTAGCCAACGATGTTGACCACTCGACCACACAGGTGGCAAATATATATTTCTTAAAATAATCCATTTTTATAATTGATCGAATTTAAGACCTTCTGGTTTATTCAATAAATAGGTTCGCATTTGATTGTTTACGCCAGTAAATTTCTGATTTTCGACTATACAAAAAAAGCCCATATGTAAATATTTTTAAAAATAGATACATCAATACAATTTCTTCTCATCTAGGTATTCAGTCCGAGCAGAGCGATCGCCATCATTGATCGTCATCGCTAACAAACGAAGTAATTAATTTAGGAATGTCTTCTGAGATGCGAGCGTCCGCGTCTTGCTCGATCTGTCTGTTCGCTCTCTTTGCTACTTTTCCTTTTTTATTTGACACATTTGTTCGCAACATGCCCCTCCAATATATATGAAGTGCACACAGGGCCGTCCAAAATAAAGTTACTAAGAACTATCAATACATAAAATAGATAACTTGCATCTGTTCTTTCGGTCAGTGGATAACAGTTTATTTTAGCCCTGCAAATAATGTCGTTCGTACATATGTTCAAAATATTTATATGTACACTGTTTAAAGTATAAAATCCACATATGATAACTAGCAAAATTACTGATCTTGAACATGCATAATTTTAGTTTTATAATGTGATTGATCTAAATCGAAGTGCAGTCATTTGTTATAATTTAAGGTAATCAAACGAAATATAGTTATACACTTAATTATTTATTTTTAGCTGAGAGTGCGTGGTGGACACCTACGCATTTTAATGTGTGAATGATTACCGAATACTCAAGTATTGTTAAGTTTGTATTGTTTTATAAAAATAAAAATTCTTGGTTTTATAATCACTTTGAATGTGGACGAGTAATATAAATTCTTAAAATAATGTCTTTGACAAAAAAAAACATTAGGAAAATCAATGTAAGTTTCTTACAATCATAAGTATAAAATACACTCATATGTTCAATAGTATAATATTATCAACGTTACCAGCTTATTGATTGAAAATAAGTTGTCCTCGTAAGTTGTAAGCCTTTTTAAAATTAAAAACTATTTTACCATTTCACCTAGGTATGTATTTACATCCTTTGTTTAAGTTTTTCTGTCAAACGAAATTATTTTTTGGACGTATATTCCAAATTTTGAATCGTGTATTTTAAAAAAGGACAATTATAAATATAATCATTGGCAAAATGTATATGGCACAACCCTACACCTGACATCTATCTCTCATTCAAGATTAGGGGGAGAAGTAATTCATTAAAGTGTTGGATGCCTACGCATCTGCCGACTGTCAGCCAGGAAGAATCTTTATTTCACCGATTGTCAAACATCGCAAATATATCTACATACTACTCAACTAAGAAGCTGTCATACTTCAAAAACGTGTTGCTGCAAATATTCGTTAAAATTGTGTGTGTGTTGTTTTCTACCGATTATAGTTAGTGTTTTTTTGTCTATTAAAGAAATAAGATTTATAAGAAAAAGAAAAAATATATTTTTGTTGTAAATCATTTTTAGCGGATTATACGAAGTATACAGGTAAAAGCCATTATGTTTTTATACATGGCCCGGATAATAAGATTAATTTTATAATACTACATACGCCATGACCTTAAGGAATCTGTCAGCTATATTTTGATTAGTTGGGCAGTTATATGATTCAATGATTCCAATACGATCGTCGTAGTCTAGTAGTTACGCCTCAAGCCTTCGATGACGTTGGTTCTACACGTACTTATTTGCGTGGTCAAGAATTAGAATTATAACTTTGATCTTTCAATTGATTCATGAGTTTCCATTCGGATTCATTGATTTCTGCAATTGCTTTTTTGCTAATTACCCACAACCTGATCTTGATAATTGGATGCGAAGAAAGAGATTTACCAACCAGGTGCTCTTTTCTAACCGTATCTTGTAATTTTTAGTTTTTATATCTGAAAAAAAGGTTAGGTGACATTTTCAGTAATTTACTAAACAAGAATGTCAAGGACTCAACATTTTTTTGTCTGTTTTGTACAATTCGGATTGTTGTCAATTGTCATTTGGTTATATGCAGGGGTGGGCTGGAGGAGGCTCAGAGAGGCTTGCGCGAGCCCCTTGTTAAATTTCACTATGGCCAGCGAGGCCCATGTTAATTTAAGAGAAAACAATATTCTCAGATCAAATAAGTACATTACTGCGATTTCTGATATACTTATTACGACGGCTTCAGTATACACATAAGTAGATTTTTAGCCATTGATTAGGTTACGGTAAATTGTATATTGTTAAATATTATAAGTGTATTAAGTAACAATCGATTGTTTATTGCTTAGGTATTGCCAGTGGTGTAGGAAGAGGTCTTGCCGCCCGGGGCGGTCCATGAATTTTCCGCCCCCAAAATTTCCTCTCATTTTGTTTTCAAATCACTTCTACTTTTTATCTATGAACGAGGAGTTCTAACTACAATTTTTTTTTTATTTATAAATAAAATTTCTCGAAAAATATTGCATATATTTTTGAAAATTCCGCCCTCAAAAATGTGCCACCCCGGGCGTCAGCCCCTGCCGCACCGTCCTTGCTACGCCACTGGGTATTGCATATAATTGCATAGGAGTGATAAAAAATTCACTCCTTCCCCAGAACACCGAGAATTTCTATGAGATTAAGCGAACCCTTATTAACGTATTGGCAACTCAAAGCTGGTTATATGTTATTTGAATAAAGATTGAGTAAATAGAATTTCCCGTCTTTTGTTTTGACAACTTTATTGGCGACTTAACTTAATGACAATATTTATCCGTTGATTTACATTATATTATCCAAGTTTATGGCCTAATTGGCTGACTGGAGTGCTCACGGGCTCGAAGTTTTCAATCGATTCATTGATTTTTGTTTAAAGGCATGTATGTGATATTTTTAATTCACTCCTACCTATCTGATCCTAAAAACGGGGAGTACAATTCTCGGGATCGTATTGATTTCAAAGATTTTCATCAAAACACTAACAACTATTATCCACTTGAAGTATTCACATCTTTGACATTGAGAAGCTCTGCTGAAGTCAGTTTAGCTCCCGTAAACTTTTTTCGCCTCTCGGTAGAATGTTTATTAGTGTATTAAAAAAATAAACATCCTTCACTGCGACACGGTAAATACAATTAATAATATGGTTCGGATTCTATCGGTTTTCTTGAAAGCGCACTTTGTCATTGAGGAACATTTATCTTCGTCACATTTGTGTATATTTATATCTTGTAAGTCCATACTTGCTCAAAGGATTAAAAATTAAGCATTTTTATCTTAAAAGAAGAAACAAATCAAATATAAATCAATTTCAAAATATGTACTTTTTTCCTAAAAATAACAAGTTCATAATTCGAATGGTATAAGTATATATTATAGCGATTTTCAATTGAATGTGTAAAATTATGTAATTCCACCACTGTAAATAAAAACTCCGTAATCACTTCAGAATGATGATAACTCGTTTCTCCCAAAATTGTACGCCATAGTTTACCGTGTGTTTATTGAAATTATGTAGTTTGTGTAATATGTCATATTTATGAGAATCGCTAAAACTTTAAGTAATTAATAATTTCATAATTAAGTATTGTCATAATTGATTTTAATTTAAAAAAAATGGGAGTACATTAGTATAAAAGATTTTCGCGCACGCTTTTGTTAGTCATTAACATATTATAAAAAAAAGATTATCCGGTCATTGATAACTCTTTTCAAAATTCAATCAAATAAAATGTCTGAAAATGAAAAAAGGTAAAAACCGGGTAAAAAAACATGTGGGACTGTACAAAATTTGACCGATTCAAATTTAGTGGAGTTATCAATGCCCGGGTGATCAATTTTTTAGACTGACAAAAATGTTCGCGAAATACTTTTATGTATTTAATTTTTTAAACATTCAATTCTATACTTAATTATGAAAAAACGTGTGAGAGTATACAAAATTTGAACGATTCAAATAATATTGTATTAATATTGAAACACCACCAACCACCCTCAGTCTTAATCTTTAATTATGATAACTCCACTATTATAACCTCCGTATAAAGATTTTGAAAATTTTATACCCTTTAAAAAAGATTACTTAAGACTTAAAAAGTGTTTTTTATAAATATTTGGTTCTTAAATAAAAAAATATATTGCCTTGCATTATTATATTACAGGTATGCTTCTTCTTACAAACTATTCATAAAAAAACTAATAACTATATACATATATATGTTTATAGTTGTTTTTGATTTCTCTCTCTATTTTAATATTTCAAGGAAATGAAAACACACAATTGCAATACGATTCAAAGCTCTTCCGACCGGATCAGTCCGGGACATAAATCGGTAAATAAAATTCCGAATCGACCATGAAAGCGCAAGTTGTAAGACATGCCTACATACTTAAAAATGAAAATGTTTCGCGTCAGCAGTGTGTAGTGAGATGTATCAACTGCAATAAATGCATCCTCGGGGATATCATATCTCTTGTTGCAATGGCTTTTTAACTTCCAGAGCCGTATCAGGAATTATACTTTAATTTACAAAAATCTTTTTCGTATTGACACTTTTACAAAGAAAGGTCCTCATTATTAAAATAAAATAATATATCGACTGTGGAAAGAAAAAAGGACGTAACCAGACTTTTCGATAATCACAATGTATACAGCTTGATACACGTTATATCAAAAGGATGTAAGCTAAAAATGTCGAATTAGTATCTAAATTTTTTATAAAAAGGGGTCGAAACTCGAAAAAGGTTGGGAACCTATGCTCTAATACTAATGAAAGTATCTATATTCAAAATACCAAGAAGTTCTCAAAAAAAAATCATTATTATTCTTTCTATATAATTATTGTTTTATGAAGATACCGTTCGATTGTTGATAACGTTTTGAATACATTTTATTATTAGGCACTGCTATAAACTAATGAGAAGATTTTATGATTTTATTACCAATCAAAACAGATTTAATAAATATTGAAATCAATGATCATTTTATTTATACTTCAAATTTTATTGTATTTTTTAATGAGATCCATATTGTTCATTCTTATATTAAAATCAAACGGATTATATTATATTTCTTGGATATCAACCAGTAAATCTCCTTCTAAATGACGTCGGTATTGTAAGGAAAGAAATATCATAATAGTATAAATTATAAATATATAATTATATCAAGTCTCAGTTTATAGTAGTGTGTATTATTTTTTACGTATGTGTATATACGAAAAGCTCAATTATTAAAAACGTAGTATGTAATTATTACTTGAGGTTTTTTTTGAGTTTGTCTCAACTCACTCAGTTACTCAGTTGCTCAACCTGCTTTTTTAAAAAGATAGTAGGAATAGAAGGATAAGGCTAGTGGTTAACTTATCGCTCTCGATACGCCCCGTTTTTTTAGGGAAGGATGGGTAGGAGGGGAAAATTCAAGACAACACATACATCCATGCCTTCAAACAGGAATTAAAAATTGATTGAAAAATAAATTTATAAAACTGTTTGATTCGAATCCGTGACCTCCGTGACAGAATCCGTGACGTTGTCCATGCAGGTGACTTCACAATGAATAACCTCAAATCGTATTTTATATATTTAGTCATCTTAATTCTGCCCTGGTATGTTGTCCAAAAATAGGATATCCAATATGTAGCTGTTGTGTGTGGTCTGAAAGGCGGCGAATCGTCACATTATAACTTGACTTAAACTGATGTCACCATAAACTAAAGCATCTACTTATAAAATACTTTTAATGCCTACCTGATGATGCGCTTCCAGTTACTGAAACCGTCGTTAAATTTAATCGTTGCGCTGTATAAACGGCCAATCCCATAGATGCGAAAAGATTTATAATTTAATAGACCTACTTTGAAGACAACATCTTTAATATTTTTTATTATGAAAATTTACTTGGCTAAACGGTATGCGAGTAAAGACAGAACAGACGTGACTTGTGTGGTTTCACGTTAAAAAATCATTTGAAAAAGATAATATAAAACAATTCCATACTGGGATTCAAATTATTGACAGCCAATCCTAGCGGATTAAAATGGAATCTTTTGGTTGTCATTATAGCTTACGATATTTACTATTATTTTATATAAAGTCAATCTAAGAAAGAGTTCATATAAGAATTCGAAAAAAATATCGTGTAATTGAATCGGATTAAAACGCAAGAACGTTTACCACTCGTCTACAGGACAGACTATAATAATCCGGAAGTTGTAAAGAAAACAATCGGAGAAGGCACACAAAAAGTACATATTACATCATATACACTCAACTTTTTTTTAAACGATTTTAAAATAACACGGTCCACAAAAAAATAACGAATACTATATTTTTACACGATTCTCAGAAACAAAAAAACCAAAACGGGTAACGGATATAATAATAGTAAGAAATTAAACTACACAAGACAATATCAAACCAAAGGCTTCATTTGATTATAGATAATTAGACGAGTCAGATTTTTTTAGCAATGAAAGAGATTTATGTGTAGTCCCTCATTAAAGTCCCCGTAAATAATTAAGAGCCGATGAATAGTGTTATTTTTTTCTTAATTAAAATAAATGTTAACATGAATAAATATTTTGTGTAACTTCAGTATTACATTTTTTACATTCAGGAAACCAATCTTCAATTTTCTATATTTTTTTTACACGGTTTTTTGTAGAACGTATCTTCCGCGTAAAAAAGAGTTGATTGTATTTACAATATAAGTCTTTAAAAATAATCTCTGTTGAGTAACTTCTGCTTGCTGTGTTTTTATTTTCAGGTCACTGGTGAAATGAATAAAAAAATATATCGTCTGTTGACCTCTTTTATGATTTGGATACCGGATATCTAATAAGAGATTTTATGATTTGTGTTTATATTTTTAATAGAAACCAATGTCTTTGTGTTTTATTTAATACGAGATTCAATTTTAAACAAAGTTAATGGCGCTATAAATCTGTCGTCACGCAATAAAACGATTCTTGTTTCACTTTTTAAATATAATCTCATAGCACCAGCAATAATGAATTCAAATCGAATAAACATACTTTCCAACAAAAATAATTAACTTCTCCAAATCGTAAATAGCTTTTAGTATTAATAAAACAATACCTTCTTGAACAGACTAAATTTCCGAAATGGTCGTTTATCACTAAGTTAATTAGTGTTAGAATAATAATAATACCCCTAGCATTTGAAAACGGTTCAATTTGTCGGCAGCCCGGATTGACAGCCCTGCAACAGTTTGTCTGTCGGCAGGAGACTATTTATTATTCAAATCGTTTGAAGAGTTATTTAACATAATATTATAATACCGACTATCCATCCGGGCAGGGTTGTGTTAAATTAATTTGAAAACTTTTAATAAATACTAAAATAATTACTGTATAAACAAACATAAAAATCATGAACAGATTAAAATAATTACAGAAACTTCATTAATTTAAACCATTTTATGGTAGACAGGTACACCACAGTGATATGTGAAACGTGTCGAGAGATCATAGACGGTCAACCAAAGCGACGGCTTTCGAATAGCTTAAAAGTCGTGGTCAGCTAGGGTTGGAAAATTTCGGTATAGGGTTAAAGAATCAATTGTCTTTTTTTATTTAGAGAGTTGAGCATCTCTTTCTTAACAGATTTCGAAATAAATTGACAAAAAAGATGTTTACTGAGTTTATACTATTTTTGTAAGCAATGCCCATTCTCCATCTAAAATAAAATATATTGACTCCTAATGAATCGTCATAAATTATTTTTTTCTACATGAACTTGTTTTACGTAAATTGATTAATCTCTCATACGGAAAGGATAAAGATAGATAGATTAGGGAGGTCTAGTTGTAATCTAAGTACTTCCAACTTTTTTATGAAATAAAAAAAGACCTTAATTAAATAACCTTACCAGACGAATTTACGAAATAATGAATTACTGTTTAAAAGTTACCATTTCAGTTCGGGGATTGGAATAATTAATTGTGCAACCAAATAGTTTGAAAGTCAAAAGCGTTAACAATTCGACTATTGGACTGACAGAATTTGAATATGTCACAGTTAAAGTGTGCAACCTCGTCAATGTATATTTTTAATAGTCAATATATACGTTAACTAACAGTCTTAGTTGAAGTTGACATCATTACAATTTACATTTACTTTGACTAGTCAATTTATGAGAAGTGATTCAGTGTATATAAACTCACCGAGACGAGTGCTAGACAGAGTAGAAATTATTTTACAGCTAAGGTTATGTTAGTATTAAGGGCGTAGCGAGGCCTTTTGGCACCTAATGCGAAGGGTAGATTTTACGCTGAAACGTTGTAATTTCGTTTTTTTTCTAAAAATTCTCGGTATCGGCGCCCAGGGAGATCGCAATATTCATCAGTCTTTAGCTACAAGCCCTGTGGGTATACCCACAATCGCTAGTCAACGAATAAATATAATTATGGTTTAGCATAGATTAGATATGTTGAATAGAACGAATAGAGGGTGGTAAGAATGACAACACGACGTTTAAAAGTTTGAGGTTATGTGAAAGATCAAAAACAGTAAAAAAAAAATTGCGTGATGCGCACTGTAGCGTAGAGAGATTGGCAACGGTATTAGTGCACGTGTGATTTTTGTGAATTTAACTACACCTTTGTGTCTAATTTACACATTAACTGTTTAGAATATTCAATTGTTTTCTCATATATACTTTAATTGGCTAAAACGGAACTAGTTAATTTAAAAACTGACTAAATGCAAACATCAACTGTAACATATTCACCCGTATACGATCGGATAGGGTGTGAGTTGGATAAATTTAAAAACATTACAAATGTGGCTTTTAGATTTAGATGCCATTGTTCATGTCAGTAAAAAAAATCAGTTAAACATTGCCTGACTATTCTAATAGTTTTTAGTTACATTATAATTAATATTACGCGTTCAAAAAGTCACAACTATGTACGGTATCCCTAGTTCACCGAGTAATTAAAAAGATTTATCGGTTTCACGCGGACATCTGAAGTATTTCAAATTTCCGTACAAAAGCAATCCAGTAAACAAACCAAAAAAAATATTCTAAGTGACAAGAAAATATTAAACAAGTCGATTTATCAAGAAGAGTAGATGCTCTTTATTTATGAACGAGGAACAAATGACATAAACGTCTGTTAAGTTTTTTGAAACGGCAAATCCGCGAGGTTAAATGACTTTTGGGTATTCGCCATAATTATTGTTGAAATAATGTGCGTCTTGTTTTAAAATCTCGTTTGTTAATGTAGTATCAACCTAAATTATAATACGTACAAATTATAAATATAATATTATACAAGCCCGCTACCCACATATCGATCTTTTTAAATTAATAAATTTCCGAAACGAAAAATTAATTTAGATTGCCGAACGTATAACTTGGTATTGATTTTTTTTATAAAAGAGTACGTTATGAATTTGTATCTCTAAATCTTTGAAAAGTTTATACAGTAGCAATAACAAATTGATTGATAGTTAATAACGGTTGTTTTTTCACAGTAAATTTATTTGTGTTTATATAAAATATTGATTTTTAAATCGATATATGGGAATTAGTTTTTAAACTTATTGTTTTATATAAAGAGGTCAAGCCACATTCTACAGCAAAGCAAAGCAAATACAGCATTCTACCACGGAAAACATTTTGAGAAAAACGTAAAAAACTGAAAAAAGCATCACTTGCTTATTAATTTAATTTGTGTATGTACTTTATATTGTAATTTACAACGAAATCGTTAAATGTACTAAAAAGCTTGTCACATGACTTTTTCTATTCGACGAAGCGCTTAGAGCAGTGGTTCTCATATGCAAACACCAGACGCTTTCGCTGTGGCCACCAACAGTTTTATAGTAAGTATTCATATGTAAAATGTCTTTTATTGAATATAAACATATAAGTTGATCCATTTGCTTAAGTAAATGTAACTGATATTTTTATCATATCTCGAAACAGACGGTGAGGCCACAAGACATAGACCGCTGATGCTGGACGTACAAAATATTTTTTACGGGAGAAAAACTCGTTTAGAGTGCAGAAGCTGAATTTTCTTTAAAGCGAATTTCGAAAAACTATTTTCTATGGAATGAAAACAGATTTGCTACTGAAATGTTAGCTCATAAACTGAATATTCTTAGCTCTATGATTTTGCATCCATACATTGAAAATTTAATTTCTTCAAGATTTTGATCAAGACCTTTGCTTCTGACCCCTTTTTGCGATATTTTCCTCTTTTACTGTTACTTTCTTTCTTACTCGGCGAACAATAATGAGCTGCGTCTTAACTTCTTTTTCAATAAATCTTATTCTGAAAAATAAATATTGAATTATTGACCTTATACTAAGTATTTTCTAATTTCGATTCGCGTGCTTAACGGATATGAATTAAACTACAAAGTGTTTAATTTAATGTCTTTTCTATACGAAAATCAAAATAATTTTATGAATTTGTGGTTCTCGGAACTGTTTTTTTTTTTTTATATAACATAATAAAAGAGTCGTCTGGTATCAAAATCAGAACTGTTCCATCATCATGGAATCATGTATGGAACACTTAAATATTAAAATAACAATATATTAAATCTTTCTATTTTAACTTTACAAACTGAATAAATATGTTTATGAATCCAAAATTTATTGTGAATATAAAATATTAAAATTGTCATGTTTAATATAACAGCAAATTTTAAATAACTCGCGAAGAAAAGTTATGAATCAATTCATCTATTTTCAATTGAAAATATCAATAATATTGTTATGTGATCATCTTAAGGCTTTTGAATCTTTTGTTCACATAACAGAATTCTCGTCTGTAAACTGCAAAAGCCGATTCACATTGTGTAAGATTAACATACAATAATGAATACCAACTAGTAAATAAAAAAATTGCGAATAATTTACATCAGTATAAATGCAAATTCTAAATACAGTTAATGGCAATAGTAAGTTTTCCTGGAGAAGACCGCAGTATAATCAAATTGAGTTACACAAAAAGCTGCGAACGCATTCTTGTTTAAAGAATCCTTTAGGTGAGTCGTTTCCACCTTAAAAAAATACTATTTTCATTTCCGAAGTCGTGACCACTTTTTCTCGAATACTTATTTCATCTACGTACCAAATAATTGCTTTTCAAAGATCACGTGAAAGTCATGAAAATATAAATTATATTGTAATCCATGACCCCCAATGAGGAGCAAAGGTACTGCTAATTGAGGTTTCTTAACGAGAGTTTTTCTACAAGAAATGATTGTTACTAAGTTGCTAAGCCACTCTTTATTGTCGGGAGTAGTAGGAACAGAAAGAATACGGCCAGGATATAGCTAGTGGTTAGCTAATCTTTCTCGCTACGCCCCGTTATTTAAGGTTTGGGGAAGGGTGAGATAATATCGTTTTTTTCACATTTAATTTATTCGGCGGGAGCTTTGTGAAAATGAACTTTTAATATATTATTGATCACTTTTAGGGTGTTCACTGTCAATACTTGGTGGAAAGGCATTATATTATAAAAGCACAATAGCTGGTCAGTTGACAATGCTCGCAATGAGCGAAACCGGTCCTGACCTATTAAATAAAGTGGAATGAAGTACAAAGGAATATTGTGTTTTTATTAATTTAATATATTAAATTTGAATTAATTATTTTGCTATATTAATTTATAAAATTAAATAAAGAGTTCAGTATTTATCAGGACTGTGAAGTCGTGGTTACATTAAACGGGTTTATAACAAATTTGTTAACAAAAGTTATGCATTTTAGTAGATATAAAAAAAAACATTTTTTAAATCTGAATTGAAGTCGGGGTCTAATTTGATGATTTTTTTTCAAAACTCCACAGGCCTGGTATTTATTAAAAATATAAAAATCATTTAAACCAGACATTATTTTGTGAAGGGCTTTCATCTCTTTATTTATTGGTTTAAAGTTTAAAGTATACGAATTAATGGCTAGTTTCTTTATATAAAAGTTAAGCAAGACTTTTGTGACGTTCTTTTTTATCGAGTACATTTAAACGTACGCCGGCAAAACGACGGCAATTGACTTACCTTTACCGAAATGCCGACAAAATCGCTTTCGGATCAAAGGCCCAATCGAATCAGTTGCATCTAATAATAAAATAATAACATCAGATTCGATAAGCCAAGATCCGAACCACGATTTAGTTCCACTTACGCTCCATAGATGGTACCGCTCAGGTTTTCCTCTTGAAATGAAAATGCTACAATAAAATCAGAAGATTATACGGATTCAGCTGTACATTATTATTTGGTGGTATTTTTAAATAGTAATATTATTTTATATTATGCGAGTGATTAACAAAATTCTCCCGAAGATTGACTTTCTTAAAATCACATTTAACCGTATTGGAAGATTCATATAATAATATTAACATAGAAATAATCACCACGCAATATCTTTTATGATTTATATTCTTGAATCAGTGACGGTACTCATAAAGTCATAAATAAAAAATATCTACCTTCATGTACTGACTATTGATCAATAAAATAGTAAGCTGTACATAATTTGTCTTATTCCATCGCAATAAAAATTAATCATTAAGACATAAAAGCCATCGATAAATTTATAAATATTTTTTTAAAAAATACTGTTTTCACTCTGTAAACAAATATGGTTTTAACATTAATTGTAGGAATAAATTTGCAATAATAAATACTTCACTTTGCACGACATTTTCAATTGCTTGTACCAAACAGATATACTTTCATCCCTTTGGGTAATTTCATGATCATGTTCCGATTCTGTTCACAATCCGTTACTGGGCTTCAAAACACCCTTCTTCATCCCCTACATGCTCCATCAAAGACTCGTTATATTTTCGAGCTGCGGTTTACAAAATTTTGTATTATCAGCAAAATGTAAAATTATTTTTTAACTTTTCATAAATCTTTTTGTAATTTTGCAAAGACAGTTGTCATTTTTAAGACTATTAAACAGGGGTGGGCTGGAGGGGGCTCGGGGGGGCTCGCGCGAGCCCCTTGTTAAGATAAGAAAATCATTCGTCTTAGATCAAATCAGCACCTAACTGCAATTTCTTTAGATGGTTAAATTTTATTATAAAACAAGACTAGCCCATTCATTTTTTCATTCAGCGTTGTGGGCTGTTGCTGTGCCGGACATCATGGGTTCGAGTTAATCACTAGTCCTGTCTTAGCCTTATCATTTTATTCCTACTACTCTCTTTGGAAAAGAGAGGTTGAGCGAACAGTTGTTAGAAGTAACAAACAGTTCTCGTAGAAAAAAAAACTTTTATTGAGATACCTTCATTAGGAAGCCATATGCTCCACAAGATTTACCGAGCCCCTTGTTAAGATATTGGCAGCCCACCGCTGCTATTAAATGAACAGTTAATTAAAATACTTCAATCGAAAAACAACTAACATTTTTAACAGGAAAAAGGAACGTTTATAATATGAACATAGTTTTTGTTTTCATATGTTCATTTTATTGTTTTGACTGTCTGACTGTTAATATAATTAACAGTTCCCCAAGAATCCGTCTAACTCTAATTTATTTTCACATCCTCAATATTTTTACAATGCCAAATACGCGCATTTATTTATAGTTTATTTAAATCTTATAACAGATTGAAACTCACTGTTTCCAATAGGGGGATGATGGCAGTTTATTTGACGGGACGGTAAACAGCCGGCGGCTGGCTGTAGCTGTTTGGGGGATGATAGCAGGAGAGCTGAAAAACAACCCTCTGACTCTGACGATTGTCTGATTAACTTATGCATATTGCATTATAATTATTTTTATTGAATGGTCCGTAGGGGTGGTTGACTTATTAAACAATATATTTTCGTAAACATATATCAAATAAAAAATATTAAAAAATATATTTTTTCTACTAACTACTACTTACACTACTAACATGCCTACTTAACATTTAATTATACAGTTACTTCACATATTTTCCGAATCAATTTTTAATAGTGGCTTAAGAAAATATAGCACATGTCCAAATTAGATGATTTCATCCCACCAATTTTTTTTTATAATATAATGCAGATGTTTAGAACATTGTACCTATTTGTCTAATTTGAATCGTTGATTAGCCGATATCCTTAATTATCACTTTTAAGGTGTTCACTGTCAATACTTGGTGGAATGGCATTATAATAAAAATAATAAAACATTTTTAGTACTTTTTCCACATAAAATTTATTTGATCAGGACTGGTTTCGCTCATCGCGAGCATTATCTGACATATAAAATGAGATTTGATAACTTTTTTATTTCACTTGTTGTATAACAAAATTTGATACGTGTTTCGCCTCGTTGAGAAACATCATCCGATATAACATCGCAAGGTATACGAATAAACTAAAAAAATATTCTAATAGGTACTTATGTTATAAATTACAAAATAAAGTTTTGTCAATCTGCTGTTACTAAATTTTCAATCAATACTCAATAACAATGGTAAACTATGATTTACAATCCAATAAATTCGCTCAAAATTAAGTTAACCACGTTTGAAAAAAGTTTGAAAAGAGAAAAGAAGACTATTTGAAAAGAAATGGACCAACTCAGATTATTGTAGGTTTGTCAATAATTATAAAAATTCATGTAAATATGTTTCGAGCACAGTTTACAACTAACTGAAAATTATTTTGGTGGTAGAAATTAGTTTGGTGACTTTTAGCTTTAGGATAAGCAATAAAAAAAAACGTTTCTTCTTATCTAATAAAAATTACGTTTACGCCAATATAGAATGTATGTCATATTTTTTATCCGTGTCCGCTCCCAATGTGGAGCATATGGCCTCCTAATGGAGGTATCTCAACAGAAGTTTTTTTCTACGAGAACTGTATGTTACTCAGTCGCTCAACCTCACTTTTTTTTTTAAATGAGTAGTAGAGAAAGAAAGATATGGCAAGAACAGGACAAGTGGTTAACTAATCGCTATTGCTACAGCCAGTTATTAAAGGATCAGAAGGATGGGAGGAGAGGAAATTGATGTGAATTGACATCACACACACACAGTCTTCGAATTGAATCACAACTTTGAATTGAATAATTCTCAAATTCAGTGTAATCATACCGGAAATCGAACCCAGACCTGCGTGATCGGTACAGCAAGCTCTAACCAACTGGGCACAGCAAGCGACATTACTCACTGCTAAATTTCATTTTTAAAAATAAATAAATATTTCAAATATATATCACAATTTGATATAAATTCGATTCAATTGGATTTCTAAATGCAGAACGGATTCAATCAAAACGGCTTTTCGTAACAAAATATTTTAGTTAATTTTACACACATTTTCCATTGTGTTGATTTTTATTTCTTTCTAAAAGATTTATTTTGAATCACGATTGATATTGATTGTATTCAGTAGATTAATAGAATATTCACTTGTTCGTGAATAAGAATTTCACGCAAATGATTTCAGAAATAATTATTTTTAAACTATTTCTGAGGCTAAATCCGTGTATTTACTTTTCACAAGATGGAGATAATATACTAAGAATTTGACATCAGATTTTTTTTTGACAGACGTAAAATCACTTAATCGGTATTTTTCAAAACTAGCATTTTTTCTCTATAAAAATTACTCGTTACGTATTTTCATTATGCAGTTTCATTTTAACCTTGTTATTTAATAATAAAGCAAATCTATATATATTTATGTAAAAATAAATTTATGTTTTACTTTTTAAATAGCGAATTAAGGTTTTATTTAGTTTCTTTTACGGTTTATAATAAAAGATAATAGTAAGTTTGTTTTGTATACTATTAATTATTTTACTAATCTCGCTGATACTTTAAAGTTACAGAGCAATATAAATAATTGTAAATGTTATTAAAAAGATTAATAGTTAATAGTTAGTAAGATTAAATAGTTGAGCCATTAAGTCATTCGATATTTCTCTTAATATTGTCAATAAGTATTTATCATTTTAGGTATTCTAGCATGTATACATTTTTAAAAATATTTTTAAGCTGCTTACTTAGGCAGTGGCGGATTCAGCACTTTGGAGGCCCCAGGCGCAATAAATTTTGGAGGCCCTGCTTTTCGAATAACATAAAAGTGTTGCAAACCTCTTCGTAGAATAATAATGAATATTGAAAACTGAAATTAAAATGTAAGGTTTGATATAATATATGCTATCTTTGAGGCCCCCAAGATTTGGAGGCCCCAAGCGGGCGCCTCTTGCGCTTATGGGATAATCCGCCACTGAACTTAGGTTTAAATACTGTCAATAAACAGTGAAACTGAGATGCCATCATGGCAGGGAACGTGATTTTTTAGGATGGCATGTTAAGAGTTAAATGAAAATATTTCAGTGTTGCTTTATGGTAGGGAATATGTTAAATAATAACATGTAGCCAAGATTAATAAAAGTATGTAAGACAAAACATTGTATATATTTTTTGTACCAATTTTACAATTATTTTGAAATTTTATTATTGACATCAATAATATAATATAATAGTTTTCAGTATATTTTTTTTCACGTGTATAACCTATTTCGGAAATGGAAAAATACTGCGATCTAATTGAATGCCCCATGTTGGATTCAGTTTTCAATGAAATGGAAAAAATCGTATTGGTTTATTTTTCGTAAGAAATAACAAAAGGTGACAAAATTAATGCTTCACAGATATTGTAATGAGAAGCTAAGTTACATACATGAAATTTCTGTAAATGGGAAGTAAACTAAACTATTTCAAAAATGACATTTTTTTACTATAGCTGATAGCTTTTATATAGACTTTTCACCAAATTAATGTTGGAAAACTATTGGTGTTCTTTTATTTATGTTAAGATCGTTGATTAAGTCATACTTTTTTTTATACTATGTCGATATCTCAATTTGACCAACATTGAAAAATTGTAGTTTACCTTCCATGAACAGATTTGTACTTTGGTGCAATAGATTAGAATGTACCATATGCTGCGCACATATTATAGTGTTAATAAAACTGTTAGGTGGTAACGAAATTTTTTACGCGTAATATTTACTTTTAAATGAAATATTTCGTTTATATCAGCGGAAAATAACTACGATAATTTGACAGTTATCCGTTATACGTGTAGAAAATAAACATTTGCCGCAAGCTAATCGTAATTATGAAAAACGCATTTCCAGAACTAAAGATTCGCACGCAAAATCGTCAACAGAATGAAAATGAAAACCCCCCGTGTTTCTATCTCCCGCCACCCTCAACCCGCCTCCAGATCGATTAAATGTTCTAATACGTTTAACTAAATTGTTTAAAGTATATCGGTTCATTACCCATGCAACCTACCAGCTACCGTCTTAGTATATTTCTCATCTCACTCTTAAAAACGGATCTCTCGCGTTTATGTTCCCGCCCAAGTCATTAAAACTACATTAGAAGAGCTTTTACGTAACCACGCCTACTGGTAAAAGCCCACCAATGACGGGGAAAGCTTTTGTATTGCTGCTGTCACGTGACTACAGCTCTTATATCCCACTCTTTCTACCAAGGCGTCTTTCTCGAAGAGGCATAACGCCATACTTTTGCAGGAAGGGGGGGTATGTTACCAAAATCATGGTTTATTTATCTACGGAGCTTAAAGCTCCCGCCAGTATAATGCTAAAGGCCAGGCAAGTGGCACGTGAATTTCACCCGTAAACATATACGGGATAGAATCTACATTTGAGCCGAGTGTGGTTATATTATTCGATGTTTTACGTTTGAGGTCTTGTTTGTGGAGTTGCTTTTGGGGTTTTTGCATGGGGGCGGGACAGGGTTAACATGAGGAATTTAGTTAAACACAGCCAGACGTTGGTGAATGTTTGCGCCGTGAATGTTGAATAAGTGCTACCTCTGGAAAGGTGTCAAATATCCGGACTTAATTAGTGAAATCGTGTTGTGAAGTTATTTAATACTTTGTAAGTGAAATAATTAGCTAAATATCTAACGGGCCTATATGACTTTTGGTGATTTTTACCCGTTGTTCAATGACTGGTCTTCAAATTTAAGAAGTGCTTTGATATTTTAACTAAGCATTTTTAAAAAACTTGGAAATATTACGTGAACTTTTCAGTCCTTCTACGTAATCAATAGTTTTATTTAGTAAGTTCGTAAACGATATACTTTTGCCCAAAATCTTGTTTATTTAAAAAACTGTAATACTCATGCCATATAAAAATATTTCGTAAAAATAATAAGAAAAACAAAAAAAAAAGATTTTTAAAACTATCGGATATGTATACTTAATTAAACATGTAGTTCGCTATACCCCATGCAATAATAGTTTCTTGCTATCAAAGTGGTAAATAATGACAATGGTAATGATGCAAAGACTTGTGGAGACAAGACAAGAGCCCCAACAGCATCAGCAGCGGTCTCCAAGGAGCTCTCCAAAGCTTCTCGGAGACCACCCTTCTCACGTTCATAATTCGGAGCCGATCGATCCAGAGAAACATAGCAATGAAAACAATAATAGAATACTTGACCAGCGATTAGAATCTCCTGAAGACACTTTGAAGTATGAAGCGTTTAGAAGAATATCACCGGATGTTACCAGCAGCCATGAAAAAATATTTGTTCACGAAAAAAGAATGCCAATCATCCCGACAAGTATAAAAGTGACATTACCGACTGAAATAAATTTAATGGGACAAAGAAGACTGTCAGAATTAAATTCTGCTAACCGAGAGTTATATTTGCAAAGAACTAAAAAAATGAGAGATAGGTGCGAATTGGAGAATAAAATGGATACAACAATTGAAAATTCTGAAAATGGAGACGACTATGATAGACGCAGCGATGTTAGTGAAGAATTAAATGTTGACGAAGTAACAGACGATGTGCTGTCGCCGGTTGATTTAACAAGACGACAAATGACTTCCACAAAACATTATCCCTTTTCTCCGCAGGGTGGGATATTTCTACCTAAATCCGATATGACTGGCCTCAATTTATTCGGGAGCCAGCAAGACCACTACGGGATAAGTCAAAGTCAAGACTATAAATTCAAACAAAGTAATATTGACAAAGAAGAGAGTATTGGGGCGAGTGAAGGTGAACGGCAGCGAGCTGATAGTATATGCAGTGATTTAAGTAGACATTCTCATAGTCCAAAGGCTGGAAGTCCGAGGATACCGACCGTCGGTAGTTTGAACCCTCATAGAAGATTGGCATTTTCTGTAGAAAATATCCTCGATCCTAATAAATTTACTGGACGCGTGGGCGAGATGGGTCCTGGGTTAAGACTGGCGTCACTCCCCCCGGCATATTGGAGACCACATTTTGATTCTCTCGATCGAGATGGCAGTGAATCAGGTAAGATTTTATCAAATACGTGTAATCTTCGAAATAAATTCATGATTCTTTAAAGCAACACAATATTTAAATATAACATGTAGATGTACGCTTCACGTGGCTAAATTATTCAATATAACGTATGTACTTATTTCAGTTAGGTAAAAATATTTGAATTCTATCGTTTCTTTGAAACCATTAATTCAATGGTAGTTGCGGACGATTAGTAATGCTTTGGGCCACCTTACTGAGAGCCGTGATTCTAATACCTGGATAAAAAAATGTATATTAATGTTGTTCAATCGATTTGCTTCCTGTAATAGCCCTTCCTTAAAATATAAATCTTTTCACTTTTAAAATTTAAAACTTATTTATTTTTCAAAAGTATGGTTTTTGATAACTTAGACTTAGAAATAGTAGTTATGTAAATTGATTTACAACCAGTCGAAGCGAAATTTTCTTATATTGAAGCGGCCACAACATTTTCTCAAAAAAATATTATTATAGTACAAATTAGACAATTTTGAGCAAGACTAAATTAAATAATATGAATGTAACTGTTGCTAAAAGTCAATAATATGTCTTCGTTAATTTTATATTTTAAACTATGTCCCATAATAAATGGGTTTACTTTCTACAGATCTAAACAATCCTAGTGAGCGAGACAACCAAATTATAGTTATCAATAATATGACATTTATATAAAAATAATACCAACCATCAGTCGAGCCATTATTTGATCATTCAATATGAAGAAACAATTACTATTAGGGTTTTCACTGACAATACTTGATGGAAAGGCATTATATTTAAAAATTAAAACGTACATTTGTACTAATTCCACTTTTATTAAAAAAAAGATCTGCTGATTCAGTTGATAATGCTCGTCATGAACGAAACAGGTTCTGATCTTTTTCAATAAAATTCTAATTAAAACGAATTTATATTTTATTTTTCGAATAAACACTATTAATATTCTCTTTGAAACATACCTGGTCTATTCTTAAAATTAAGTTTAATATGATTTTTATTATATGTTACCGTACATACATAAAATGCATAGATTTAACGTATGTTAAGTGTTGAAGACATTTTCTTGTGTGTAAGACGCACGGGTAAAAATAATTATAAAATGTAAAATTAACTATTAACACATTGCTTACGGCTATATTTTTAAAAAAAAACTGACTTGCGGCGGGTGATAAATAATCGAGACAAAGGGAGTTTAGAGAAGAGCTCCGCACTAAGCAATCGACCTCAATTACGTCAGTAAACTTCAAACTGTGAGGTGCGTATCAACAAAACGAACTTTTTTTTAAATAAATAAAATAATATATAATGGAAAAAATATCATAGTAATCAGTATCCGTTAAGGCAAAACTAATTTATTTCGAGTTTTTGTTTTTTTTATGCTACTCAAGAGGGTTTGTTGCGTATGTGTATTTTTTTGTGTCGATTTACTTTATTATTTATGATTGAAAATGACTTTTGAAATAAGATATGTTTTGCTTAAGAATACTTAAAATTAAAATATTTTACGAGTTGACTTTTACTTTTATTAGACTTAAAAAACATACTGCTGTTCGTTTTATATTTTGTAATATTATTTAAATAAATTTTAGTACATTTGTGTTGGTCGAAGACAACACATTCTCGTTTCTGTGATCGCGATATATTTTCTGCTCTTGTTTTATTGCATTCAGAGTTTAAAATTTTTAAAAAATGTTTGTGTTGTATAAGTAATGTGATTAAAGAGGTAATTTAAAAAAATATTTCAATTTTTGCATTTTTTTCTTTAAAAATATTTTTTGTCTATGAAAAATCGAAAAGAAAGTGTCGTTTTTTACTTATTTTTGCTATGCTAATCATTTTTTTTGTGTTCGCCAAGTTAAACTCATCGGCAAAAATAAATTTTAAACGTTTTTTATTGTAACTTGCTAAATATTGGTTTGGCTTGCAAGACGATGGGTGAATGCGTCATACATGCCATACATGAAAATTTAATTGATTTATTGCGTAATTTATAAGTAAAAGTGACAGTGTTGTTAATATATAGTTTTAATCTTATGTATTTTGAAAAATGATTTCGTTAAAAAAGCACATAATACGTCAATGCAAACAAATGTTACACAGTTTGAGATTTTCTGGATGCCGTAAAAATCAAACTATTAAGTGTCATAATTTATTGGTTCGCATGGTTATGGGCATTTACTTTAATTACGCGTGTCAAATTTTTATTATTTTCGGTTCTTTTCAATGATGTCATCGTCAGTTAAATAATGCATTTTTATCGCGTCACATACTCGTTCACAAGACCATTCATAGTCCCAAAAACTAATCACAAAGACCGTAAAAACAAATCGCAAACTTGCTTGCAAAAATCTAAATAGTAAATAAATTCAAATACACATTACAATATGACACAAATACGGTTTAAAAATCTCTATTGTCTCAAAAACAAATGGCAAAAGTTCACAAATTATTTAGTATAATAGAGTAAAATAAACTTCATATACGATTACACAATAAAGCTCGTTAGTATATGTAACACGGTTTAACAAGCAAAACTTTTTAACGGTTTAACTGCAAAAAAATAGCTTGACGCGGAGAATATTGTTAGGTACTGCGCTACCTAAGAATGACGATTCTAGCATCGTTTTCATTTACATATTTAATCGTGTTATTGAACCAACAAAGACTCGATAATCGAAGTTTTGCCTTTGGCGACATTTTCCAATCACACATTAAAGTAAATATGTCAAGAAATAAGGTGTTTGACATGCGTTTTTATATATGGAAATCAAACGCATAAATTTGTGCACACCGTCACAACAGAACATTTCTGAAACGCACAAATTTGTGCACACCGTCGCCAATGTGTTAAGATGAATATTGCTTATAATACGAAACAAAGTATCAAAAATAGATGATGTGACTTCATCAAGCAGCTTGTTTTCACACCTTACAGTCTTAGGTGGTGTTTTAGAATAACATGTACAGTAAAATTACAGTTAATGTACTAATTATAATAAAAAATAATTAAACTTGGTATATTTCGTAATGAGAGCATACATTTTGAATCCGTACTAATTCTTTTCACATTCGAATATATGTCAACTAGACCTCTATTATAGAGATCGTGAGGTTCGTAAGGTAAAGGTTGTCAATTTCAAGATATAATTATTTATAATTCAATGTTCAAAATATATGAAGCTGTGCTTAACATGAGCGTATTATCTAATATTCTTGGTAAATTATGTACTAAAAATTGTACCACTACACTTCTGTTCAAAATTAAATGATATATAATGCAATGAATCCTTTTTTATACCGGTTTATAAATATATTCAAAATAATAAAAAAAATCGCTAAATCGAAATAGCGTCATAAAATAATGAAGATCGGTGTAGCGGAATAGCGATCAAACCCCGGTATTTTAGTTTATGATCGAAACAGCAATCCGGATCGTCGATCCGTTTCCGGATAGCGCTAATCTGGCTTCCGGATCGCGCCTTTTCCAGAGAGCTTTCTTTTATTCCCCCCAAAATTCCCCGTCGGCCGGTTTCCGCTTGACCCTTTGTGCAAGGGTGTGGAAAATCAGGTAGTCTTAAAGAAAGCGGTCGGATTGCTTTATTGCCGTAGGGGGTGCACTGCCTGAAACACGGTTTAAGGAAGCGTGGAAAGTTTATTAGGAGTAGGTACCAAGGTACTTATAAATACTTGGTGAATAGATGTAATATTAGAAGAAAGAAGCATTTCTCTCTACAAATTTGATCATCAAATTTTGTAAATCATTTATCATAAGTCAATTTAAAATTAAAATGACACTCAAGGAAATGCAAATAGTACGTATTTGATTTTTATAAGTTGATGCTTGTTTGCTTGCACTTGTAAACATTAGTAATAAATATATAATATTATTTTTTTAAATATTGTTTAAGGATTTTTAAATTACTCGCACAACTCTTTATAATTAATTGACTATGGTTATTTAAATTCTCTTTAAATTTATTAAAATCATGTAGGTCTTCTGATGTTCCCGGCTTATAAATATCTAAATATCTAAAAGTTAAAGGGCATTTTTTTCAAACCTATTTGTTTAGGTAACCAAATTCAAATAAATATAATACATCTTGAAATATTTTTCATGTCAAACACATTTTTGGTAGAACCACTTCTGTTAGATGAGCAACATTAGACGTCCGTATGCTCCCTCAACGAGGAAAACGAAAAACTCAAAAAAAAGGAAAAATATCAGTCTTTGGAGAAATAAAAAACCTTTTTAACACTTATCATATCTATAGATTTACATACGTTAACAGTCATTACTCTTAAAGAGTATTTAAACTAGTGTTTCGGACACCAGAAAATAGCAATGTATGTCATCCTAACAGGAAGTGTGACAGATGATTGATAAATATATAGGCATATAGCAAGTGGTGTAGTGGGGCCAGGTCGGCGACCTGGCATCTGAAAATGAGCCAGAGCGCTGCCTTGCCACTTTTTTGACATGTAACTTAATTTTCAAGTACATATATATATTTAAAATACTGTGCATACAATTTAAAAGCATTATATCAAATTTGATCTACCCGACGGATTTTACAAAAATAAATGTACACATTTAACGTGAAGAAATTAATCAATCATTTATTAAAATTTAATTGTGTTAATTGCGCGTTTTTTGTTAATTTAATTGTTAAAACTTTTGGTTTTTTAACTTCGGACGGATATAAAAAAAAGTATTATGGATATATTATTACTAAAACACTAATTTAAATTCAATGTTGGTTCAACTTTATTCCATATATACAATTTACATTTTATAAATAAATCAGCTAATCTTATTAATCAAAATGATAACGACGTGAGTGTCGAGGAGTTTTTACTAAGCTGTTCGACCTTTCAATTTGACCTCTCGATTGTAACTGAGGAGATTTGGAGAGAAGAATATCGGTTTAGTTGAAAGGTTTATTGTTACAAGTTGTTATAGATAATTTAACATAGCATAGATGTAGATGTTGCATATACATAAAAAAAGCAAAAAAAAACTTGGGAATAATCAATGACCGACTTGGTACCTATTTGTTTACCACTACACCACTGCATATAGCTACATATAATATATAAAGTATAAGATATTTTTTTCATACATATAATCAAAACATATTCGATAATAATGTGGTAATAGTTTTATTCAAATACGAACTTAATAACAAATTGATTTTAAGATTTAGATTGAACACTTATTTTATTTTAATGTCACTTCATCATATCTTTTTAAGTAGGCGTATTCACACGAATTTTAAATTAGCTTAAATTTACGCGTCATAAAGGTATCATGCAAATATGCATTGATGAAATTTAATTTTTTGTAATTATTGCCGCATATTTTCAGACATTTAGAAAAAAAATAAATAAATTTAGACACGATATCGATAAAAAAAATCTCGAAAAAAAGCGTTAATTAATTATTTTGTCTATTGTTTTTAAAAAATATTTTACTATTTAACATATTTTGGTTAGTTAGTCCCCCACACTTTTTTTTTGGGGAAGACAAAGGTGGACACATGGATTTTATAAAAGTGTTAACTTAATCTACTAATCGAAATAAGTCGCTTAAAAAAAATATATTAAAAAGCGCCTATTAGAAGATTCTGTAATCTCTCGCATGATTTAAAAAGGGGATTGAATAGGCAACCAAAGACCAGGGGTGGGCTGGAGGGGGCTCGGAGGGGCTCGCGCGAGCCCCTTGTTAGATTTTACCACGACCGGCGAGCCCCTTGTTAAATTAATAGAAAACAATATTCTCAGATCAAATAAGTTCATAACTGCAATTTCTGACATACTATCTACGACAGCTTCCAGTATACATAGTAGTACATTTATAGCCATTTACATTGAGAAGTTTATGGTAAACTGCATATTGTTGCATATTTTAAGTGTATTAAGTAACAATCGTTTGCTAATTTAAAAAAATTGCATATAATTAATTGCACATGACTGATAAATTACTTTGATATTAAGCGAGCCCATTGTTAACGTATTGGCAGCCCACCGCTGCCAAAGACCACTACCACACTTATAACATCATCCAATATTAAGTATTTTTACAATGGTTTAATTAATAATTAACACACGTTAAAAATTCAGATGAAGAACAGATTAATCACAGTCTGAAATAAAATGTCAATACTTATTCCTAGTTGCTTCCAGAAACAGCTCTGAACGCAGGTACCAAAAGTAGGTAGACGGTCGCGTCGGATTTTCGAATTTTCTTTTTTCCACCGCAATCTCGTTTTCCCGACGCAAGTCCAACACCGCACAGCCTAGCTACTCGCTTCAAGCTTGTTGTCCCCCATCGAAAGGGATATGAAACTGTTTAGTGACAATTATTAATGTTTCATATTATTAGCATATTGAGAGTTATCATATCAATTGTAGCCAAAGAAAGACATTAAAAATATTTAAATTTTTGATTGTGGAGTGGGGATCATTTCCAAAAATGATTATTTGCTTTTCTTCGGAAAACGCGATTTTCGAATACACAAACTTCATATTAATGCAAACTTTAAACACAAAAATCACATGTAATTTGATCGATTTGGCGAACAAATTATAAAACAATCTATGTCCGACGCGAACATTTACAATCCTGAATACTTACCTCATTTTCGCCAATCTCTGAAATAGACAGCCAGTTTTGGAAAATAGCCCCACAATTATTGATATAAGATAGATGTCCTTAAATTCAACATTAAAAAAAAAACATATTGTCTTTCCCGGAACATGAATCTAGATCAATGGTTTTCATGTGCGGCCACCTGAGGACTTTGCTGCGGCCATCAACAATTTCATAGTAAATATTGATATTTCAAATAATGTTATTTATTGAATATAAACTTATAAGTTGATCCATTTTTGTAGTAGATGCAACTGCTATTTTTGACACATCACAAAACAAAAATTTGGTGCGGTCCCGAGCCTTTTTCATTTTCATATTCACCGCTGATATTTATAATGCGGCTACAGTAAAATTTCACGTGAGAACCGCTGATTTAGACTGACTTGTTTGCTCGGACAAAACTTTTACCGTAATACCACAGAAGCTAAAAATATTAAACACATTCATTATAACGATCGCTACTGCACATTTTCATATATGTATTTTTAAACTATATATCTTTAATTCATTTATATCAGAAAATTTAGTTAGACGTAGTTACGCAGAAACCATTCTATACTCATTTTTGCAAAACTGATATATGCACATATTAAAGAAAGCCTAAAGTCGGGTCCTTTGGTGCAACGGTTAGCGTTGATGGCTTTCGTGCCGAATCTCACAGGTTCGTGTCCAAGTATAAAAAGTATTTTTCGATCGATTTCTGTTCGAAGGCATAGGTGTTTGTGGTGTCAAAAAGTTCCCTCCCACCCTTCCAATCCTTCAATAACTAGACGTAACGAGAGCGATTAGTTAATCACTAGTCCTGTCCTAGCCTTATCCGTCTTTACCTATTACTCTCTTCGGAAAAAAGAGGTTGAGCGACTGAGTAACAAACTTAAGTAGAAAACTTGAGTAGAAAATCTTTCATTAGGAGGTCATATTCTCCAAATTGGAAGCAGACATGGATAGCAAAAAAAAGAAAGAATACACATGTTTTAATTTGTTGAAAACATCCAATCCTAACGACAATCGCAATACTATTATAATAAACGTTTTTCTAAGCCCGCAATTATATAAATCTTTAAAAATTCACATCTTTATCATCCAAATGGTTTGTTCGAGCACTTACAGACTTGAAGGCAAAAAATACATGAATTGAATGTTCTGTATTGAAACATGAATTACTGCCTCCTAATTTTAAACGTGTTTTTCTCAATACAACGGTTGGTTGGATGGCTTCTTCTCAGAGGTGGGCTGGAGGGGGCTCGGAGGGGCTCGCGCGAGCCCCTTGTTAAATTTTACTATGGCCGGCGAGCCCCTTGTTGAAGTAAAAAAATAGTCTCAATTCAACAGTAATTGCTGTGGATGGTTTATTTGTAATATGAAATAAAAGACTTACTTACATTTGGAAATTTCTTGTAAAATACAATTATTACGGGTCCATACAAAAAGATATCATGAGTTTTTTTAATTTATGTAGCAGTATATTTTTACATAATACAAGCATATTAAGTAACATTCGATTGATTTCATAATTGTTGCGAATAATCATAAAAGAGTGATAAATATATATATATTAGCACCGTGAATATCTCTCAGGTTAACCGAGCCCTTTGTTAAGATTTTGGAAGCCCACCGCTGCTTCTTCTTATCTAGGACTAGTTATATGTACACAGTCGAACAATTTTTAATAATTTGACTAGACAAATTGCAGATTATATATTATATATTTTTAACATATTTGCTTTCATACAATTGATGAATGTCACCTTAGCCGAGTAGTAACGTTTGAAGATTGATTGAGTGACCAGAGTCTCAAAATCGTAAATGTAAACCATTTACGGATACATATTGTCTCGAAAATGTCAAGATTCGACAGTATAAATAATTATGTTAAATAAAGGACATTGATATCTATACCTGATTCAAAAACAATATCAATAATTTCCGATTGCAGAGTTCGGCGTCCGTCTGTTACAAACGCCTAACCCCTAACCAACTTTAGTCCCTGATCCTGCTGCTTTCGTATTTTCAATTAATTCGTCCTCACAACGCCGCAAACTGCCCCTCCCTCCCACACTTTCATGATCCGCCTCTGGAATTGTTTACTCCCTCCGTTTTTTCGGCAAGGGGTGGATTGAAGCGGATCACGGGTGATCAGATGACCGTCCGCAGCTTAGGAAATGAGTGAAGACTACTTTTTAAATTTTATTTTTTACCCATTTATTGCATTTTTATAGCGAAACGCCCAACTTATAAACAACATAGTGACAAATTGTTTATACACACATTAAATTATCTGAATATTATCTTTTTAACATAACGTACATTCTTTGGTCAATTAATTATGCCCAGAGTTGAAAATGTGTGTGTGGAAAATATTTCGCAATTTTGTTTTTGTCTGATGATAGCTCACTAGCTATAACAAGGTTTAATACTTTTATAAAAAAAAATAACTACATTCTTGAAAACATTTCGATTAGAACGTATTTGACTTTTTTCTACAAATGATTAGCAGTACCATAAAATATATGTATTTGTACATATTCATTTTACTCAAATTGAAACGCGTTTTGCACCGTTATATTATTTTATATCATATTCTCTAGTATGAAAGAATTCAGTAATATTAAATGAACGTACAGCTTAGTAAATCATAATTGTTAACAAACTATATGCTATGATGTCAGTAGAGTCATTTTAGTTTGTTAAGATAATCTAAATTTATCTAACAATGTGAAATGATTCGATAAACTAAAGCTCATATCATATTTTCCATTTCCTTTACCAATATAGTATTTATATGTATTCCTTAACAAATCTAGCACGTTCAGACAATAAAATTAATTTTAAGAACGTGAAATTCAAATCAAACCTTTTTCTAGGTTTTATTGATAATATAAACTAAAAAATAATTGATAATAACGATTATTACCAGTGGACTACAGATTTTCTCTAAGCCTGAAATTTCTTTTTGGTCTCGGTTCGAGTCCCAATGGGGGTGTATTTGGTCTCTGTGACATCCTGATTAGGCCTTCCGACCCTCGCAGTTGCGGCTCGTGTAATTGATACGTATTGGAATTGGACTGGGAGATATCCCAAGAAGAACGATAGACATAAATCTGATAAAACTGCAGTTGAATATTTTCTTTATTTAAAGACAAGTAGATGTTATAATATTAATTTTTATAATACAAAACTTGCATTTTGTAAATAGATTCCTGTTTCATATTTAAATCGATTTCAGAAAAATACATTGCAATAAATCAATTGGATCAGTGGTAATTATTTAACAAATATAAAATTTTATAAGAACTGGCGTCGCTTAACGAATGTAAATTTTCATCTTAGTTTTACTTAATTCAAAAGATAGATTATTCAGAAATTATATTTTATAATATTATAATGTCTCTCTACCAAAATTGTTTAAGTAAACATATTATCAAATGATAATGCAAATAAATATTGTATTTGATTGTTCAATTAATTTCAAAATTGGGCTGTGTAATATGGTAAAAATAAGGCTTAAATAAGTAATTATATCGATCATTGATACATTAATCCAAATCTACGCTTTTAATACTCATGGTATTGACTAGTAATTCTTACTTTTAAAATGCAAAGTTTACAATATGAGTCAGTTTATTCAATTTGCTGCACTATGTATGCTAACAATTATATCATATTGTAAATATTATGCCAAAAATTAATACAATGGTTATTCCACATTAATTGTTGTTTGTATATTTATTTAAATATGCTGTTCAAAATTTACTGTAATTTTTTATTTGTCATCAATTATAAATGACAAAAAAATACCTAGTTATTTAAAGATCACTTTTTTATTATATATCAATTTTTTTAACATGTTCACTCATAATATATAATAGTAGGTTATAATGCTCGTTATGGAGAATGATGGTGAATGATATACACACATCTACCTACGCATTATATTCGCAAGGGGTGATTTCAGATTTCATCAGTTTGCCGGTATACGCTGATAATGTGACTGCAATACCTGTTTATCGTAACAGAATACCTGCCACCACGTCATACCTACTCACTTTATCATAGGGTCCCCTATGGCTTCATGAATCGTCAACCTTCTCTGTGATTAGATTTATTGATCTCAAATAATCGCATAAAACCATAAACCATTGGCTAATTGATTTCAGTCACAATAAAAATAAAATTTTGTCTGAAATCAGAGAGTGCACATAAATTAAAGACGATTTTAGAACAACTATTGTGGACCAATGTTAATTTAAAATAAAAATCTGTTCAAGCCACTGAACCACGTAACAAATTATTTGTTAATATTATAAATGGATCATGTGACCAACTTTATACTATAGAGTGAATATTTGTATGATTTATATTTAAAATGCTCTTTAAGTTTCCGACACAAACATTTTTCAACATTTTTTTTATTAAGATCAAAATTCAGCCCTTTATATTTGACACGCCAATTTTTTATGAAATTACCCAGTTCTGTGTCCAAGTGCTAGTGTTACACATGTTACCCGAATCTGGCCTGAAGTCCAGATTTATATTTTTCGACCCGAAAAAACTTAATTATTTTAATTGATTAAAACACGCTATTTTCTTGAACTGTTTTGCTATAAATAGTATTCTATATGGCTGACTCATGTATCGAAAATATTTTCTGAAAAATAAATTCCTTACCTGGGCTTGGCCCGCGCCTGATACTCCATCGACCTTACCCGCGTGAGCCCGGCCTAAATGCCTTTGGAACCAACAGGTCAAGGCCCTTGCGGACCTCTATTAGAAATTGATACTTAATCATTATTTCTGATGCCTATACTTATTGAGAAGACTTTTATCGTTTTAACAATTGTATAAAAAGGAAGCCTTTAATGAAAGATGTGCGTATTAGCTATTTTAGAAAAATTAAATCTAAATAAAACTACTTCAAGCAATGACTTCAATTGAACTCAAAGGAACCAACATTTTTCGTCTGACTATTCAAAGTTTTATAAAACAGAAGATGTATGTATAAACAATAAATATTCAAGAACAAGAAAGACATGCATAATTATTCTTTATTTATTTTTTAAATATTTTGTTGTGTTTTATATATACACATTATACATTTTTAAATTACAACTCTTTATTTTATCGTAATAATTCAAGAAAAACAGGAGGTCCGTGAAACTCAAGACACTTTGTAGGGGGTTCGTGGTAGTAAAAAAATTGTGGAATACTGACTTACCTGACTTACTTGAAGTACCTAACGGATTTTATTTACTTTCAAGATATTTGTATTTATCGAAGTGTAATTTGATAATCTACCCATATTTATCCCGTTACAGCGTCGACACGTGTAATAATTATTATTACAAATAATATGCAGAGATATTTATTAAAAATGAAGAATATTAATTTATTACACTGTTATGTTTTGTATCCCTGCTTGTACGTAGAGGGTTGCGGTTGCCATAGCTGCTGTTGGAATTAACACGCGGAAGAGGCTTTCATTCAAACAAATCTACATGGGGTAAAATATCTCTAGCCCTCACTTAATATAACGGTAAATATAATAAAAATCTCAACACGTGCCTTTACGATTTGATCGAATTATTGACCGCGAAAATAAAAATAAAACTGGAATACTGGAAAAGTTATTAAAGAACGATTTTTACGGAAATAATTTAAATTTTTACTCAAAACGTACATAATATCGCACTTTTATTAGAATGGTGGCACCATACGATTTTTTCGTTTTTGGCCATCAAACGCCAGATTGTTAAGATAACTGCACTGCATTCGGGACAAAAACACCAGATTACTAACTATTATTTTTGCCGAGTTGTATCATATTATATTAAAACGAACTTAGCATCACGAAAATGACTCTCTTTACTTAATTTTTTTTTGTGTACTGTATGTGTGTACATACATATATGCGCATGTGTGTGTACATGTACGGATATAGTATGGAGGAAGCATATGGAATGTGATTTGCAAAATAATGCATATGGAGTTCCCGTGAACTTCTTATATCTGTAGTGATCGCGCCCTTCCGTCTGCAAACTACGGTAAGGGGATGCAATTTACAATTTTTCAAAATCTTTATCGATGAAGGAGACTGGAAGAACCTTGACGCTGGCGCGTCCTGGTACTTGAAGCTTCATAAATTTGATATCCAAAAAAAAAATATATATACATATGTATGTTACAATCCCCATATCGGTCATA
This sequence comes from Himalopsyche anomala, assembly GCA_031772345.1. Classification (NCBI taxonomy): domain Eukaryota; kingdom Metazoa; phylum Arthropoda; class Insecta; order Trichoptera; family Rhyacophilidae; genus Himalopsyche; species Himalopsyche anomala. The sequence continues at coordinate 16,042,273 of CM062823.1, forward strand.
CTTCGCATGCTTAAACATACAGTGACATATTATATTTGATTAATAATGTGTACGATATTTTGGGTAATAATATTGCTTTATTTGGTCAGAATAAGAAAACGTTGAATATATTTATAACGCAAACAAAACGTAAAACTCAAAAAGAGTTGTTTTTTATATACACTTTTTATCATCTAAAAAAATCGTAAAGTTTGATTGCGTTGTCTGAGAAACTATGGTCATCGTTTAGTGCCACTATCCAAATAAAGGTGTGATACTATAATGCTACTGCAAGTAAATTATATAATAATTAGAACTGATATATTTTAACAATGAAGATTGATCATACGTTTTATTTTTTAAGTTATCGCGGGTGTTCATTTTGTTTACGATCAATTATTAGATATCTCATTTTTTATTATTTTTTCAAGAGTGAATTCAAGTTTAATATTGTAATAATTAAATAATTGTTACATAATAAAGAAATATGTGTATACAGAAGTATATTTTCTAATTGTTACTTAATTTTTCACTATAACTATGTCTGCTATCATAACTTATTTTATTAAAAAATTTATGAATATAAATTCGCCGTCAGAATGTACTTTAGCATATACTGTAACATTGAATGCTAAATTGTCTAAGTAAATTAATTTGACTTGTCTAAGAAATCACTGTAATTATTCTTGTCTCGCTGTAAGCAGCAGAACTTTTAACAACGACAATTAGTAAGCAAGAAGCCTTACGGATTTTAAGCTCATTCTTAACACCCTGTTACAGAAAGCTCTGGGGGTTGCAACAGTTCTGAGTTTACATACTGTCGATAAAAGGGGTGAAATTTGAGAGCTTAATTTCATGCTCATAGATTTCGGTTATAATACTGGTTTTGGTATGATGAAACCGCGATTAAAAATTAATTCGGAAACAAAACTGTTTATATTTTTATGTAAGTACGTACACATTTTAGTACTTTCTAAGACTTTATAAAAAAAATCAAAATCAAAATCATAAGCGAGACAATCAATTTACAATATTAAGGGATTATTAAAATACTGTAGAATAGATTATGACCAAGTGGCAATGATACCTATCTACGTTTACTCTATGCGCTGTATGCAAATGATACGCAGATAGTCTGTGTATGTGTGCATGATGAGTTACAGAGAAATAGATACGTCAAGATAAACATATTTTTATTCCAATTTAAAGGTATAAATGTTACAAAATCTCTTATTGGATCATTTTTGGTGTAGGTATTAGAAGATAACTGAATAATAATGAGATGTAGAGAGAAATGCTTGCTAACTTATAGAATGATCTCTTAAGTCAGTTTTCAGTTTTGGGTACGGTAATATTTAAAAAAAAGCACAGTCATGGATTGCGATGAATTTATTCAAATAAAACTAGAAGTTTTATTCAGGTCTCGTCTTTTTAATTGGTATCGCATTCATAAAAATGAAACCGATTAAGATATGGCCTAATCCAATTTAGTTTATTCAAATTGAAAATATCTGTCTGATTCAGTTACTGTGCGCTCAGCCTCCCCAATCGAAAACGGGGGAAAAGGCTGAGTGAAAAGTTTGCATCGCTTAAAAGTCTCCAAAAAAGGGGATACTGGGGGGAAATGACCTTTCCGCTTTGCCTCACAAACACTTTGCCGTCTAAAATGAGATCAATTCCAGTGAACGATTCTTGCTATAAAAGCACTTATAATAAATCAATAATTCAGTGATAATGCCATTACTCAATGTAATAAATTACATAACAGTATTGTATGAATTCTCACCTGTTATTTTTTACTACAACACAGCATTAGCGATTCAAATCGAGCGTGGAAAGCCAAATGAATATTAATGAATATTTCAGTGAAAATTAATATATTATTGAATGCACCTAATTTCAGATTATTTTATCTAATAAAGCTTATTCCTTCTCAGAACTAACGAACAAAACCAAAAAGCGCCTTATTATACTTACATATATTGATATCGTGTTCATTTTGAGCAGTATGGCCGCTTCCAAATGTTGTGTTATCTAATATCTATTAAAATTCTCAGTTTTTTTTATTAAATTGTGATTATTTCTGCACATATGGATATAAAATAATATATATCTGTGATTTTCGACCGTCAGATTGTTTTTGTATTTTTTTTCAAATGAACAAAATAACTTTATTAAAAATGTTAATTTTTGTATTCAAATTTGTAGCCATTTTATATTGAGCGTTAATTCCATTTCGGTGCGACTTTTTTCCTGGAATCAACGTCAGTAGAGTGTCACATGCATTTGTATTTGCCATACAAAGTATTTGTCATACCAACCACAAAAGGCTTAATTAAGTCATTAACACAATATTACCACGATAGCATTTATATTTATAAAACTATAACATGCAAAATTATCTAAAAATTAATATTTTATTTTGTAGTTGTAGTATTCCTGACGTAAAACATAAAAAATGTGCTACCAATATGGTGTATGACACTTGTGACACAAAGCCAGTGTGCAAGAAACCAAATGTGAAAATAGATTATTAACACACAAACGAAAGTGTTGATTTAATTATGATGACATCTTAATTTCAATTTTTTTATATCCCTTTGATACAACTAACAAGTTGTAGCGAGCAAACAATATTATAGTCAATAAAGCCGCACATTTATTTTTGTAGAGATAGATTTATCTAAGTTTGCCGTTCTACTACATTGATACGCTTTGTTTATAATACACAGAACGTGTAGGTGTATTAGTATGAATTTCTTCTGTGATTGGTCAAAAGACGCAAGGGTCGCATTTTTGCTCTCGAACATAAGGGTGACCATAATATTATGTCAGAAGTAACGAAATTAGGATGAGGTAAAGCACTGTGCGGTTAGACTAAAGAAGTGCTTATAAATGTCTACATCTAATGTACAACAGTGACTGACTAATGACTCGTTTATATTATTTTCAAATGTATTGATTTTTTATTTTATTAACAAGATGACTTCGAAATTAAATTATTACTTTTATAATATGAGAGTCATGCCTTAAAGTGTTTTAACTTGATTGTAGAGGGGGTAGTTCACAACGAGAAAAACTTTTGTGAGGTACTATTACTAAGTTTACGTATAAAAATCGTCGTACAGTATCAAAAGTAGAACTATCCATTTTTCGAAGTTGCGAGAAAAACGCGACAAACGTATTGTTGGCTTTTTGGGTTTTATCAATTTAAACTCAATTTTAAACATCAACTAGTGCAACTTAAAATTTGTACGAGACATCACTTAAAGTAACTTGTGATTGGTCGAAATTCTGATTTACCAAACTGTTCCACTTTTGTTTCCAACGTCGTAGACAGTTCTGCTTTTGATACCAAGCATAATTTTCTTTTGGGTTTTTGTACCACATTTATTTAATTTTTAAACATTTTTTAAATTTTTAGCCATACACTATAACCAGCAGAATAATGTGACAGCATTAGTTTAATTTTAACATATATGGGATAGTTCTGCTTTTGATGCCAGACGACTCTTATCTATTATTGTTCAATTGTAATATTTGATTCCAAAATCGAAATATTATTTTCAGAGATTTCTATTTAGTAATCATTATATTTTTTTTTTCTCTAGGCAAAGACCATGCTCAACATTCTGATACTGAAATGGATGACGCCGATGGAGATGATCAGGACAATCTAGATGATGACGCTTTGACACAATCCGACCTGGATGACTGCGGAGATCCCAAGTCTCCTTCATCGGGTCGACGAACGGGGGCCAACGGCTCACGATCAAACACTGGAGGAAGCGGAAGCGGAAAGGGCCAGGGCGGAAGCAGTGGCGGAGGGGGAGCAAAACCCCGAAGAGCTAGAACAGCGTTTACCTATGAACAGTTGGTGTCGCTAGAGAATAAATTTAAAACCACCCGATATCTTTCAGTCTGCGAAAGACTCAATTTGGCATTGAGTTTGTCCCTTACTGAAACTCAGGTACGTTTCAATTCAATTAATTAGCCGTTTCTTTATTTCGATATAGAAAATATCTCAAAATCAAACAGGAATTCATATTGTGATATTAAATATGAAATTGTAAATATTTTTAAAATACTACATTAATATTCACTATGAAATAACATTTGAAAACTTTTTTTTACACTTATTTTGCTAAAAATTGATTCTTGAAATATTACTTCTGTTTAGTTATCGTAAGACGATTTAACAATATTTTTTTACTTTTTTCATAAATAAACTTACGATAATTAGTCTGAAGATGCTTCCCAGAGAAGCGAGACACGTGTTACAATTTTTATCGTAATCAGTGACATTACAAAGTAATTAAATTAATTTATATATTTTAAATGAACTTCCACGAAGGGAGCGCTGAACCGATCGAAAATGTTTCTATCCTAATTTACACACAATTTACTATGCCTTTCTACCTAAAAATCGATCGATCTTATTACTACATTTTATAGATTGATCATGCCAAGTTTATTCAACATTTTTAAACTAATTCTAAATTATTTATAAAGATCAGTATCATTGCTAGAAGCGTAAACTGATATTTTTTCGATTATAATAACGAAAAATCTTCTAATAGGTGAAAATCTGGTTTCAAAATCGTCGCACGAAATGGAAAAAGCAGAACCCGGGGATGGACGTCAACAGCCCTACAGTTCCGCCACCATCATCGGGAGGCCCGTTCCCCGGCGGGCCTCCTTACGGTGGCGCTCTACTTTACGCCCCCCATGCGGCGCACTACGGCTTCGGAGGCTCAGGTGCCCCTTACGGCCCCTACTTCCACCATCTCGCAGCCGGGCATCATCATCATGCAATGTCGCACTCGCACACTGCGTGATCTATGCTAAGTGAGTGTGGTAGGATCAATTCAACAAAGTAATCTTAAAACCTACCGCAATTTGATTTAAAAGAAGCATTTTCCAAATCAATAAAGACTGTCGTGATAAATTTTAATAGCGCTGTCCACAAATTGGTCAACTTACAATCAGTATATTGAAACTAAATAAAACTTTTTGACGCGTATGTAGGTATATTAATTATATAATTAAAAGCTGTTGATAAAAAGAATATTAAAAGGAGCAACTAACACTTAAGATAACTGTGTTAAGTTAAGTTTATAAATTAAAACGTATAATTGTGTAAGTTTCCAAGCGATAAATGGATCAGACATAAACTATTTTATTTGCACTAATATTTATCACCACGTATTATATAATTATATAATAATACGTTCACAAGGGCTACACAATAAAATGGACAAGTTGCAAGAAGTGATTACTATTGATTTATCACAATCATTGTAATTTAAAAGTGTAATATTCTAAACACATATTTAATATAAATAAACATATCGATGTGATAAAAAGTGAAGGGTGTGTTTAAATTACCAAAAAAGAACATTTATTTTATGATTTTCATAGACTTCATAAAGATTTGTTGACGGTGTTTGTTATATTACATATTATATCACAATTGTATTTTTTAATGTATTTTTTGTGATATGAATTTAATATTACAAGCGATTTATTATTTAATTTCTATTGAATCCTTTTTTACAATCAGTTCGTATCTTTTATGTAAAATTTACTATTGTGCTTTTAAAAAAATATTGTGATTTTTTACTGTTATTTTTTCATGTAAATTTGTTGATTATAATGATAAGCATGTACAAACGTTTTTGAGTTAGGATACGGAAAAGATTTTCCAAAAAAACTTTTGAAATATTCACACGTAAAGCGATAATCAGAGACGATATATAAACAGCGTATTGTGCTTTACTGTGACGAAAAAATAAATAGTAATAATATAACCCAAGCACAGCAGTGGTATTATATATTACAACGGCGCGCTTAGGTCTACATTCTGAAGATATAGAAAGGTGCTACGCTAAAACAAAAGTATAATTTCCATTCAATATTAACTAGGAATTTTTTTCAATGTTATATCTATTCATCAAACCGAGACAAAATTTTGTTATATGCGAAATCAAATTAGATAATTCGTATTCTGTTAAATTAACTGCAATTGCTTATTGATTTGGTATAGCTATATGATATAAAGTTACAATAAAAATTGTTGAAGGAAGTGTAATTTTGTCAATTATTCGAGTTATTGTAAAACTATACAAATAAAATATTTTTGTCTATTCGTTAACTGAACAAAATATTTTCCAGACATTTAATTGAATTATAGATTGAATAGTCGGGATGTGCAAATATTGTATTATTCAACATTTTTAAAACGGGAAAAATCAATCGTCACATTTCGTTTACTCTTAAAAAATAATTAAAAATGTCTCAAACGAATTAAAACGGATTAAATTATGTTTGATATAAAAATGTTTTTTTTTATGTTCAGTTAAATGCAGTTTAATGTTTCGAGAATCGTTTAGATTTACTTTTAGGCAGACATGAACTTTTGTTAACATTCGTCTGTGTCGTTTTTAAATATACTATCAAAACTGTTTTCTTGGAGATTTTTCTTTGTCAATACTGAAGTTTCTGTTACAGTTACACTAATTATTGAGAAATAAACATAAAACAATGTATGCAAATATTTCTTTAATTGATGAATGACCTTTCGATATAATTTTGAAAATGTTGATAGAATTACTATTTATAATATGGTTCCACTCACCGTATAATGTATAAAGTAAATAATGGCGCTAATAACATCACCATTAAAACCTAAAATAATTATTTTATTCAGAAACTATATCAAAATTGAATAATAAAACTTAATACGTACTGCCACTTATTTCATTGTTGTTTACAGCTACTATAATTTCCCTTATAGATGCCAAGTCATACAGTTTTAAGTATTTCTCTGCTTTTTTAATAAATTCATTAGAAATTTCGTTTACATATAGGTAGTATATAAATTGTTAATATGTAATATACGCATTGTAAATATATGTCTTTGATTAAGTAAATATTTTCAAAAAAAACTATTTTAAGCGTCAATTGTGTAGTAAAGTGAATATGATACATTTTTAAAAATAAGTTATTATCATATTATATAAATACTTTATAAACATGATCAAAACAAAAGTTTTCTCTGTGGATGTTTTATGCACATATTTTTAAAAATTCTAATTATTTAATTTAAAAAAAAAAATGGATTCATATTCGCTTTGACTATGCAATGACATCTTGTAGTAGAGCCAAATAAGCCGAGATGTTTTAATGTTCCGTGTGGAAACTGCTTACTGTTTTTACTTCGTACCTGTACAATTCAATTTTGTTTGTAAGCGAATAAAATGAAAACAATCACAATAACAATGACTCGAAAGATTGTTAGTAAAATTGTATTGTTTCATTTATCACTAGTGATTTAAAACACCTGACGACAATACCACCTGTCAAAATTCCTTCTTCAAGACACCGTGTACAAGGACAGCGGCTTGATTAGCAGACATAATATGCAATTATTCAAGATAGTGAACATGTACACTCACTAACTCATGAGCACTCACTTACACACCAAACCGATGACACCACGAATGAAAATTTAATGAAATGGACAGAACTACAATTTTTTACAATGATTATGCTTAGTAATTGAAGTTAACGTAATTTTTTTTTTTTTTAAAAAAAGCGCAAATGGCACCCTTCAACTGATTTATCGATATATCGTGGAAGATAAAGGTTAAAAAGCGATCTGCTTTTTTATAAACAAAACTCTATTTGAATGTAACATGAGATGAAAAAACTTCAAAGTATTTTAGTTCCACACAGTGGTGGAGTGAGGCGCGCGCTTGGGGCTTTGGAAGTTTAGGGCTCTCCAAAAAAGCTTATATTATATATAATTTTTGTTCAAATTTGAATATATTGTTATTATTTTACATTGATTTTTTGATGTTTTTATGTTATCCGAAAAACATGGCCTCCAAATTTTATTTCGCATGGGACGGGGCCTCCCTTGTGCTAAATCCGCCACTGATTCCACAAATACTATTTTATATACGGTTGATATCTATTTCGGCTTATGCTCTTATCAGAATGATGCATATGTATAAACTATGAACTCATACTATATTATAGTTCTGATAAGGACATACTGTGAAATATCTATCAACCATACATAAAATAATATTTGTAGAATTAAATACTTTGATATTTTTTCTTTTTTATTAAAATGTAGTTCTATCAAGTAAATACTAATTCAATTGATGGATGTTACTTCGTCGAACAATCTTTAGCTAGAATCTCTAAAGAAGAATAATTATACACGATTTTTACCAATAGCAAAACTATTATTGATAATTTGCACAAGAGAAGACACTTTCGTTTCTGTTCATATCTGCTGTTTTTTTGGTAATGTTAGTCAATGTCTAAATTATTTGACTTACCGCGGCGCACCTAGCATTGCCACACGGCACGCTAGTGACTGCGACACAGCGGTTGCAGAGCACTGCCCTAAATAACGAATCGAAGAAAGAGCGATAAGTTAACCACTATTTCTATCCTAGCCTTATCCTTATATCCCTAGTATTTCGAAAAACTGTCAAATTTCGTTTGAGATACCTCCATTTGGAAGCCATATGCTCTACAATGGGAGTGGACATAGATTATAAATAAAAATAGACAATACATAATAGTGTAACGGAAAAAAGTACTAATAAGATTCACAAATATTCAATAAATTATTATGTTGTCATAATTCTTTATACTTAGACTCTAATGAGAGTCTAATTTTATTTGAAAATACATTTAAATTATTCGAAGTCGTTTTGGTAAAATCTGAATATATCAAACAAGATATTGAATATTAATAAAGTGCCACTATCAGACAACCTTTTATTCGATTACTCACTAGTCATTGGAATTCTATAAGTCATTATTAATATAGTGAAAAAACCAACAGTCATTTTTATTCAATATATATTTTACCAACTGTTATTGTTAAAACTAGAATCCTCAATACTCATCTAATGCTCCACTATGGTGGGACAAAAAAATAAAAATCTCATTCGGAGGTAATTAACCTAATAAAACCATTCGAATGTGACAAATCGATGTAACAAATTCTATTGAATAAGCTCTCAGGTTTACCCGCCAATAAGAAGTAAATCAAAATTAACATAAAACACTTTTTCAACAATACGAAAAAACAACAATTTATGATTCGTCATGCATTTAATTGAAGTTAAAGAGACGATAAATTAGTCGGCTTTTGCATGGGAAAAATACTCTACTTTTTATAGAATTCCGAATTTATTTGACAATAGCCAGTTCATAGTAGTCTTATTTTGTTGCCTATTCTAGTCTGTGGCTTATTGAAGAACATGCCGGCTGCTAAAAGTCTGTTGTATCTCGAATACATCAAAAATGCATTACGCGAAACGAGGTTTTTTTCATTTTTTATTAGATATATATTAATAACCATTAAACGCTTGACTAGTTCCAACGTTGTATTTTTTTAAATTAATTTACGACACCATACTACATAGTTTATTAAATTCCTAATTATTTGTAATATTTACATAAACCAGTTAAACGATAATATTATTAAAGAAAATTTCTGTTTGTCAAACACAGTATAATTTCAAAATACGCAGCATATAAAATCTTAAATAAAAATTTGTAATTCTCAACGTAAAGACAGCAAGTGAAATATGTAAACAATTTTGGATATAAAATGATTATGCTCATATTTTATCTAAATGAATAAATAGCCTGTAACTTTGCCACAGGCAGTTTTTTGACTTCTTCTTAAGATGGCCACGTATTATGGATGCAGTTTCATTTCTCAAACAAAACTGTCAGATTATGTCGATTTGCGTTAATTTTGAATCGATTTATTAAAAGTAAAAAAAATCTCTTAAACAAACTCTTGTTTAAACTTACTATCATAGACACAACTACCGTATTGTGTGATTTTATCTTTAAAATTTAATCATATGTTAATAATATTATCTGGAAATTGATAATAATAAAAACATTGCTAGTTTAATATTCAATAGTTTGGCTCACAGGTGTATTGTTTAATAGTTCGTGTTTGAATGGTGGGATTATTGTACAGAAAAATCCGCTAGCCTTCATCAACGTAATATTTTAATATTTAAAAACATAATATGATACCACGTTCAGTAATAAGGGTAGTAAATTATCCCAGTCATTTCTAGATCAAACTGATCATTTTTTTTCTTTTAGTGAGTATGAATGATTTGATTTCAACTGTTATGCTTTTTTCGTGTTTGAAATATCAAATTTATTTATGTGAGGCAAAATTATTGAGAAGAATTCACGTCGCTGAACGCACTACACCATTTTTATGTTTTATTAAATTTAGCGCAATTGTCAATCAAATGGCGGATATTCACGAGGCAATCAGTGGCTTTAAATACTTGCCTACGTAGTGTTGCTAATGACGAATAATGTTTGTATCAAAATAATTTGTCTGAATATTGTCACTCAATAGCGGATACACGGCAATTTAATAGACTGTAACCGTTCCGTGAAAAGCTTTGAAGAAATAACATGTTCAATCCAAGCGAAAAGAGCTTTCACCGACTTCAAAATAAAGCACAATGCAGACCTCAGATTGCGAGCGAGCAATTAGACGCATAATTAACGTACGTTCGCCTGCCTTTATATCCATATTCTAATTATATATATTTTTTTCGTTACATTCAAAAATAATTATTACGTCGAGGCTTTCAAAAGATTCTTTGATCGAATTGACGGACGTTTCTAAAAATAAAATTATTCGTTTTTATTAAATGACATACATACTCGTGATAAAGATTCTAAATAATTATTTTCAACAATCGGTAAATACGAATATTTCTTTTCTACAAATTTGATATAAGATATAACAACTAGGGCTTGTTGGTTTTCAAAAACCTGTTTTTTACCTAAATTTTTGACATTTGAAAACCGGTTTTTGAACTTCGTAACCGGTTTTGCCGAATTTTCCATAAACGAGTCTATAAACAAAAGTACAGAAAATTTGGATCTTTTATTTGATGGCTTGAAGACCATATGCCCGACATCATTACCCAGCGAAAGGGTATTTTCGATATCAGGAAATTTTGTTATAAACGATCAGTGGACGCTTTGTGTTTCCTTAAATCATATTTTTTGAAGATTAACACCAAATATTTTTTTGTTTTTGTATAAGCCCTAATAACAACATATTATTTTAAAACATTCGTATGAACGTAAATCGTCATGAATGACGAATGAGTGTAAAGACGTTTCATTGAAGATGTCGCCAAGCTTTGTTATTTGTTCGGAAGTTGACTGAAAAACTGTCGGAAACAATTATCATGTCAGCGTGTGTATCTGAGAGACACACATCCGAAATATAAAAAAAATATTTTCTGTGTCCTGTTGTGTATCCATCAGTTTATATTAGAGCTGTTTTTGAATAGCTTAATGAAAGAGACGTAATTTGTGATGCATCTCTTTTTATTTTGCATCAAACAGTATTCTTTCTTACGTTAGTTAACCTGTCATCACTGCGTATAGAAGTTGTCACCCAAAAACATCTGGCGTTTGATTTCAAACGAACCGACTGCTAATAGAGTTCTTCTTTACATTTGAATGATAAAAATCAGTTTATGATTGTTCTATACTTATATTTGGTTTTAATTTAATGTTGATAACATTGCAATTGTGACGCAAAATGAAACCTTTTTAAAATAGATATCAAAACAATCTTAATTTAATTTACAGTTAGTAAGCTGTTTTTGATTATCTCATAACGTGTGATTTATATGTTCATATCTGCAATTAATTTATTTTTATTTTGTATTCATGTTCGCTCCCAATGTGGAGCATATGGCCTCCTAATGGAGGTTTCTCATTTTTTTTTTCTACGACAAATGTTTGTTAATCAGCCGCTCAACCTCTCTCTTCCAAAGCGAGTAATAGAGATATAAGTCATTTACTAATCGCTCTCTTTACACCCAGTTATTTAAGGATCGGAGAATGTAGGAGGGATTTTTTTATAGACATCACAAACATCCATGCCTTCGAACGGAAATCGATAAATCAATCGAAAAATGCTGTTCGTAATAGAACTCGAACCCTTGAGATCCAGCACTGAAGCCCACAACTCTAACCGCTTCGCCGTAGGTCCCGACACTTTACTTTATACCCCCTTTTTTAGAAGGTTTTTTAAATCAATATATTTATTTTCAATTTGATACACATTTATGAACAAATAATCGAATTAAACCGAAATCACCAATAGATACATATATCGATAGTGTACATTTATCAAAAGATACATACATATATATCTATACAGTGGCGGATTAAGCACATGGGAGGCCCGAGGCGCAATCAAATTTGGAGGCCCTGTTTGATAAGAACGTCAGAAAATTCCATGAAAAATATTAAAAACCTGAACAAAAAGTATATGGATTGTATAATATAAGCCATTTTTGAGGCCCTTAAAATTCGGAGGCCCCGAGCGCGTGCTTCATCCGCCTATAGGATAATCCGCCACTGTATCTATACATAGATACATTTATCAATAGATACATATATCGATAGTGTACATTTTTTTATTTTATTCGTATTTTTGTAGAACGATTTTAACTTTACAAAACACGCATATTAGACATAAAAAATAATTTTAAAAAACGACATATTACTATCTAGCTTGACACTAGAAAACCCTACGCATTCTTTCTACCAATTTACTTAATATATAAAACAAAGCTTATGAAAATATAAAATTGTGTTTATTGATTCAAAAAATAAATTTAAAAAAAAATCATATCCATGCCCTTTGTGTAACATTGAATAATTCAGTAATAGTAGATAATGTTAATTATAACATAGTCTCATCGTCTCCTAATTACACGCTTCTGACATTATCCTTTTCATATCCCTCCTAACGACCAAAAATAACAACGCTATGAATCAGTCTTCACTAGCCGTCCTGTGATCATTACATGGTTGAAATAATACCGAGGCGTTTTGGTCGACAACTTACAGCAGTCTGCTCAGAAATGCTACGCTTCTTCCTCGTTTGGGTGAACCCACATTTAACAATAGGGCTCCTTGATACTTATACTGGATACTTCAAGAAAGTTTTTAATGCCGTACACGATTATGAAATCAAAATTAGTTATGTGATTTATCGTATGTTAGCGATATAATTGACATAATACAAATGTTACGAAACTGTAATAATTCACACATACAATATTTAGACACATCCGTTAGTGAAAGCACCACTACGTGTATGTTATGTTATAAATTTTAAAAAAAATCATGCAGTCAAAAATAGTTATTGACTGCATAAAATAAATGAACCATTGAAGATATATTTTTTTTCACTACCACTAATAAATATACTAAAATTAGATAGCATTCAAATTTACTAAAAAAAATAAAGTTGTAAAAAATGTTAGGTTTCTTCATGTAAAACAGATTTGAGTGTCATTTTGTCTATTAGTCTTTTCGCCAAAAATTATTTTTTGACAAATCGTTTTCAATGCTAATATACATTGATTAAATTGACATTTTCTTGGTAGAACTCCATTTTAATACGGTAAAAAATTGCAAAGTATTTAGTAATACAAAAAAAAGATGGCATACGCCTAGGCATAGGCATACGCCGAAATAGCTATCAACTGATTAAAAAAAATGTAGAACAAAATACTTTGCTATTGCAAAGATAAATATTCAACATAATTAATATATGAAATAAGGAGGGGCTAAAAAAAAGTACTTCACCTGCCTTTCCTCTACTTACGCATTGTGGATATACTACACTAAAAGTTATTTTATATAAATGTACGAATATTTAAAAAAAAAAATTAAACAAGTTGGAATGCATTAATTTTACCATGGTTTTTTTTATAAAACTATAGTAATCATTCCATGGACATATTTAAAAACGGGCAAATAGGCTTATATTATTCTAAAGCTATCCCACGTAGTTGAAGTCAGTTACATTAAGCGGTTATTAAAATTATTATGATATTCATAGTACATATTAACGAATTAAATTTTATTGCGTATGACAAATTGTTATTACTTTAGTTGACAGATCAAAGCATTAGACACAAAATTTATTCAAACATTTTGAACACAAAATTATCATTACTGCAGATATACGACGGTCAGTTTTTGTACATGTCAACTAAAATTCTTTGAATTGAATATCTGTACTGGATGTAATTTATTTACAGTCAATCTTTTTTGATTTTATTTATATGAAAACATGGCACTGAAAATACTTTCACGACAAAGAGCCGCTTTTTTAATACAGTTATGTCTCATTTTAATGTTATGGAACAAATCGGATAATAATATACGAATGATTCAAAGAGTAAAATATTTCTTTAAAAAAAAACTTACTAAAGACATATAGGCTAGTTATGTTATTGCTAAAAAAATGGTTTTATGCACCCTTTCAATTATTGAAAACGTCAAATGATAAAAATTCTTTTCTCTTTTTTTTATTATATTCGTTCTATATGTAGAGCATATAGTCGCCACGAGGCACCTCCATGTTTTCCTGTATCCCGCCAATACCTTTGCTTTCTTCCATGACATGCCAGCATCTTTCAGTTCCAGAAAGCAAATAAGTAAGAGATGTGTTCATTGTTCGAAAAATGGATCTAGGTGGTATGTTATGTAAAAAGTATTTTCTTAGAAATGCATTTAGGCATAATTCTGGAAACAGAAAAAGATTTCGTTAATTTAACCGACAGTTATTCAACGGAAATTAGCAATGCAGATTTGACGGATCTTGTAGATCAGAAAAATTGAGATTCTTTTTCGAAACAAACAGCAAGACAGCAGATTGAAACCAAGAAGGCTGATAAAAAATAATATGATAGTGATTGGATTAGCTTAGAGGTTAAATCATGACCCTAATTCCAAACGATTTACGAAAGTGTCAAAAGCAGTGAATGATGGTATTGCACCCTGTACACAAAAGAAAAAAGGTAGAAGGCAAACACTTCTAGACCAGTAATTTAATAAGAATTATATACATATCTGAATTAATAACAAATTCTTTTACGTTTTGGATGTATGTATGAATGCTTATTATTTATTTACAATTATCCACTAAAATTAAATTTTAAGTTTTATTCGATCTACGCGATTTTTCAATATATGTGAAAACCTTCGGAACGAATTAATCATGTAAGTCGAGGACTTCTGTATTTATGAATATTTATTTATTTTAAATAATAAAATATATTTTTCACTACTGTAATACAAATATACCCGAAATATTTTAAACGAGATCATCTGGAGGAGAAGAAATATCAGAAGCACCCATGTCTATGATCTAAAATTGTAATTGAAAAAAACTAAAATTGATATTGACTTAAATTGGACTGTGGGGATTGATTGAGCTCATACCATATGGATCTCTAGGCGAATTCTCTTACCAACTAGGTCACAGAGGGCGACAATATTAAATCTTGGACTAATTTTACATATTAACAAAAGATAAGTTTTATGCAAAGATTGAAACGCAAGAAATGATGTATTCGTCCAGTACTGCGATCCCAGTTTTATGTATTGTTATTTTTTTGGTCATTACCAATTATTTTTGTAATGCCAGTTATTTTATATTCGTACAGTATTGCAATAAATTAGCTAAGATTTTTTGTTATGTATTCTTATCGGACCAGTTTTACATCTGGACTTAAATAAAAAAATTATAATTTGCATTTGTAAATTCGTGCATTTTTGAGGATTTTTTTGTCTTAGATGAAGTGAAGTATATCTCTTAACCTTCAATCAAATCAATAATAATCACGATTTCTCATCCAAAGAACCAATCTCTATTGCCCAAGTCTCTTTTTAACATAAAGTATATTAAGACTCGTGAAGTTTATTCATCGAAGGGATGCAGTACTCTTCCTTATTAAGAGAGTTTTTCAGTTTATCATTGTTGGAAAAATGAAACTCAAACTTTTTTTGACGAAAATAAGCTCAAGAAATAATCATTGTTTGGAATAAAAACGAAAAACAGTTATTTATACGTGAGATTTATTAAATATTGTTTGATTGAATTTTATAGAAGGAAATGTGAGATCATATTCAATAAACAGCTATCTCAAAAATATTGAAAATTTAGCTACCTAGTAGTATTATATTGATTTGGCGATATTATTTAGTTATTCATTAAAAACTAGTCTTAAAGTATCTTTCAATACTTTTATTTTACTTTCAGTTCGTGGTTTATTGTATTATTAACATATGTGACCATGTGCAAAAAATCATTATTTATAATAATATGTAATACGGACAAAATCTTGAATCAAAACCTACGTTTGATAATATATCATTTAAATGTGAAATTTTATCCATTTAAACATTTCAAGCATAAATAGAGACAGCATAATCCATTAGCGCATTTAATGACTGTATGAATAAAAATTCCTATATTTTTTTTATTTATCTTTTCGCTTTCATGTCAAATTCAATTATGCTTAGCGAAGTAATCCAATTTGATAATAATATAAATAACGCAATAAAATAGAACACAAAACGGTTCTGAAATTTATGACACGGCTTAGCAAAATAGGCACAGAGCTTAATTTCATTAAACTTTTATTATAATGCACATCGTTTTTCGAATATTTCAGAAAAAAATCTGTGCGGTGCATTGAAAAATAATGTTACAGGGGCATAAAAACTACTCATTGTTTTTATTTGATAATTTATTATCAACAGTCATAAATCGATCCACTGTTATTCGAAAACGTTTTATGATGCCTTCACAATTATCCTTAGATATTTCACGTCTGCTGAATTTTAGTAATCATTTGAAATCTAGGTTAAATTTTAGTATTTTTTTCGAATACTGATTTATTTTAGATTTTGTTCAACTTATTATATGATAATATGTTCTTTTTGAAATACGAAAAGTTAATTAAAAATTTAGCTTTAATCTAAAATATTTCTGAGTTACTCATGTCCTTATAATTACAATTTTTTAATATCATACACATATCATAACAATACATTAAATCTTGTTAAGAAAATTTTGAGTTTTGCCAGTCTTCGGTATAAATCTCCTAATAACTAAATTATCTCCACACATAAAAAAATTACAATAAAAATATTCATTCAATGAAAGACTTACGAGTGTTAAATTTTGAAATTAATTTTGCTTTACATCTTTAAGCAACTAGCTATCAAAGTTCTTAATGATAATATAAGTAAAGCACGCCAGTGTAGAAAATTCCTGTGACTTGGAAAGCTTCCAGTGATGTTACAGTCTTTTGTTGGAATATAATTTATTGGTCGTGAACAACTGATAGCTGTATCGTTTTATTTAATTAAAAAAACTAATTTTCTGATGATTTCTTTGACGCCAAACTTCAAAAGATTTTTTTGCTAGGGAAGAAAATATTTTTAAATTAACGCTTCGTTATAAAATTAGATATTAGTGTTTTTTAAAAGAAAAAATGTTTGTTGATAAAATGTGGTTTAACTGATATTTTTTTGTATTGTGAGATAAATATTTAATCATATAACATTTGACGAAGTTCGACGTTTTTTGTTGAAGTAAGTGTAAAAATTAGTATTAGATATTTTCACTTCCACCACACTCGTAGCGTGTCAAAAACTTTGAGTCTAAATTTATTCACTACTCACAAGGTAATACAAATTTCATTATATACTAAATACTGTAAGATTTTTTCTTAAAGTAGTTGATTTGTTTCGGGAAGCGAGTGAGCATTTTCAACAAATGAAATTAATTAATTGTTATTCATTAAAGTGGAATATTCTTACTCGCTGATCGAAAACGGTATTAATCGCATTATGGCAAAGTGGTATAAAAAATAAATATAGATATAATTTTTATAAATAAAATGCAGCTTAGAGTTATTAACGATCATAGCAAAAATTAGAATATTTACATCACAGAAGCGTGAAATAATTTAAGAAACATAAAAGAAATAAAAGGTAATTTTGTTTGTTTACTCAGTACTGTAAATGATTTGTACAGTCCCGACACCAAAAATTGTTGAATTGTATATTGTAAAAAGTTTTGTATGCGAATTAATATGAAAAATTGTTGTAAAGAAATGACCCATTCACTGCGGCTAATGCGAAACGATTTTCTAATTTAGTCTCTCGGTCGTAAATCATACACACTTCGGTTAACACGTTAAGTGCTCAAGTAAACTCCGACATTGATATTTTAATACTGCTAAATTGGTAAACGGCAACAAAGTTCTTAAAAAGTCAATATACACATGTGCTATTTTTGTTACATTCATAATATTATTAATATTACATAACGTTACCATGTTATACAAATTAATTTTAAACAATATTATAAAACAAGTAGTAATCTTTATTTAGGTATTGCTGAGAAGTGATTGGATTAGAATTAACGCTACAAACTCAGTTCGGTTTGTATCGCAGACGTGATATATTTTATTAAAATGTCGCTGCGCATCAAAGTATTCTGCTGGAACGTAGGCATCAATCAATAACTACAAAGAGTCATTGTTTTTTTTCTTATTTGTTTTTTAAATAATTACAAATAATTCGGTTGTTATCAGCATCTTGCTAATGTACTTCAAATGAATATTTTTATTCGAGTATTAAAAAATGACCAGACATTATAGTATATTTTTCAATACTTTATCATCACTCCGGAAAAAAAGTATAAATTAAGCGTATCGTAATTGAATACGCGTTAAATTTCCAACGCATTGGCTTACTTTTACTCAGTCCATCTTCTACTGATTTGTCACAGGAGGAAGCTCAAAGGATAATTGAATTCTTACTAGAGGGCTTTCTACGTCGCTTCCTTTTAGACTTTATCCCGTTTAAAAGGATGCTGCAAGATATAAACTGTTTGCCAAAAGAAGTCACTTACATAATGAGATGGATTACATATTATACAACATATTTTCAACACAATATTTATTTTTTTATTATTTAGATTTTAGTTACCACTTTTGTATTTTTTTTCGTTTGCCTGTTGTGTTTTATAGTGCTAAAAACCAAATAAATCTTAAAAGATATTTGGATATACTAATAAAACACGTATAAACTAAGGTGAAGTTAATGTGTATTTTGAAATCGTAATTATTTATGATATAAATAATAGCAGGAGATTTCAGATAAAATGTAGATGGGTGTTTTTAAGGAAATAAATTTAAAATTCATACATTTATGTCAGTCTTTTGATTTTATAACTTCAATTTAGCGCTGTATGGTTGCCTTACTTACACTTTTTCACTTGAAAATATTATATTTGATTTTTGTTTTCTATTGATAGGCATATGTATCTATGGTGTTTTAACATGACTTAGTGATAAACTCGTATGTAGTATTTTTTAAACGTTTTTTTGTTTCATTGCGGGAATTCATTTTCAATATAAAACTAAAATTTAAACTTTTTGGAAACTACAAATTTATCAATTTTTCTTTTTCCTAAATTCACTTATCTATCCATGGACTATTGAATTGAAACACGTGTTATGATTTAAATTAAAGTAGAATTCAATATGCCTTCACAGCGAGCACAAATAATATTATATACAAAAATATAAAATTAAAAACATTACTAATTCCGCTTGAAGTTTGAAATGTTTTCAGTGCCTACTAGTGTGGTGCCGCTTCCATCCAAAAGTAGGCAACGGCCATCCACATTTAATGTTCTGTTTCAAGAAAGAGCTCGGGCTCAACTGTGTACTTTGATGGATTTTGCTCTCAACAATTCATTATTTTAATTTATGAAAGTCATAATGCATTATAAGTAGTAATTAGTATATTAATTGAGCACAGATTTTTAATGTTCGTTACACCTAAAACGTCGTTGAACATTTTAACTCAATACAAATTTTCCATCAATAATTTATATCCTAGTAATACTTTATAATTTATGGAACACTCGAATTTAATTAATCGAATCATTCTAAATCATTTGAATATTTTTGATGATTGGTATATTAATCGGTCCGTTTCAACATATTAAATTTGGTTTATATACAAATTTAAGAAATGCTGAATGAAAAGAAATGGTATTTGTAATTTCAAAATGACCTAAGACATGTTCAACAACAAAATAAAAAATATTCACTTCGGAAAACATTATCGGAAAAAGCACGAGCAAACAATTATTTCTGGCATTAAATGATAAAATTTGTTTTTTAATAGAGAACAAGACGTTTTCAATCCTTGAAAATCTTTTAAGCAGTGCTCAATAAAATTCAGTATTCCATTGTATGGGCCCAATAAAATATACGGTGCTGTTTTCATTAACTGTGGTGCCGGGTTCCAGAGACCGGCTTTTATCTTACTTATCAATATAAAAAATATAAATAATGTCACTTAGTTGAACAAATTAATTATCTTTTTGAATTACTTCGCTCTTTTGAATTTTATTTTAGCACAAAAAATACGTTTAACTATTTCCAGCCCTGAAGGCAAACGATACGGCTGCTATAGACTAGCAGATATACCACCATAGTGGAAGGCAATTTAAGATTACAGCGAGGAGGCGATGTTCTCAATTATACGGCGTATTGATCAAGACCATTTGGAGTGTTTAAGTGGATATTTTGCACACCGATTACTATTATCAGAACGGCTTGAATATATATTCCGGTAAGGAACAGCTTAACAAGATTTTTATTAAAAAACATTCCAAGGTTAGCAGCAACTTCTCGTAATATTTCAATTATTATTTCAATGAAATTTCTTACTTCTTATTGCTATTATCAAAGATTTTATTCTGACGAGTGCTGCATCTTTACATTTATGTCCAACTTGACACTATCCACCTATGAAGCCGACCAGGACTTAGTTTTCCTTAAAGTTTTCTGAATATAAGTTAATTTATATACGAAACTCATGCTTTATCAGTGACACACAATCAATTTAATAGTACAGCCAATTTATCAATTTCTATTGATTGATAAGCCTCTCCCGACTCCAGAAAAAAAAAATATTTTAACTTAGATATTGTATTCCAGACTTCATCTACTTTGCATTGCTTTCGTAAGTAATATGATAATTGCTTGCATTATTTTTACTTTATTTGAAACATATTTATACACATATATACTGAAAATTTTGATATGTGACTGATTCGCACATTTTTTATTTTAATTAAGTGGTAATTTTTGCAAAAGTATCGACGATATTTAATATTTCAAGAAATATTCTTTGGCAAATCGAAGACACTTTTCATACCTCTTCTCAATGATTTCATACAGCACCCACCCAAGAGTGAATTGGTCCCGCGGACGCTAAATCTATTTCACGCATCGACACCCACAGTTGGGTCACCCCCTCGTATCTACCACCCCCTAGCCCCAAAGCCAAGCCACCCTCTCAATAAAATTCCCAGCCCCCGAAATAACATCCTATTGCGTTGAGGAGTCTTCGACTTCAGAATAATTTGAATATAAGATATTATGACACCATAAACACTAATCGAATGAACGCTTGCATGGAAAATTATCTGTAGCTATCGAAAATATTCGAGAAATTTGTGAATTAAAAATATTTTTTCTACATAATAAAACAGTGTTCTGATGTGGGTGCGTGAAAATTTCACTTAATATAACATTGTTAAGTTCAAAAAACTAAGGAATAATATACATAACACAGCTTAAAATGAACATGGTTTGTTTTGCTCAGCTTGTGATTGCTTTAAATTATTGTTATATTAAGTTATCAAACACATTAAATTCGTAAATTATTACAATATCTAAAAAATCTATCGAGCAACCATTAACGGTAAACAAAATAACACTTCACACATTTATAGAATTATAATAATATATCCTGATCATCACAAAGCAGAACGAAGTATGACAGTAGAACAACGTATTTCACTGCATGTACAGGTATAATACCAAATAATACTACAATATATTCTACAAAAGTTTAGTAACAACAATATTTTAAAGCTGAATCATTAGTGTCTCTAACCACATAGTCTATTAAACAATGGCCATGAGTAAGAGCAGTAGAGGTAAGTTTACCGATCTCTCATAATATAATCGATTGACTAAATATTTATCATATAGCAAAACATCACTTTTTCTTAATAATATTAACAATAAGATTTACAATCGACTTTTGAATAGATTCTTTTATATATTTATTTCATCTTCAATATGAATATCGACCAAAACATACTAGTAGTTATATATAGCTAAATGAGCTGTCAGCATTTATTAAATACATAATGAAGAAGTCTAAATAACTTTGGGTGTTTTATGGATATCACCGTTAGATTCTTTTGGCTTTAATTTATATTATTGTATCAAAAAATAAAGAAATTAGAATTCTTTTATCGGTGAATTAAGGATCTCGTTCCGGTAGTCACTTACGTTGGCCACTCCTGAAGCGTCCTTGCGAAAAGTTTTTTAAATGGATATTACGACAACATAAAAGGTTCATTCGATCATGTGACAGTTTTAAATTGAACCGGATTAGCAACGGACGCGGGGGAGACTGCGAGCATCATTTCAATGAGACGGAATATTTAGAAAGCTTAATTTTATCGGTCAGCGAAAATCAATAGACTGGGAGTTTTCTTTTGTTATATTTAATGTTATGAACTACAGATTTATTTTAATAAATGTTACGTTATTTAATTGTGAAAACAATTTAAAAAAAAAAGTACATATTTCGATATCAGATGTAGAATTTAACAAATTTACCTCACCTTCATCAATCGCGTTATACTTCCAAATAAAAAGAGTTTATCTTCTTCTGAGGGCTTCATTTAAAGATTTATTCGTTTTTTATGATGCAAAATTTATGTGATTCAATTATTATTACATTTTTCTTTTTTAGCAATTAATAGCATTAATATTCCAGTTATTGGGTAGTTAGATGCTTAGCTTCTTTGAGAAAAATCTTTAGACTTCACACATAATGAAAATTTGATGTGAAAATAAATTTCTTCAGCGAGGATAAACCAACATAAAATATAAACAACCAATCTATATTTATGGTGGCACGTTCAATCCTAATTATTTTACTTTTATATACTTGAAGATACTGTGATATATTGCAATTAACATTCGTTTATTTTATTTTAAACATTTACTTTCTTTTCTTTGTAATGAACACATAACATACTTTTTTCAAGTAATATGTTAATAATAATGTATTTACTGATTACAGGTTAACAAAAACTGTTTTTTTATGAAGACAAAGTGAATTTTTTTATGCTGATGTTTTTGTTTTTTCGGCAATAAAACTTCATATGCATTAATATTATCAAATTCCCTTATATTAATATAGCAGATTTTTTAAAATATAAAAACAGTAAAACCCCGATTCATCGTATTTAAGAATAAACTAAAAACCATTAATGCGAGAAAACGATGAATACAAGAATGATACATCGGGGATCCACTGCTATGAAGTTTTATTATGCATTAACACAATCATACTATTAACTATATCAATATTCTTATTCTTGGATCCACTTAGCTAACCTTAGCTAAATGTTTTAGGTTTTTGTACTCTACTCTTCTGTACTTCAACCGAGAAAAAAACTGTCTACGGAATATATATTTTGTCGTTATAATTTTATTTAAATTTCCACCACTTTTTTGTTTTGTTTGTAAAAAAAGGACTGGCTGCTGATAAGGAACAACTCAATTATATTTTATCCGCGATTTATTATTGTAGGGTGCTAGACAAGAATTATAGGATTAATAAAATGATTGTGAAAACAAACTGTCATCAACATGGGTGATTAAGATAACATTGAAGTGGTTGCAGAATAGTGATGGGAAGAGATTTAATCTTAAAAGTGTGGCATCCCTGAATAATAATCATTATTAGGGGCGGCCTTTTATCATTGCACCTATTCTTTTGTTCGTCACCCTCTAATTCTGTTCAGACGGCTTGTTTATTCTATACAATGACACACTTATAAACATTAAGTTTCTTTTTAATTAATTTTCTACAAAAAAGAAATTAAAATTTTAACATTTTCATTTGATGTACGTTCAGTCATTTTCAGCAGTTTGAAAAATCGATTTTTTTAAGCTCACAAACAGTCTTAGTTGTGCATTGTTTTCGAAAATATGTATTTTGTGTGTGTATAAGAGCTTTTCTTAAATATAAGAAAATAGTTTTTAATAATTATGAAATTCACAAATTATTATTAAACATTACGTAAAATACCACGTAGGTATATCGCAGGAAGTAAATTATAGTATAAAAAAGCGAATCGATGCTTTAAGAGGAACTCTAAAATAAAATTAACAAGCAACCTTACGATACAAAATTCATGCATCTGGTTTCGAAATACTTTTTAAATTGAAGCAAACTCTTGATTTTTTTTCCGCACACCTACAATCAGTACCCGTTAGTGGTTTTCTTTATTTTTTTCTCCATTTAACGCTTTCTGATGGCATAGGCTGTACTAAACTAGAATACATGCGAAAAACAAATATATATAAAGACTCTGTAACCATCCCAAAAATATATTCATAAAACTGAATCCGTTTTACAAGCTCCATATATGTATGATTAGAAGGTTCAGATAAGAAGGAAAAAATAGATCCTTAAAATCTTTCTTAGCAATTTTTTAATAAATATTTGATGAAAAAACACTTAAGCTCTGTTGCTATTCATATTATTAGATGGAATATGTCGTTAATTAACAGAATCAAAAACACAAAAAATAGTAATCTATATTAATTTATTGTTTAGTAATTTAATAAGAAAATAATCAGTATTTTAATTATAAAATGATTAGTATAAAATTTGGTCAAGAGCCGTGATTATAAAAAAATATTAGGCTAGGTTAGGTTAAGTTTTATTGTCAACATAATACTAGCTTTGAGTATAAAATACATGTGAACATCAAAAACACTAGTTATTCTGTTTAACAACTGACTTGATCATATCAAATACAGTCGAACAGTTGATTTAAATACTGACCAGATAAAGTAATTATCCGAATCAGTTTCTTTCAACTACGCGTTAATATAATTTGACTA
Organism: Himalopsyche anomala; assembly: GCA_031772345.1. Classification (NCBI taxonomy): domain Eukaryota; kingdom Metazoa; phylum Arthropoda; class Insecta; order Trichoptera; family Rhyacophilidae; genus Himalopsyche; species Himalopsyche anomala. The sequence goes on from CM062823.1 coordinate 16,067,190, forward strand.
ACGTATTTTTTATGCGACGCAAGTATTCGATTTTTTTTTTTTTGTTAAATGCCAACATAATTGATAACACAGTTGCAATAAACCAGTAGCACCAAATGCATTGAGAATAAAACAGAATGATATTAATGCAACATGACCGATCACAACTACCCTCTATTGTGCTCCATTCCCCAACTAGTATAATTATAATACCAATCGTATCGAATCAGTGAGTATAATTATTTTATTTGTATCGCAAGTGAGCCGTTTTGGGAATAAGCACAATAAATTGGGGTCGCTACTGTATGACTACAGCATGTGCTATATACAAAATTCCTTTTTATAAACCATGTTCACACTTATGGATTCCTTATGAAACATCTTACCAGATTTTTTTTAATGCGAATTGGTTTTATTCTGATATAAAATCGCGAAGGCGCTGTGTAGTGGCTATATGCGCTGCATAAGAAGCAAATATGGTTATAAAAGAAAATGTCTGAAATTCAGTCGCTAAAAATCTCTTTTAAAGATGATAAATATATAAAATTATTATGAAAAGGGTATAGTAGTAATGTCATGACTCCGTTTTCAAAATGGAAAGATGAAATACAAAAATTACACACTCATAAGAGAGCTCTAAAAACAATGACGAAAGTCTCCATGATTTATCTTAAATGAGTTAGAAATGTCATCGTGTAAAGTTAGCAATTTCGCATCTAGTATTAAAGTATAGTTTCAAAAAATAAGACTCAAACATGTACATTTAAAAAGAATTTCAATCTAGTTTGTAACATATAAAAAGCGGCAGTTTACATAGTCGTGTATAGCAAACGCGGCAGTTATTAAACGGATTTCACAAGAACATATAAATTCTGTTAAAATAGCAAATTTTATATATCAGAAATTTCACGTATAAAAAATTTAGAATTATGAAAACTGTCGCTATTGTTTCCCAAACCTTCATTTATGTGTCTTTTAAAAATCCATTTAACGGTTAAAAAATGACGTATGAAGATATCCGAAAATTCTAACGGATTGGAAACTGTGGTCACCAAAACCGATTAGGATGAAAGTCCAAAAGTGTTGACTGTTCGATTGTAGTACTAGTCATTCATAACTGTTAGAAAATATTTGTAAATATTGAACACAATTAAAAAAGTATTTAGTTATGTATACTTTTATTTAACACACAATGAAACAATATATCGTTCAAATTTTTCAAAAATTATATCTGTTAGTCTAAATCTGTTTTAAATCTAAAAATATTTAAATATTGTTTTTTTTGCATATTATAATAAAGCAGTGTGGAGACATTATTTAAAATAAATATGACAGTTTTTTTATAAATAATATAACATTACTTTATAAATACTCTGTATCTATTATTTAGGGGTGTTACACAATGGGTGTGTGTTGCCATTTTTCTATTCTAAAGACCGTCGTTAACTTGCGCAAAATGTTTGTATAATTCGATTTGATTATTGCAGGGGTGGGAAGAGGAAGACGCCCGACCGCGGGCCACGTGCAATCTACCCCTGCTTTATCGCCTGTCATTAAATCACTAAATGTTTTAAACAGGAAAATATATTGTAATCGATTATGTCAAGTTCAAACATGCAAAGTTAAAATCCATATTAGAATGGACACGTTTATTATTATATTTATCAACTATTCCAGTTCATCTGTTTTCTAACTTTTGAAAGTCACTTTTACTCCGTATTCCAAATAAAGTAAACCATGCGAACTAATATGGTGCATGAGATGGTGCATACATATCCCACAATAGAACATTATAGATAGCACTTTGTATTTAGTGAAGATTAGTTTTAAGATAAACATTATACTCGTCAAAAATTATATTTATAAACCAAATGGGAATTATAAGCACATAACGCAAGCTCGTCGACAAACTGATTTTTTAAGTAATCATTAATTTGATCATATTTCATTTCTTGCTAGCATAATATTGTATATTTTATTATGTACTCGACGTTTGAAAAATGTATTAAAAAAAGCAGTTTTATTACCTTGTTGATAAAAGGCTCTGCTGTTCAAACAAGTGTTAAGGGCTACCAATACCCTCGGTGTATAAATTATTATTTGTATCGTATTAATTTATTGCAATTTAAGAGGGTGTCGCCTTTATATCCTCTTTTTGTAATAAAACATGCCAAAGGCGGCACATATCCTAACATTATTTAATTTCTAATTGAACATAAAATTTTAACTAACCTTCAACGTTATAAAAGTATTTATCTTAAATTGGAATATATCAACGAATATAGCAATAGTCTTGTTTTAATTTTGTTTTTAATTTTTTTATGAGTGAGCATTTCAATACGTACCAAAATTAAATATGCTGCTATATATATTAACTATGTCACAAAAATAATTTTTGTTCTACTCTTGATGCAATCTACTATCGATTATTAATGAAACAATTGCAGTAAGCCATTCGGCTTAAAACGGGATTTGTAACAACAATTCTTCAGTTTTATCGCAGTTTTCAACCCAAACAATATTATGTATCTTTAGTCTTGGGCCAGAACCAATACCCACCAGAGCAAAGTTTTTCACCTTCTTAGTGAAGATTTGTTGTGTTAAGTGCAAACAGGAAAACTTTAATAGAACAAAGCAATTATATCACGGAAGACAGTCTTGGTAAGAGAAAAGCTAAGGTTCTTTTTGTGAAATTTTGGTCACTACACTTAGTCATTTTTTACTAATTCCACATAACTTTCGCTCACCGTGAGCATTTGATATCAACATCATCTGATAAGCGGGTAAAACTGATCTTATATATGCCATTATAAAACATTGGCTAGTGAAAATGAACACTGTTTCGGAATGGAGCTAGGTTTCAGTATCTAATCCAGGGGTGGGGAACCTTTTCTTCTCTAAAAACCGCATTCATTTTTCTGATTTGACACGATGGCCGCAGTAAACATTGACTAGGGAATTTTTGACCAATTTCATGCCAATTTCTCAAGCCCAGAAATCTGCGGATTTGCCAAAATTACCAGCGTGGGACCTTTTTTTAGGTCTTTTAAGGATTTTGACATCGAAAATCCCAAGAATTTACGAAATTACAAAAAATTACAGAATTATATAATTGGCCAGAAGGCCGCACCAGAGTAGCCAAAAGGCCGCTGGTTCCCCGCGCCTAATCTAATCTATCAAATTAATATGAAACTTTTGCAATAATCATACAATTTAGACTTTATTTTAATAATCTAAGTAATTGTAAAATATCCTTAAAAAAATTATGCATATTTCATAAAGTTACCACAACAATATCAATTTCGTTTTTTTTTAATAAAATAATGTTCCGGTAAAAAAAATCATGGGCTTCTTTTCTTAGTGGGTGTCTTATATAGTTGAACTTTGTATTATCGAAATCGTTATTAACAATTTTTCTAAATGCTTTTAAATAAACATTATTTTATGTTTCCACTTATAGTGTATAATACTACTGGGATATTAAAATAATAATTTGTAAAAAGCTTTAAAATATTGAAAATTAATTGTATTATTTAACAGTCCGCCAATGCTTTTGTCATATTCTATTGGTCGTAGAAAGTGTATAGTTTGCTAGTAACATCGTAACGAATCTCACTAAAGCCAAGGGTGGCAGCGTAACTGATCTGAACGTTTTCTTTTATTTTTTGAAAATGCTAACGTGACACTAACGATGGTTGTCCTTTCGCAAGAGGGTGATATCGGCATTTATGAAAGCTAACCACCCCAATTAGTTCGGATTGATATATTAAATAATTGGCCTTTTTGTGGCATGAAAATTATTCAACGTGATGGCAGAAATATTTCAATACAAGCGTGCTGGCATTCTACCAATTATTACACTGACTAAATATAATATTGTGATATACAAAATAAGTACGTAAAGTAATGTAATAAAACGAAAAAAAATATTATAGTTCATTATGCTTAAAGTAGGTATTTAATCTGAAAGACTATTTTCTTCTGATTTTTACGCGAGATATTACGATAAAACTTTCTGAATCCAATTTTAAAATTACATAATTACATATTTTATTTAATTGATACACTTTACACCAAGACGATATCAACAATATTGGCTAAAGATAACAAGGTCCTAAATTTCATTCTATTGGATCTATGAAAGTTCAAAAATCTAAAAATTAAGATTAAACAACAATTCACCAATACATGAATCTAAAGTTACCGTTAGAAATACTGTTTTCATTAGGTCTACTGTTTGTTTTCGTAGACGAGTAGTAAATTATTTCAGTGCCCTTCCGTCCTGTGTGATATGTATGCAATTATATGAATAATAAAACAAGCATTTCTGTGTTAGTTTTCATATCTTGCCATCCATATTCTTTTTGATTCAGAAAACAGTGTGTAGACAGAAGAATGTACAAACAGTTCTCGTCCAATCACATTTGCTGAGATTCTCATTTAAGATTTCATATCCTTCTTATTGAGAGTTTGTATGGGTTAAAAAAATTATTTAAAACAAAATGATAAAGACAAAAAATAGACATGAACATTTCGTAAATGGTCGCCTATCAAAATTCAATTAATTACCGACCCATTCCATTGGCAAATTATCGAACTGAATTAATCGGTGGAATCGTTTGACTGAATTAATCGACTATTTCGTTTGACTAAATTCTGTTAGAGCGTTAATTTAATTATGCTTGTTCTCAAAAACGAGGAGATACGCATTTTAATTTTCAATTCGTTTTTACCTGCAAAAAAATCTTCATGATCACAATAATTAGTAGGTAAAATATAACTCTTTAGTAACGCCAAAAATAAAAAAAATTGTGTAAGTTTTTTTTTTTAATTTGTTTCAGGGAAATATTTTTTTGATACTAAATTATTTCTTCTAGTATCGTAAATGTATCATCAACAGTTTGTTGAAAATTCAAAACATTCGATAATTATTAATATTCATTCCCAGGAAGAACGAAAAAAAATATAATTCAATATTAATTGTTTACAGATGATATGCAAATTCTTTTTTTACTATGCAATTCTTACCTTTATTTAGAAAAAATATATAACCGTGTCCGTTACCAATGTAGAATGAAGTATATTGGCTCTAATAAGGCGTTTCAAAAGAAGGTTTTAATGATAGATTGGGCTAACGTTAACGTTCAGCATCTTTCTTCAGAGAATATAAAGAAAGAAATATAGGTCACCGTTTTACGCTTTGAAAAATGTGGTTGGAAAGAGGTAATACATTAGACTCATCCGTGACTTTAGATACAAATATTTTAAGCGATTGATAAATATCTTTATGAATGTATCAATTGTAGGATTCGAGCCCTTGCTTGCAAAACTAAGTCAGGTGTATCCAATTTGTTATATCGGCTGAATGGCACAAATTCATGAATTTAAATATTATTTATGATAAATCCAATAAATTATTAAGGAAATTATCTTGATATATTTTTTGAATTAACTTGTACCATTTGGTTCAATTAAAATACTTTAAAATCTGAAGAAAAAAAAATGCCGAATCATTAAACAATATTGTAAATATATTATAAATGTTCATTTTTCACATCCCCTCATTATCTGGCGCAAGCATGTATCCTCTAAGTCAGTATACGATGTTTCTGCACCTGAAGAAGTTCAGGTGCCACGATTCACTTGGTTTAATCGTGAACAGCTGTGTGTCCCAAACAGTCCGCATTGACTTAAATGTGTCTCCAGCTTGTTCTAGGCGAATGGAAAGCTCCTTTTTTCTACTGCCTTTCGGAATATGTACGCCGAGGTAACTGAAGCTGTCAACACTCTTGATGATCTGTCCCGCGCTTTTCAGGGTCTAATCAGAGTCCTGACAGATACGAGTGCACATCTCATTGGTTTTACTTGAATTTAGGCTTAGAAAAACCTTACATGAGGCATTCAACTACAACCCTGTATAACTACAATAGTATAATATTAAAATACTCAAATACTTTTATATGTTAATATCTACATATATATTTCACGTACATTTAAAAAATAACGAGTCTTATTACTGTCAAAAAAAAAAATTCAATGAAAATTTGGAGCAGATTTTATAAAACCTAATCATCTTGACAAAAAAAAACATGAAATTATGAATTTATGAACATGATAATAATGCATCACAACAAATTTATATATTACTTTAGCGTAGATATTGCCATATGTGCGAACAGTTTGGTATTCATCAAATCCATAACAGATAACAATTTAATAAGCAAATTGCATTTTTGCGTTCAATTATTTCATTTGTCAGTTTTATTTTGAAATAAATAAAACACAGCAATTTTATATTGTTACATAACTCGATTTTCAAATATTTTATTTGCCTTTGAATTGAAGTAAATTCTTTATTTCAATTATTGTGTCATCGTATTTTTTCAAATAAGTTTACAGGATTTTTTATATTTAATTTATATTCAAATTAATATATTTATATTAGAAAATAATGAAATATTTTTATCTAATATAAAATTATCTAAAGATAAAATAAAAAGTTTAGATAAAATGTCCAACACAAAAACGCCTTGAAAAGATCTAGTTTGTGTCAATATGAAAATACATCAACAGTAAATAGGGCCCATTAGAGGTGAATTAAGCCAAGTGGTATTTTAGAAAAAAAAGAGATTCTTTGTAATATTGTACACGTCTTAAAGTATCGTAAAAGTTAAGTATTATCAGTTAATACACATTAAAATGTGTTATCTCCGTAAAACAAAAATATGTAATCCACCAAAACACCAAGTAAAGACGTAATTGTATTTAAAAGTCCAAGAAACAAGCGTTACCATTTTACTAGTTAGCTCACTTCATCTCTAACGGGTTCAGTTAGTATATTTGTGGATTTTTACAATTTTATAAATATAAAATCTTAATAAGGAAGTATAAATTTATACATCGCCTCTAATAGTAGGCATAGGCTTTAAACTTGGTTTATCGAAATCAAGTTTTTAAACGAAATTGAAATTATTTATTTATTCTATTCAATTAGAACTTTTTCATTCGATTATTTTTTGATAGCATAAAGAATAACGCGCATACACCGTTAACTAACAAAAATGTTGACTTTATTTAATTGGCATATCTGATTGAAAAAAAAAATATGTTCTAGCAAACCAACTGAATTTTTAACACATCCAACGTATAAGGTAGTAGTGACTAATATAATCGATCATGGAATCAAATATCTTCGTAATAAATTATCATAATCACTTGACGTTTCAGTGACAATTTGCACACCCCATCTTCCTGGTTGTATTGTTATAATTACTTCCCCTGGGAGGAAAACGAATGGAACCAGGAATACTTCATACGGAAGATTGATAAATCATAACAGGTGCGTGCGAGCACCAAACTAGTTCGGGTGGACATTATACGATAAATAACAGCCCGTAGACATGAAGGGTGGCTTTAGACATAAACAAATTTACATTATGCGTAAGCTGTGTCGTTACTGATTTGGTGGTATGCGAAAAATTGTACAAACAAAATGTTAAATTTTAGATTTAAAATCAATTAAATATCTTGCATATACCATTTTTCACAAATTTTAAAATTTATTAGCACAAAAATATCAATAAAAATATAACAATATTTTATGCACACCATTTCGACCATTCCATTTTTTCTCATACTTATTAATATTGAAATATTTTTATATTGTTGCTGTACAGCAGGCATGGGCAACTTTTCCTAGGTCTGGGGCCAAATTAGCATTCTGTCTCTGAGTCAAGGGCCGTACCAGATTATTAAACATAATAAAGTAATATTAAATTGAATAAAACACGTTGCTATTTCTTATATGGTGGTGATCATGAACTAGTACAGTGGAACTACTGCAACCGCCCGTGCCATCTCTTTTATTTAACTGGAACTATTAATTTCTCTCTCTATAACTTCGCCAAGATGAATCTGGGCCGGACAAAATAGCTTGGCGGGCCGGTGGTTGCCCATGTACGCTGTACAGCCTAGTGCAGGCGAAGGGAACCTGCGGTCTTTTGGCTACTCTGGTGAGGCCTTCTGGCCAATTCTGTAATTCTGTAAATTTGTATTAATTCCCAAGATTTTGGATTTGAAAATTCCTGAAAGACCTAAAAAAAAAGGTGCCACGCTGGTAATTTTTGAAAATCCGCAAGTTTCTGGGCTTTAGAAATTAGCATGAAATTGTTTCCGGCCAAAGATTCCCTAGTCAATGTTTACTGCGGACTTATGTCGAAGAAAAGGTTCCCCACCTATGGCCTAGTGATTAGAGTTTTTTTCCTAGCGATCAAATTAGTTTTTAGTAAAGTCCAAGCAATACCAATATCAAATTAAAATTTATTTATAACCTACATTTGAGATCGTAGGTGTTACATATAAGTAGATGTATTTTCTTCTCAAATTTATATCGATTAATTTACATTTTTTATAATATTAAGGCGTAATCTCAATTATCTGGTATAAAACAAAAATAAACTTTTCCTAAAATTTTAGAAATAGGCATATAAACAGTTGTAATATTATATCTCTTTGTTTTTTAGCGTTACACAACTTTATTTCGGCTATTTTTTGTTATACATTATGATTGAAGCTAGCGAATTACAATTAACGAAATTTGGGTTGTACTAAATTTACAATATATTAGGAAACCACAATCTTCCATACTTAAGGAATGGTTAAATTGTCAGGTTAGGAATATATATATGGGCTGATTCAATTGGTTTTCTTTTCATTTTTTTACGTGCGTGTATAAAACTCATCTATTTTTAACACAGAATAATGTTGGAATCGTAATGCGTTCACCACAGTTCAAAAAAAAATGTTTTTTATTCATTAACAAAACTGCCGGGGAATAGTAATTCTTGGCTAGAATTGGAAGATTTGAAGTGGTATCATTGGCGGATCCAAGGGGGGGGCCATGGGGGCCATGCCCCCTCCTTGGGAGAATTTATTTTCCATTTTTATAATTTATTAAAACTTTATTTTGAAATGGGCTCTTTAATTGTTTAGTTAACTATGTTTTATAGAATACATACTTACTTAATTATGTATTGACTATTTTTATATACCCCCAATCTTTCATATGATTTGATAAATCGGTTCCAAAAATCAAAATATTACGTAAAAAAGTATCAAAAATGTATGAAAAAAAAATTGTTTCTCATATTAGCGCAAAAAATATTTTTTTACGGTGCCGTCCAATAAAAATCGCGTAATTTAAAAATCGCGCAAAAAAAATCGCATAAAAAAAGGCTTTCATCTATTTTGTAATGTATTATTTATGTTAAAAATAATAATAAAAGATTTTTAGTACTTTTTCCACTTAAAAAAAATATTTGATCAGGAGCGAAACCGGTCCTGATCAAATAAAAATTTTAAGTGGAAAAAGTACTAAAAATCTTTTATTATTTTTATTATAATGCCATTCCACCAAGTATTGACAGTGAACACCTTAAAAGTATTATTTATGTATCATGCTTATTTTCAAATTGAATGGCCCCCTCCTGAGACAATTTCTGGATCCGCCACTGAGTGGTATGTACAGTAAAACTCAAAATTATATAAATAAACTTGTATAGATTTATATCTTCATAAGTAAATAATATTTATTATCTGTAAACTCGTTCTTGATATCTATTTCGAATTCGTACAACAACCTTTAAAGTGATATATCTACTATTTATATGTATAGAACTAAGACTAGAGCTAAATTATTCAAGAAAGTCGATTGAAAGACATTGTCATATTAAAAAAAATCATCTTGAATTAAAGTAAAATTTTTTGATTATATCTTCGATGGATTCGGCAGTAACGTTTTGGAAAATAATATGTTTTTTTAACCATGTCTGCCCCTGATATAAAACACAATATGAAAATAATTGCAACAAATTTTATTTTAATTCGAGAACTGCTTTTTAATTAGTTGCTCAGCCAGCATTTTTAGAAAATGGCGGGAGGGACATCACAAAAACCCATGCCTTTGAACAGAAATCGATAAATAGATTAAAAAAATGCTGATTGAAAAACTCGAACCCGTGAGGTCTTTCACGGAAGACCACAAAGCTAACCGCTGCGCCATAGAACATAAATTTCGACACATAAAAAAAATCCTCCAATACACACATTTTCGGTCGACTTCTTTAAATTGTTTGTCCGTTTTCGGATATCTCCTATACATTTTCCCTAGTGGTTTCATAAAATTCAAACACAACTTTGCAGCTTCGCCATCTGTCGGCAAGAGTTTAAAACGTCCCTTCGGGGAAAGATAAATATTTATTATTTAAATAAAGGGGACGCATTAACAGAGCAAAATGTCATATCAAAACTAAAAAGCGGCCAGTTGTTAATGAAAACCACTTTAGTCCAATGTCAATAAGACAAAAAAATGGGGAGCTCGATTATTTAATACTCGATAAAACGTAATAAGATCGAAGCGCCCTCTTCACATAATGTTAATGGGTTCACTGATTTTACAAATGACAAGCTGTTTTTGATTTGTAGTTTTTGATCGCTTGTTTATATGAACAGTCTGTCGTGCTAAGACTTATTTATTTATATGCGTACTAAAAACTTTGATTATCTAAATTTTTGAAATTATTAATTATCGGAAACGGACCTAATAAAAATGTTTTATTTCTTAATATAATATCTTTCCGCCAAGAATTAACAGTGATCCCTTAAAAAGTGGTTTAGATACTAATATACCCGATACTTACAAATTGTTTGACGTAAAAAGGTATTCTGTAAACATGACATGATTTTAAAAGTTGCTAATGTTTTTTTAAATATTATATCAAATATAAATATATGTTAAATATTTGACCGAAAATCCAAATCAATACCTTAACTTCAATGCTCTTTTGTAAAGATACCCAAATTCATAGAGGAATTCGCTACTGTCATAGTATGCATTTAATATTTAGTGGTTAATTTGCAAACCGCTACTACAAAATGCGACCCCAAGCGAGATTGTACTTGATGGCACTTTACATAGGTATATTACAGATCTGCTCAATTTCAGGTACGCGTATTGCTTACTATTTATTACCAATAATGTTGATATATTCATTGAAATTTGATCCAATATATAGATTTTAAAAATTAGCAATTAACAAATCACCACTTTTGTATTGCATGCATATCTGTGGAGTCGGAATTGTTAAATGGATTGCTTGATTTTAATGGATTTTAAAAAATACGCAAAAACTTTTATACAATTTTTAGTCGGCGTTGATTTTTTCACTACTTTTTTAAACCTAGATGGCATCTACTTTGATAAATAAGTTGACGAAATCAGTATACGTGTAATTTGAACTGTTTGAGCTTTATTATTTTACAGTTCATAAATAAAAACGACGAATCATATTGTACCTTATTATTTAAAATTAAACACATGTTTTTTAATACTACTTCATATTTCAATAATGATCTGATTATTTAAAAACGTTATGTGAGCGGTTCCGCTTTTGATTTAAAAATAAATGTGGAAGTGGCACAAAAATTGTGATTTATTTTTAGAAAAACAATACTTTTCCATAAATAATGAACAGTTAACACCTTAAAATTAATTACAATTATGTAACCAGTAATAAAACAAATTAAGGCGCGGTTGGCGTTGATTTTAATGTACAATACATGAAATTACAAACGAATATTTTTATTTAATAAACACATACCTAAAACTTTCAGTACTAATGTTTAAAAATCTGCGATTCAGTATTTTTACATTATTTTTGAAAAATCATGATAATCATTTTCGGAAAACAATTGTTAAAATGAATAATATGGAATTCATAAATTTATTTTTAAAAATTTATACACATACGAATGATACCAAACAAATGATTACGTATCTTTCTTTATAACTCTTTTAATTTACTTCCTCTCTATCCATAGTTCTTAAATTAAATAATATTGACAGCTCTATATAACAAGTTATGTTTGTATTAAATATAATTTATTTCAAAATTTATCGGATTAATGTTCTGCTAAATCACAAAGAAATATTAGAGGATAACAAAAGAAGTCCCTAACAACTATTTATATAGTATCGATGGTTTTTTTTTCTGGGCGTTAGCATTAGCATGGTAACTTTTTTTTTTCCATTCTGAGATGTAAGAAATCTATACAAATAATCATTCATTTAATGAAAATACTTAATATATTGTATCACACCATCTTGTCAAGATATAAACCTTTGATTAAAATACAACAAATAGCATATTATTTTTGGTCGTAGGGCTCGTAGCATTTTTCTACAACGCTCTACGGACTGGTATATTAGTGTCTTCATGATTGTAAAGGCCTGCTTCTATCCAAAGCGACCATGATTCACTGACTTGGTAATGGTACGCCGCTAATGTGGTGTACAGTCGACCACTGCCTACAACACGGAGGCAATAAAAATAACAATGCCGAGAGAAGGCACTGCCCCCCTGGGACCACTGTACCCAAGCTTTTTGCTGTATAAACTGGATGAAAATATCTAATGTTGGAAAGTATGTTAGGCTCTATTTTCTAATGCGTTTTTAAATTATCTGCAAGTGCTTTAAAAAATAAAACTCATTGAAATTCATCTATTTTTATTTGATATCGTTTTTTTAGATTTTTTTAAAAAAAGTATTTGGCATTACAGCTAATGCCAATGCACCAAATATTCTAATGTTACAAGATCATATGAGAAAAACTCGATGAGAATTTATTGTGAGTCATTCGAGATAAACTCGAGGTAAATTGTACAAACAAATTACTGTACAACAAACTTACGTCTTGGATCTCTAATTTAGATTGAAAATATAAATTTGTTATTGAACTTACCGGGAATCGAACTCAGACTCACCTGGTCGGCAGAGAAAGCTCTAACCAACTAGACCACAGCGGGTGATAACCTTATGTCAAAACTGGTTTAAGAGAGAATAACGCTGCTAAAAAAAACATTTTTTTTCTGCCAATGCATTTTACCAAGTATGGCAATGAATTCTACTTCTAAAAAAAACAATTTTATTCCAAATCTTTATTTTAAATATGTATTCCATGAGCGTATAGCGCACGATGATTTTTTCCGGCGAAACAGGGAGCGCGTGAAAACGTTTTTGATATCATATTAATATATGATAACCGCACAAATGGGCCGGAGCTGTGGACAGTAATTGCGCCATTTTTTCACTTCATTATACAGGGATGAAGTAAGTGAACCAATAGTGTTATAATATCATACAACTCGCGTTAAATAATTTCCGTCTGAATTTAATAACATGTCATAATGAACGATAATTCGTGTTTCTTTTGAATCGATGTCTTTTTAAAAAAAAAATTATTCATATTCATATTTACATTACATCACAAAGTTATTACAGTAAAACAATAATATTACTAGTTTTTTTTGTACCGTTTTAATTTTATAATAAATATAACTGTAATCTGCGTTTGCATTTTAACAGTTCACGTGTCGGTTGTGTCTAAAGTTATTTATCCATATTGCACATCTCACTAGAAAGCTTTCAATCTGGTTAACGTTGTAATATTTTTTTTTGTTATTGTAATTGACATTAGTTTTAAAATAATATTATGAATCTATTTCATTTCAAACTTATTATAGTGTTGAAAGTAAATGGATAAGATAATGTTAATATTTTGCACCAGGCTATGTTAAACGTACAACTTGCATGTACATACCAAATCAACAAAGCTTCTCGGACTTTACTTAAAACATCACAAATACAGCAATAAACAAGTTTGGATACAAACAAATAGACATTTAATCTATCACGTAACTATTCTTTAAGCATATTAAATATTAAAAAATGAGTACACAAAGTATTGGTAAAACCTAGAAATTGTCGCTATTTAATTATAATTTATAATATAACTAGCAATATATTTTTTTAAGTAGATTGATAAATATCGGGTATTTTTTTTAACTTTTCAATATTTTTGAAATAAGGGAAAATAATGTAAAATCAACGATTATTAGGATTTTAAGATCACCCTCCTTTCATTTTTCCTGAAATGATGTCTCATTCAATGCATCAAATGTTTGCTAAAATTATTATGTTTTCCCCTGTTTTATACAAGCAATAATATCTGTCCCTCAAAGTATCATGCAACCAATTTAAGTTATCTGATTATGGAGAGAGCGGGACATTCGTTAGTTTTGCACATTGCAACAATGATAGTGTCACTTTTCATCACCTTCTCATCCATTATTCGTTTATCATCAGCACTTAAACTGTCTTTATGGTCACTCCACTCCCACACTCAAACTGCTTTTGCCAATCTATCTACCCATATGAACTATGAATACAACGAGTTGAATTTCTGCATTTGGGGTTCATGCAACCCCTTACAGTAGATAACAAAAAAAAATGTTAGTATGTTATATGATATCATTTTTATTTCGTTTGGAAATATACGAAATGAAAAAAGGTCACTTTATTATTATCTTAGTAATATATATCAATCATAATGACACAAACCGTTGTAATTGTTTTAAAAATAAAACAACTAGTAAATCTTTTGTAATGGTATGTAAAACAAACCTATTTTTATTGAATTATTTGTATAGGTATCATAGTAAAATAAACCGATCCGTGTAATTGAATGCTAAGAAAAGCGATACAAAACAATCTAGTGTTATATAAATGAATATTTTTTAGTAAATAATCGATTGTTTTCAGTAATTCTGGATTTTGTATATTAATATATCAAAAATACTGGCATAGTTTCCAGAATAAATTATTTTACGTACGACTAAAACATTTACAATAATTACCCACTGCACATTGCTAACTAATAAAAAAAGTCAGATTATAAATTACTCTAAATAAAATTCAAGTTATTTATAAATAATCATTTTTTATTATTGAAAAGGGTTATGCGTCTAAAAATAGTATAATATTTTCTTGTATCGTTGCAAAGTTCTTGTTCAATGTATTATTGCAAAGTGTAATGCAATACAATTTATTTATAATGGTGCTACATGAAATTGTTTCTATAAGTTTTATTTAAAAAAATACTTTCTCCGCCTATTTAATTTGTTTTTTTTTTAATCCGTGTCCGCTCCCAATGTGGAGCATATGGCCTCCTAATGGAGGTATCTTAACAGATTTTTTCTACGAGAACTGTTTGTTACTCAGTCGCTCAACCTCACTTCTTTCAAAGTGAGTAGGGAAAGAAGGATAAGGCTAGAACAGGACCAGTGGTTGGCTAATCGTTATTCTACGCCCAGTTATTAAAGGATCAGAAGGATTGGAGGAGAGGAAATGATGTGAATTGACATCACAAACACCCAGTCTTCGATCACAACTTTGAATTGAATAATTCTCAAATTCACTGTGATCTGACCGGGAATCGAACCCAGACCTGCGTGATCGGAAGAGCAAGCTCTTACCAACTGGGCCACAGCAGGCGACAAATTTAAAATTATAACGCTGGTTAATCATCATCAAAATAAGAGAATAATACATTAACTTATTAAGCTCCCCGGTATAGTAGATTTAATTGACATTACTAATGTTACTTGGAACGGTTCAATTGCAGTGATTTACAAGATTTACAATCCCAATTTAAATAATTTCGCGTTTGGATATCACAACCTGTTGAGAATGAGTTAATTGCGTCGGTCACGTGACACTTTTGCGGCGGCTCCATCCAATGAAGCTGTTAAATTAACAGCTCTAGCGTCATATTCTAAAATTGCGGCCATTACGCGCTTGCAAATTTAGCTTCAAGTAAAAGGGACAAGCGTTCCCAAAGGTCTTAGCATGATTGCGTTAAGCCCTAAGATCCTTAAACTGTATCAACGCATGTAAATGTCGCAAATGATCGGTCTTTTTACGATTCGTATTTATGCGGTATATAATTTTTACCCTCATACCCCATTTATGAATAAAAGCTTCATTATCATACCCAAATACCAAACTACGCTCAAAATACTATGCATTATCGTATATTGCAAAAAAAAATGTAAATATTTTTAGTAGTATGTTAAGTCGTATTGAAATGAAAGTATAAGGAAATTTAATTTAAAATCTTCCAAAGATACCAGCATGCAATACTATACTTAACTAACTTTTACTGGTGCTTGAAAATATATGTAAGTCAACGTTTTTTGATGATTTTGGGCCAAAGGCAAATAATGATATATACACAACCTTGAAGTGAACGGAGACTGATGAACTGGTTTTTAATTGACTTAATACAATAAATTGTTTAAGAAAAACCATTTTTTTAATTTTTTTTTCTGGTCGCAACTTTGACAGGCCTTTCTTTTTTCAAACTTAAAAGCTAAATTTAGACACTAATTGAGTATTTTCAGCTTATATAGGTTACGTTCTATTGTATTTGCAAAGTCAAAATGATATTTTCAAGTAACAATTCGTTAATTTTCTACATTATTTTAAGGCATTATATCTGTTTAAAAAACATTTCTATTTCCGAAAAACAAAAGAGCGATTTTTAATAAAGATTTATATCCTATTCTTCCATTGTTTTTTTACCACACGCGCTCCAAAACTAAAGCATATATGTAGACCAGTGGTGGCCGACACGTCAACTGGTCGACGCGGTGCCATCCCTAGTCCCCCGCCTTATGCTTTGAAACAAGAATTGTGTCTTTTATAATCTATCAATTTTGTTTTCCTTTCATACAATTTATTTTGTGCTTTGAATTACTACTCTTCTTATGATAAATTGACACATACGCTGTTTCGTGTTCGTAGGAAATTTAATACATCAAAGTTTTATCACAAATCCATAATTCCATTTTAAAAGTAATATCCATACTTGGATACGAGTCCATAAACACCGAAACCAATGAATACAATTTTAACCACTAAGATCTAAGCCCAAGTGACTAGAGAATACAACCAGTTATCGTTAAACAACAAGTGCAGAGGTACTTCATTGAGATTCCATATGATCGTCGTTATTGGTAAAAAAATAAAACACAAAAGTAATTAATTTGATCAAGCACTGTAGTGTAATTCTGGTTTTGTTTGAGATTTAAAAATCTCGTAAAACTTTAAGCAATTAAAGTCGTGGATAAATCTAATATGTGAATTTTTGTGTATAATTGGGTAAAGCAGCGTAAGTTTTATCAGGTGACAGTGGTTTCTCTTTAACGAGCGGCTGGAATATAAAGTGTTCTCATTAACACACGTGATGCTCACGTAAACGAAGTGATATTATCGTGAGGCGATAACATTTAGGTACAGAATGTATAGATACTAATATATATTAATGGGTTTACGTAATTCAAAACGCTTTTATCATCAGCCATATTTTATTTATATAGTCTGCTGATTTTTTTTTTGGTATAGTGCTGGCCGACGATCTGACTTTTTGCGCTCGACTCGATGGAATGCAATTTTCAGTTCTTCATTTTATCAATTACACGAATTTCATTTACAAATATTTTTCATTATATGTTGCGTATCATAAATTATTTTTACCAATTTTGTTTAACATTTTTTTACAATAAAAACTCAATTATACTTTTTTTAAACACCATTATTAAATACAGCTTCACAGTTTTTAATGTATGGAATATTTTGTATGTTGTAAACTTGCAACAGTAAAAGCAATTACGTTAGCCAGCTCATAACTGCTTTATTAATTAATGAGTGTAGTATTGCATAATTGCTAATTCATGTTATAGTCATCAGTGGGAAATTGCTTGGCACTTAATATTGTTACACCGAGTGTAAACACGAACCTATTATATGTGGCTAATGGTGCATCAGACCTTGAGAATAAAATTGAATAGCTAATGAGCTATCAAATATGAAATTTTATTTAATAACGTTGTCTTCCACTTTAAAAATATTGCGTGTTTCATTTCATTAAAAAGCGTCATCAGACGAAATATCAAAGTTTACAAAAAACCCTATTTATATTTGATGTTGCATTAAAAATACAGTATTTCATTTATCAATTATTAAAATTTCAGTGTAAAATAGATTATATTTGTTTATAATTTTCAATCTATAAATTCTGTGTATTTAATATGTTTTTAACTTCAATCGAAGACGCAGAAAGATGTAATAAAATAAATATATATTGCGCATGTTCCGTTTACTGAAATTATACAAACGATTCCACTCGTCTATTAACCATTTTCAACTGATAAAAAAAGTTTAATTAAGCAGCTATCTTTTATAAAACGGTGAGATTAATTAACAAGCTTATTTAAACGGGTTAGATATGGTTATTCGATAAAGGTTATGAAATACATATTCTTGTGACAGAATCAATATTGCCGGGAAATCCTGAAAAATATATTCTCTTAATGTGGAAAAATTTTTGTCTGTATAAGTGTGTACAATTGTAGCCCACAATGCATATGTACAAAGGTTGTGACTAAGCCATTTGAATAAATGTAGAAATACAAGGCGTTACCGAAATCATTCAGATGGATTTCAGCAACGAGCTTTTCCTGTAAGATCACTGGGGACTTATGTATCCTATTAACAGAGACGAATCAGCTAGGTAATATTTCCTTTTGGTGTGTATTATAATGTTCATATGTCAGCTATGATTGGAATATTTTTAACGAAGATCATTATTTTTTTTATCTTTAAGTTTAAAAGTTTACACAAACTGTACTCAGTATAATGCCAAATAATAACATTTTTTATCCATGTCCACTTCCAATGTGGAGCATATGGCCTTCTAATGGAGATATCTCGAGAGATTTTTTCTACGAGAACTGTTTTTTACTCACTCGCTCAACCTCTGTTTTCCAAAGAGAGTTGTAGGGATAGAAAAATACGGCTACGACAGGTCTAGTGGTTAACTAATCGCTCTCGTTACACCCAAAAGTAATAACATATACTGAGTTTAAGCCATATTATGTACTATAGAACTATAACACATAAAGATTAAAAATATATAAATTCACATAAAAGTTTGAGCATAGTATATCTTAATTGATATTTATCGATCAATTATTGGTAGTCTAATCTAAATCTAACTTTAAATAGATTTTTATTTATTCTATAGATATATATTTACGGAAAAAATTACTGAGATATCATTATTTTGTGATTTTTGGTGTCGAATAAACGTATTGTATACAACAGACGTTACCTTTTAGCCAGTTTTTCAATATTTCATTAGAAATACGATTAAAATATACAAGATAAATATGAGTATGTTCAACTATCATTCCCAATTTCAAATAATATCACGAGGTGAAGGTATTATTTGGTATAAAAAAATTGACAATTACGACTTATAAGATAATGAATAATTCATGATAAAATTGGATATGAATGATCCAAAAAATGTACATATTCATACGTATTTTATAATATTTAAATGCTTTTTTTCTTGGTGTATGGAAACCTGTTCTGATATAAGAAAGAATCTCCAGTTCGTCCCCAATCGAGGTTATTTCACAGATTCATCTGAAAAGCGATCGTTTTCATAAATTCGTAAGCGGTCTCGTGTGTTGCCGTACGGCCAATCAAACGTCTCCATTTCCCAGACCAACCAATCAGAGGCGTGATGTTCCGTCGTCATCAAACATTCAGGAGCCAAGAACGATAAATCAAGGCATATCTGATCGGCGCACTTGTTCCCAAGGCACTCAAAATTGCGGTCCATCAATAACCACCTCTATTCATATACCACTTTATTAGAACCCATATTTTTCATACTGAATTATGATTTTGATTATATCGTATAATTAACATGCCGAAAGAATGCATTAAAAAATATATTTCATTAAGACTTTCTCAGAAAATCTTATTTAATTAATTCTACGATATTTTATAACGAGAAGAATATAACTAAAAACCCACGTCTAAATTCACGACATAACGATAATATTAAATTAATTAGTTGAAGTCTACGTGTTAAAATATAACTTAAGTTTCATTTTTTCAAGTACAGTATAAGTAAAATTGAGATTATTCGAAATTATATATTTACATATCATAAATTATATATTTATATACTGGTTTTATTTCGCAGCTTTTTCTACTGAACATACTCCAAGAATGCTAAATTCTTAAGAATAATATATTTTTTTTATTATTTAACCGAACCGTGAAAAACATAAAATTTATTGGGCATTTGACATGCTCTTAATACAAAATTTTAAATAATAATATAAGAATTTTTTCAGTATTTTCTGTCTCATTAAAAACTATTATCAACTTGTTAACCATTATTCATATCGTTGCTTTCATGAAGTCAAAACTGAATACTTTTTCAAACTATTGCATTCGAATGATGTTTTCTTTTGTTTCTGGTTGTTCTTTATTTTAAATGTAGTCTGATCTTTTTTTAAATGATTTATTTATAAAAAAACATATCACAGAATTGTTTTGATAATGACGTTTGTTCACAAGTCACACCTAGCAAAATTTTTGGATTCCCTGCTCTCGACTGACTAAAATAAAACCCATGGGAGGTGTGAAGTTCGATTGCTACGCATTTAAGCAGAATGTCACGAACTTATGATAGTTTTTTTCATAAATTCTAAGAGAAAAAAATATTTCTTACCGAACTCAATTTGTGAAATATTGCATTCGATAAAAGTAAGTCTAGTACAGATGTGTCACTTTTTTCTAAAATAAATAAAATGTATGATAACAAAAAATCTACATACTATCCGATTCAGGAGTGTATAAGATTCTAAATGTTTTCATAACTAGTAATATATATATTTATATTAATATCATATTCATACAACATTTTGTTTCTTCAAAACACTCGATTGATAATTTAATTAAAGTATGAATTTATAATAATTATTTTTTATCTTATTTAATGTATTAGACAGCTTATAGCCGCTTTTTAAAATAAAATAATTATAAATTCAAATTAATTTTACAAAAGATACGACCTGACAACCTGCTGCATTAAGACAACATACAACCTTTTGACTACTCTGGTGCGGCCTTTTATTTTCTTAAACTCTTGGGATTTTCGATGTCAAAATCCTTGAAAGACCTAAAACAAAAGGTCCCACGCTGGTAATTTTGGGAAATCCGCAAATGTCTGGGCCTTAGAAATCGGCATGAAATTGTTTCTGGCCAAAAACTCCCTATTCAATGATTATTGCAGCCTTCGTGTCGAATCAGAAAAATAAATGCGGCCTTTAGTGAATAAAAGGTTCCCCACCCCTGCTGTAATCTAATTTGAATAGGAGTTTTCAAAATGTCGTTAATTTTTTCCCACCGCTAATATGAATACAATTGAATATTAAATAAACATGTTGTGCTCGCTTTCTTGTTCTTATGCACATATTATTGTTTTGGGTATTGAGTAACATAAAAATGTTCAATATATTCTATTTTTGTAGCAAAACTAAACGTCAGGCCCTCGGGTTAATTCAAATAATCCAATCCTAATCCGACGTGAGTGCTTTGTCATTGTTCATTATTAAACTAAAAGTCTAAACAAAAATACGCCTTGAAAAAAAACAAAAGTAAATGGCCGGTTAGGCGCAAAACGGATTGATACAAATGCACAGTCCGATTGCTGGAAAACTTTCTCTTCAAATATTGAAAAAAACCGTGATTGTCAACATTTTTAAGCAAGGACAAGCTAACGTATTCTATTTATGTATGCTTTGCATGGTTGAATTTGTTCACATTCATAGTATTCAGGAATAGTTTATGAATGTTGGTGCATAACAATAGATACATATTATACATACAGCTTTTAATTACTTGGTTTTTTTAATTGAAAATGTGGTTTATTCTAATGAAATATATAATTTTGTAAACCTTTCAAAAAACATAACGCGAAACAACATTTTCGGATAAAGTTTGGTGTTTTTTTTTTACTATAAAATTAATACTATATTTTTAGAAATAATACTAAAAAATATACGTTTACCTAGTTAAAAGTATCGGTGGTCAAAAAATCAAATGTAAAAAAAAATATTTATATTATTTTGGCATTTACAAGTCTCATTTAAATTTAAATTAGTATTAACAAATTTTATTGAAAAATATGTCAGTAATGTAAAATTATGATGTAAAATGCTGATGATGATACTTTCAAACAGAATCCTATTTCGCGAAAAATGAATGCACGTTCTTAAAAAACGTAGTCGGGCTCACGTGGTAAATAGGATTCCGCGTATCTGTGTTACTGAGCGCCTGGCAGGAAAATTCTCTTCCCCAGTTGCGGGAAATGTAAATAAATGATGACATCTGCCGAGTGGAGGAAATAGAGATAGCTCCAGAACACTTGTAAACGTACTTGTTGGGATCAAAATGACGAATGCTTACGTAACTCTTTGAAACTAGGGGGACTCTTACGATTCACAAAGATTTTCGGCGTGCCTTGTCTATACTCACTGAAGTAATACTACCCGTGAATTCATTTTAATGTTAAATCTCCTGTTTGTCATTGCCACAAAATCAGTATTTAATATTCAAAACTTCTTTATCTACCTCAAACTTTTTATAAAAAAAATATTGTCAAAGGATATGATTTTTTTATTAATCAAATTTATTTGGTAGACCTTTATTGTTATGAGGTAAAAATACCAATGATTATAGTTTTACAATCTATAAAAATAATAACAAGTTTTGGTAGATAGTTATTTAATCTCATACTTTCATCATCACTTGAACAGAATAAATTGTCAAATTAAACGAGTAGGTTATTGTACTCGTATTCTATTTTAAATTGACGTTACACATACACATACAATATTTTCTATTTAGCTTTTTTGGCAAGCGATAGAAAACCCACCCCGTAAACCACCAAAGATTAAGTAGGCTTAAAAACAGATAAAGCGACAAATCCTTCCTTTCGCTGTGGGATTTGGTTAAGCAATGCACTGCCATGTTAGGAAGCGGGGTGATGGATACGCTGGAATTAAAATGGAGGTAACAACATCCCCTCGATATGTGCAATACAAAAGTTAGGTAAACCAAACACAGTGAAAAGGGTTCAGAAGGGTTCAAACGTAATTGACGTTATCGGCATAAATCCCGGTGATGTAGTTTTATAGTTCGCATGTCATTTAATATTTCGTGTAGTATTGTATATTCAATGCTTTTTATTAATTCTGAATTAAAATTTTCTGTAATGCTTAAAATATAGAAAAATATATGTACTTGTCTTTTTTCTTGGGTACATTAATATATGGCACAGCTTTAGGCTTCCAAATCTTACCATCTTACCGGTTATTTCTCTTTCTTTCAAAAAGATTAACGAAAATAAAAATATCACTAGAAACATAGATATTTATTTTAATTATTGGTTTGTAACCACATACATGAATCGCTGTGAAGTTTGTTTACCTCTCCTTTTGCTGTACTTAAAATAGGATTCATAATTTAGTTAACTACTACTTCTTTCCTAAACTCAATCCATCTTTCATTGACTTTCTGAAGAAAGAGGTGGTTCATATAACTTACAACCAGCCCCCGTAAAAATAAGTTATGTTGATTTTCTACATACAAGTATGTATAGAATACATATTAAACAAGCAAAGTATTATATATGGATATAATGTATACATAAATATAATTTCGTTTTTGCCTCAAAATTGAAAGAAAAAAAAACGAATCGTATTAAAACGTGTATTGGAATTTTACAGTATAATACAGAATATTACAGTCAAGCAAAGTCAGAGGAATTTCAAATAAACCATATTATAAGGCTGTTACTTCTAAAAAGCATATGAACAATTCACCTTGTAGTCAGTTAAGCAAAATATGCTCTTAAACCAATATCAAGTGCAAAACTTTATATATCAGAGTTTATATACTGTCGTAAAACACACCCAAGCTATCTAATATTTTTCATAAAATTATCAATTTCAGTTGATTTTTATAACCTTACATAAATTTGGAATACTTATTAACATGGGAGCTCAATAATAGTTTTATTTTTTGTATGCGAAATAATTAAAGTTTTAAAATTAAATTAGGCATGCTGAACTTTTTATACAAATTCAGTTGCAGCGATTACTTATCGTAAATTGCCACGACACATACATTCACGATTAAAATACATCTTCACATCCTAGACTTCAGATTATGACAGGGGTAAACTAGAATTTTCTTTTATAAAACATACATGTGTTGAAAGATAAACTGAATTAAATTGTGAGATATTGTTTTTGATAAGATGCAAATAGTTTTACTCTTAATTTGAGTAACATTTAAAGTGGTATAATTCATTTAGAAACAGCCGTGAGCACAAAATACGTGAAAGCTTTTTGTATACCCCACCCACCAACATTAAACGACATCTTTGGTGTAGTCGTAAGAGTTACATCTTAGTGATCAGATTGTCCTGAGCCATGGGATTTTTGCGATATATTTTATCCTTGTTCTCAAGTTAATTTCATGTGAATAATAAAAATGAAATATTTGTCACTTTTCTATTAAGAGTTGTTATTTCAATATAATTCTTTTAATTAATGTATCGAAAATAGTGTGAATTTAACAACCGACTAGCTACTTGAGGCTACTCATCCGGAATTTCATTGTTTTATCTTTATGAAACATTGAAATCTTTCATTTTTTTACACTAGCGTAAGATATGTCACTAACAATTCAGATTTCGTATTTATGTAGATATCTCCATACATCTGAATACGCAGATAACTCAACATAAGAGACAGAAAATGATTTATGGTACTAACATTTATATAAAATAATTGAATATAATTTAAATAATAACTATTTATACGTATACATTGTAAAATCAAGTATGTATCTGCCGCCTCTGTTTGAATATTTAGAATTGCAAAGTGCAATCGTGTGAATCGCTTTCTGGGAAAGTGCAAGTCTGTCACCGTGGTTTAAACTACTTAAAGTATCCTACGACAGCTTTTCAACGTACATGTAAATATACCTAGCTCAAAGTATTATAGCTACTTTGTTATATTTAAACATAAATTAACCTTGTATAAATAAAAATAAAAATAATAAAAGATTTTTAGTACCTTTTCCACTTAAAATTTATTTGATCAGGACCGGTTTCGCTCCTCACGAGCATTATCAACTGATAAGGAAAATAAATTAAACAGTGCTATAATTTATTTTCCTTATCAGTTGATAATGCTCGTGAGGAGCGAAACCGGTCCTGATCAAATAAATTTTAAGTGGAAAAGGTACTAAAAATCTTTTATTATTTTTATTATAATGCCATTCCACCAAGTATCGACAGTGAACACCTTAAACTTGTATAAATAATAAAAATAACACAAGAATCTTATACGCGCTCAAATAGTCACAGATCATTACAAAATTATTTTTTTCAGTGTTAAGAAACACTGAAGTATATTTGAATAGTAGTATGTACGTACATGGTTTATAATAAAGATTATTTTTTTCGGCACAGAAATAATGTTAACATAGAAAAATATATTACATTGTGTAGGCAAAAATATATAAACAGAACATTGTAAAATGTCACAATTTAAATAAAGATTTAAATGCTCGTGAGGAGCGAAACGGGTCCTGATCAAATAAATTTTTAACTGGGAAAAGTACTAAAAATCTTTTATTATTATTTTTATTTTAAAGATTCAAATATTGAGTTCACATCGCGTAATGTCTACCAGACTAGCTAAATATAATAACTAATAAATAATATCGTTCTGCATACTTTGAATGGTGATTTTTTAGCTTTGAAAATATCGTAATAATCTTATAGGATTTTTTCGGTCGAAATTTCTATCGAGCCCAATATACTCAAGCCTTTGAGGTTTCAAGAAACAGTTCGTAAATATTTACACACTGTAATGTATTGAAATACAATTTAAAGCGCGACCCGAAGCGATGGACGTCTGTGGTAAAGAGGTTCGGTAAATAGACTGCGAAATAAGTTTTCTACATATTCAACTTTGGTGAAAGAAATTGAATTTGAGAAATGTAAATATCAAATACCGTTTCGCAAGGCCAAACACTTTTACTACATATTTATAGAAGGAGTCGATTTGAAAAGGTTTAGGGTCAAGGTTTCTTGAAGTACAAATATCGGGATGATGATTGTGTTTGGATAGAATCTACATTCTATAAAAAAATACGTTAGAAGTTTACGTGATTATAACTATCCTTACACGACGATACAAAAAATACTGAGAATGTACAGTTAAACTTTTTACAGTTAAAGATTTTATCGTGTTTACTTTTATTTATAAAATCTACATCTTTATAAAAAATGTTCAAAAAAGAGAACAGATAAAATAATAATAACTTTAAATTTCAATTCAATAATATTGACCACCTTGTATCAGTAGATTTTTTTAAATTATTAACAAAGTTAGACTTAATTGGTAGTATTTTTTCAGAATTGGTAGTTACTTTGAACAGACTCAATAAAAATATAGAAAAAAATAACATTATTATTTAACTTTTTGGCAGCTATGAATCAATAACACGAATTGATAATTTTGCTTTTCCAATATGAAGTACTTCTAATAAATTTTTACATCGGCTTGACACAAATCATATAATATTTTACCGACGAAAAAAATTATAAACTTACCATAAATTGAATCAAAAAAAGTAAGTTTAAAATGAGTTTTCGAATGGCATTCTATTTTTTTCATTCGCAGAATCAGCGATTAGAGTGTTTTTTTTGTCTAGTTATTAAATACGGACATATTAAATCATTCGTTCTATTTGGGTAGTGGATATGATACACTTAATGTAACCACGTACATAAGTAACCTTCATTGGTACAGAAACCTTTAAAAGTAAAGACCTCATTATTTATTTGATTTTCATCTAACGAGTCAGCAAGGGTGGAAACATGGTGTCGATTAATAACCTCAAACAGGTTGGTGGGTGGTACCTTCAGCAGTATCAAACTGATTATGCTATTTGTTTTGTAGCGAAAGATAGCGATTTGGCTTCAGATGGGAATGTATCGAGTGACAGCCCCAAAGAGGTGTCTTTTATCTTAGAAAATGGCTCTTTTATATGGGTTATTTACTACAATACACTTGACTAATCACATCTGTAAAGAGGGCGCCGTGTATACTATGAGGAAATAGAGCTCACGGAAAGTTTATAGAATTATATGTTATAAATAATAATATTTCATAATCTTTATTTTTGAATAATTAAAAAAACAAAATGTTTGTACGGGATAACAGTTAATCGCCAATTTTCTGACTGTTAACTGTGATTAGACTACCTAATCAAACAATAGTCTTGTACAATGACACAATCCGTGACCCGAATTAACATTTTTTTGTCCCAATAAGACGATTCCTTCATCAGCAAAAATAATTACAAGTGATGTGTGAACAAATCGTGCACTTACAAAAATATGTATATAATCTGAATCTTCATTGAAAGGAAGAAATATATTAGTTTTACTCTACATTCAATGTTTATTTTTAGAGAAATTTATTCAACTTATAAATTAATATACGATGATTTATCTATATCCTTTTATTAAATTCGTTTTTTTGCGTACATAATGCAAATTATGGTAACATGGAATGGTTTTTATATCTGAATATCTTGACGTCGTAGTAATAATGTCTACGATCGTAGCTGGCTCTACGAAAACGATAGCCGAACAAAATGTTTTAAGAGCATCACTATTTTCTAACGGCGTACCCCGTAAACGCTTCTCGCTCCGTTAAGTTAAACTTTTACGACCTATA
The DNA here is from genome assembly GCA_031772345.1 of Himalopsyche anomala. NCBI lineage: Eukaryota > Metazoa > Arthropoda > Insecta > Trichoptera > Rhyacophilidae > Himalopsyche > Himalopsyche anomala. Next base: position 16,094,755 of record CM062823.1, read on the forward strand.
ATTAGGTCGTTTAATCACATCCGAGCGAGGCATTTGTCTTTTACCAGTTGGGTAACCTGCAAGACACTCGCTTAGTGTAACCCCATTTACCTATGTGGAAATCTGGTGCAATTTTAAATTTATTTTATAATACTTGGTTTTAACTTTACTAAGTTTAATCTTTTTTCAGTCACAGTATTACATTTTCTGAAAAACTTGTATTTTTATAAATAAAATCATATACTTATATGCCTTTTTTATGTTTGTATATTTTACTAGACTTTGCTTCTATTTGAGTTCCTGAAAACCTATTATCTCTGATATGAAAAAATCTTTCAGATATAAAAAAATCTTTCACATATAGAAAAAAACCTTTGTCAAAATATACACAGTATGTATTATTTAAAGAAGTATATTTTTTATAGTCTGATATATTAAAGATAATAAATTATATATAAAAACTAATAATTTATTTATACATCTACGTTTTTTATGTGAACAGAAATTCATTTAAATTATAGTAATAATATTCTTTGTATGCTACCAATTTTGTATGCTGACGTTATATATCTACTTATTAATCTAATTATTATTTCTTCCATTCTGAGTTAGTTTGGAAGAATGATAATTGAAACGAACGCATATAATAGTGAACGTAGCATGAAAATAGTAAGCTAAGGAAAATAAAATTATTTACCATAGACAACTATAATTCAAAATAAACATGTTTACTAAACGTTCACAGTTTCTGGTCACAGCAATGGCTATCCAACCCGAAAGCTCTGACAAAATTATCCCATTCGTAGGGATAAAATGAATCTTTCACCTATTAAAGACATCCTTGTTCACCCAGAGATAATTTCCTTGAATTATTTATATTGTGTTTTCTAACAAACTGAAACTAATTGGCTGCGTGCTCTAAATAATGCACCCATTTTCTGTAATTTATTTTACATTAAACTATCATGGGCTTCGCTTCTATTTAAACATTAGTAAAAAAAATAGGTTTATAAAATAATATATTTTATAGCAACGCTTTGAACCATTATTTTTTCTCGTTTTCGGTTTTAGTTCCAGTTCAAGTAAAAATATGTATCTATCGATTCGACTCCTGTTTTCGGTTTAGCTCTGAGTAATTAATTTTCAAATGATTTAATGTGTTAAAAAATATATTTTCTACTATGATTAAGAGCATTTTATGTTATTTGAATGATAGCCTGGCATCACTACTTGAACTGAAAAAAATCATTGAAGTAGGGAGTTCAATTTAACGCGAGTGTTTGGATATATATTTTTTAGACTCAGTTTTGGTTAGCGTTCCGAAAAGAATAACAGTGTTTTCAGTTTCTAGTTCAGTTCCGTTTTGAAGCCCTGTTTTATAGTTATTGTGAAAAATTAGGGAAGATAATATTAAAACTAGTATGCTAGTAATTATTTAAAAAGAAAACAATAATAATGATTAAATACTTAATAACGTAATCATTCCATATAGTGAACTCTTGATTTTTTTTTACAGTATACATATCCACTGTGAAAAGAAGAAGGACGTAACCTACACATAACAAATTTTACAGGAGGCACAAAAATGTTTTTTGGTCCAAAGGTAAATTATAAAATATACACACGCTTGAAAGTGCACGCAGACTTAAAACCTGGTGCTTTTTTATTTAACCTAATATTAATATATTAAATTATTTAAGAAAAACATTTTTTTACATATTTTTCCTCGTCGCAATTTTCACAGACTATTCTTTTTAAAAATTAAAAATTAAATTTAGATACTAATTCGGTATTTGCAGCTTACATTCTTTTGAGACAACGTGTATCAAATTGTATACATTGTGAATATTGAAAAAAATGTGAGTTACGTCCTTTTTATTACCACATATATTTTTAGAAAAAGAAAACACCATCCGTTAAGATAGATAAGACCAAGAAAAATAAAAACTAAATATTGACTTTGCTAAGAAATGAAAATTTCTGTCTGATTTTAAATATAGCTCTGTAAATGATTCGGAAACAAAATCTTCGCCCCTAAAGTCGGTGTAAGTAACTACAAAACAGCACTTAGATTTGAGACGATTCGTACACAATCTATCCTCAGGTTGGACCTCTCATTGAGACCTCGGGGGAGTTTGGTCAACCACATTGCTACTTCCAAGGGGTTGCATCATTTATTCAACGCAACGCACCCTTAATTCTTACCCCACCTTTTAGTCTTGTTATATAACCTACCTTCTTAGTTTAGTACTTAAAATACGCTGAAATCTTAGATACTTGAGGAGCAAACATTCAAAAAGTGATTTGTCACAAATTTTGAAAAATGCCGTTTAATATCAGTTCTGATAGAATATAATAAAATCTACGAATGGAAATCACAATTAGTGTTCAAAAAAGGTTTTTTTTTGTAAAAATTAAATCATAAAGTTGACACATTCAAGTAAACAACACTCCAACACTCTAATCATCATTTCCCAAGCTCTGTAATTGTGTGATAAATCTCTTTTTTTGATGTAATATTTATTTGATGTAAATTCTTTACGAACTTCATTCAAATAGTGAATAGTAAAAAAACTTTAAAATCTCATTCTTCGTACAACTACATACTTTGTTATTTTTACTATGCAATTGTGAAATTAGAGAAAGTAAATGCCAATTCGTTTAACGAAAATAGTACAATTATAATAAATAAAATGAGTTCGAGAGTAATCAATTATTTAAATATATATTGAGTGTACTCGCGTCTGACATCATCTTGGAAAAATTGTACACATTATGCTATGTCAACTTCAAATGCGGAGCATAGAACATTCTAACCTGTCTTTTCTACGAAGGAAACGATGCAAACGTTGGGTAAAAAATACTAGTGGCAAACCGACTAAATAGACTCCCAATGGATCGAATGGATGGGAAGGAATTTTAGAGATATTGTAGACATCCATGCCTTCGAATACAAATTCATAAATCGATTAAAAAAACAATTTATTAAACGGATTAAAACACGTGATGTATATCTATATAAATAAAATTACATATATATTATATTTTTAATAAGATTTCACTTAAAACCATTTGAATTAAAAAATCTCTGTTAGCAGTTGCTAACTGTAAACACATACCAACTGCCTGTTGTTAGAAACTTGAGATTTACTAACTATGGTTGAATGTAAACTTTACTTGGGAGATAAATGAGAGTCCTCCGGTTTCTCTAACAACTATTACTCTAAACATATGTGCCCATTAAGAAACAAACTTAACTGCCTGATATCTTGGACTGGAGCGGGATAGTTTATTTCATATGCCTTGTTCCTTTTCATTAAAACGTTTTTTACCTCAAATACCTTCCTCCAGTTGTTATCAATTTAAAAGATAAAATGTTAATTTTAAAATATGTCAACCATAAAATAAAACTCCCTCTTCAATAACTGAACTAGGTAACTTTTTTATTTTGAGATATCTCATGTCTTTCTGTAAAATTCAATGAAATATTACAAATATTAATTAATTGTTACCAAATATACTAGTCACCATTTTTCATTTTGATTTTTAACTATGATTATGGCTTAGATGTATAATATTTCATTCCCCATATCAAATCTAAGTTACTTAGTTACAGTGCTGAGGTAGCGATACGAAAAACATCAAAAAATTAGGATTCATAAATTTCCACATAGCGGCCATTCATGGCTTTCTATTTTAGTTTTTGTTTTTGTCTCGCAAATTGATTTCTAAATCGAATTATTTATTTATTGTTAAAAATTAAAAGTACATTTCATGACATAACGGCTGACGCCTTGACAAATATAATGAGACAAAATATAAGATAAAACAACATAATACATCAAAATCAACATACAAAATCAAGAAATAAAATAGTAAAATTTAACAAACAGTTCACAAATACTGTCACTAAAAATGTCCACTTCTCTAGGCAATGAGTTGATCAATCGAACGGCCTTTGGAACTGGTGACTCATACCTCCTTTGCGAGGTATAAGTTTCTAGAAAAAAAAAATTTGCTCATAGTTTCGCCCACGTAAGAATAAATTGGAAGCATGTAAATTAATAGTCATGAGAATTTCAGGATTATTAACTCGGTCCCAAAAGAGAAAAGAAAAATGCTTTAAGCTTGAACGAATTATGTATTCGTTTTTTCAGACATCAATGTCTGTGATGTTTAAAGCTCCCTTCCATCTATGAAATACTAGAAACAAGGCGAAGCGAAAAAGATGAGCAAGTCACTAAGTCTTGTCATAGCCCTATCCTTATATTATGAATGTCGTCGAAAAACAGTGGTTAAGCAGCTTCCGTAAAAAATCTGTTGAGATAAACACAATTAGTAGACATATGCTCCACATTAATAACGGTGCGTGTGGTTAAAATATATGAATGTTTTACGTATTCATATTATAACTAATCAATTTGATTCAGTATATCAATGATATAATTTTCTTATTTAAATTTTGATTAAATTAAAATTCTTCTACATTGGTAATCGAAATGTTTCATTTGAATTTTTCAGTGACAAGATGGATTTGTAAAATGAAAATATTAGCAACCTGCAAGTAAAATAGCTTTCAAAATTACTTGACAATCCTTTTTAAACTAAATACATCAAAAATATTTTTGAAAAATTGTATTTCCACCATATTGTACGATAACTTCCGAGGCGACCGAAACTAGTTTTATTCTATGTTAAATAATTTAGAATAGTACAAAAATGTTTTTAATGTTATACCTTTCCGCCAAGAATTGTCAGTAAAAAACATATCGACTGTGGAAAGGAAAAAGGATGTAACCCACAGTTTTTTCAAATCAGGTTTTTTTCGATATTCACAATGTATCAAACATGATACACTTGTTATCAAAAGGATGTAAGCTGCAAATGCCGAATTATTATCTAAATTTAGCTTTTATGTTTGAAAAAGATGACCTTGCATAAAACTAAAACCAGGAAAAAAGACTGAAATAAAGGTTTTTCCCAGACAATTTCATTTATTAATATTAAATTATGTAAATTAAACACCAGTTTAGTAGTCTCCGTGCACTGGCTGTGTATAATTCATAATTTGCATATGGCCCAAAATCATCAAACATGTTTTTTGAGCTTCCTGTAAAATTTGATATGTGTGGGTTACGTCCTTTTTCCTTTCCACAGTCGATATGTAATAGTAACTAAATACATTGTTTTTTTAATGGGATTCTGACATGTAAATGCCAAATAAAACTATCAAAATCAAATGTTTGCAGAATAGTCGTTAAACATGAATTCGCAATCAGAATGAATATGTAGACCGAAGCATTTTTTTTTCTCAATTAATTGATCATTACCTCTTTTGAGAAAGCGGTTTATTTGGTATACGTAGAATAATTACACACTCTGATAAACTTTCTCCTAATTGATCACCTGTACTTTTCTCGTCTCTAACCACTTTCCCTTTCTAAATTGATCACTAGCCCACTAATGGATTACCCTTGTTTGTACTTATTTACTCTCGTTTTAATAGATGCAAGCACTTTGAGAAGTGACACTAATCCCGAAAGAAACTGCCAGCTGCATACATACTGATTAGAGTTATCAGGAGATGGGTGTATTGTAATGTGGAGGGTGGCTTAAATTTCAACAAACTAAACAATCTACGCTCTCGGTGCACTATCTACTGCGGTTTTATTAATTCTACATGTCTTGGAGGGCGCATTCTAATACCTTTATTCTAAAATTATATTTTATAGACAAATGATTATCAATGTTTATTAAATAAAAAAACAGAAGTACATTTTCATAGATAAACGATACAAAACCTATGCGTTTTTAGTTAATACATATGAGAATTTTTATAAATATTTTCATAGATGGTCGTTAAGTATAACGCTTTAATGTATACAATACCTACAGGAAATTTTATATTTTAAGCAATATATAAATTGATTTAGATTTGTTTAACTCAATTAGTTGATCCTTTAATAACTGGGTGTAGCAATAGCGATTAGTTAAGCGACTGAGTAACAAACAGTTCTCGTAGAAAAAAAAATCTGTTGAGACACCTCCATTAGGAGGCCATATGCTCCACATTGGGAGCGGACATGGATTAAAACAAAAAAAACTCAACTTACATAAAAATTGTTAAAAATTACTCAAATAGTTTTATATTGCATGAAACCGACATAGTATAAACATTTTTTTCGTATTACAAAAAAAAATAAAGCATAACTACATTATCCATTTCATTGTACAAAATAAACTTCAGAAAATAACTTAAGTCTTTTTGAAGATTATCCCCTGTATGATTGGATATCAAATTTCTAATTATGATATAAGAGACATGGGTACCTTTGTATAAAAATATCTTGTGGAACGAAGGTGTCACATGATCTTTCAAAGATTAATCTCACCTCCGGGACTCCCCTAAAAATAATAACACCCTTCTAAACTTACAAATTAATACCCTAGAGCTGTTTTCGGTACGGTCATATTATCTACTGATGAAAGTATTAATAATGCTCGGTGTTTTTGCTGTTTGGTTTATTGAAAAATAATAACAATATTTTATTTGTTAAGCTATCTTGAGATTGAATTTCAAAATGAATCTGATCGTTTTTAGCATGGGCTAATTTAGATTCTTACTTTTATAAATTTAATCAAAAAAATATCAGTATTAAAAATACAATATAAGGCAGTATTTTGAGTACACATCTCAGTCGTAAGAAGAATTAGTCACTAAAAAAATCATGATTCTTTTTACTAATCCATCTTGTCTAAAATATATACTGTCATCATGATCTTAAAATGCCAAAAGGCGATAGCTGGATCGCTAGTGATTCATGATCAATTTGCCAAATGCCTTTTTAATGATCGGATAGGAAGAGAATAATAATAAATTATTTTAGCCTTTCTTCACTGGAACCAAATATGACTGGCAAAATGTTTTTAAAATAGAATTACAATAATAATTTCTGACGTATTTTATATAAAGCTAAAAAATCGTGTAATTTGTAAAGATATACATAGAGATAGGTGCAGTTTACAATCATTTGCTGTGTACACCAAACGACTATTTTTACAAGTCATGTCACATGTTTTTTTTTATATTGCATGAATGCGTATTTTAATTAATAATAGTATAAAAACAGAAAATAAGTATTGAATACGATTATCTTTCGAATCATAACTTTTGGAAAACATTCACCGTTAGAACGTAGCCATGGTAACTACTGTAACTAGCAATGATGTGTTATCTAGTTGCAGGGAGAATAGATATTATGGGCAATGCGTGGACAATAGAACCGACGCCAAACACTTTGACAAAGCGACGCCAAGCGCCGCACACTATACGATGTGAGTTCCATTCAAAGGTCGGCGCCGTCACTTGGGTGGATTCTACGTAATGCTTCACACAGTTTGAAAACTTTACACAATCTACTTACTATGCACGTGAAAAGCTCATTGGTCCAGTCATTTTAAATAAATCTTTATTCGGATTTGAAACTTCGACTGCTGCAAACAAAAGCTAATCCTTTCAATTCTAATTCCATGATTCTAGCAGAGTAATTTTTATTTTGTATGAAAAATTATATAATAGTCAGCAATACATGTAAACCTCACTTGATTGGAGATATTTTTATTCTAGATAGCTAAGTTTTGATTCAATGTTACTGTAATTTTGTTTAACCGTGTTTTATGTTCTAGAAGTGAGTTTTCTCAACAAAATTTTTGTTATTTTGTAAATATATGTTATTATCACCTCAGAGTAGCTAATATGCATAAAGTAGTAATAAACGATTATAATTATATCTTCGTGAAAATAATTATGGAAACTATGTTTATTTTTAGGGTCAATTTAATTTGACATATATATTAAAGCAAAAAACATAGGTCTAAAGATTTTGAAAGCTAAAAATGGTTAAGGTGAGATAAAGTAACTTAAAATCTACTAATACAATTTATAACACCTGTTTTATTGTTTATTACATTACATTGAACAATCAATGCTATTTGAATAAAAACACATTATGTTTAAGCTCAGTCACTCAAACTCAACTATGATATGCATGAAAACATTCAACAAACATCCATAAGATATCTTTTAAAGAAACTCTCTTGATAGAATGAATCATTTATCTTTTACAATATGTTAATTTTAAATTTTCTGGCGTTTTTGTTATTTTGACGCAAATTTACGAAAGAGACTAAATATTCTATTATAATAATAGAATATAAAAACTATTTATGGGTGTATTTTTATAATTAATCTTTGCGAATCTTTCTCAAATACAAAATTTACGTTGATAACCAAGCACTTACCGAAAACGTATAGTGCTGTAAACGTAATTTTCACATAATCCAGTGCGACTCTATACAATTTGAGTCCCCAGTGTCTATTGTTCTAAAGTTTAGTGATACAGCATGACCCAAAGCAATTGCCGAGTCAAAACACAAGTTTAGTCTATACAATTGCACGCCAAAATTGTCCAGAACAAATAACATCCAACACCTCTGGTGACAAATTAGCAAACCAGTGATAATTGCACAAGTTGAAAGGAGACGCTGGAAAATTTTATACTTACTAATATGATGGATATATGTTATAAAATAGAGGTGCCTGGATTTCAGAACAATTCAATGTATTTATTATGTATTCATGTAAAAACAACAATTGTGTTTTGATGATTATATTCTTTTAATTATTGTAAGTTGTGTAAAATATGATAAATTATACATGTACAAAAATACAACTATTTTTTATAATCTGTTACTTTCATTTAAAAATAAAACATTATTTTATACTAATTCCACATTATTTAATAAAGATTAAAAATGGTTTTACTAATCACAAACACAATCAACTAATAGAAGAATTAATAGATGTACGATACGATTTACAACGTTATACTAAATTAACTATAGTTCAAATGTTTTAGCTCTCTTCCAAATAATCGAAATTAATTGAATATATTTTATTCATGCTGTTAAATTGAAAAAACGTTTTTAACATTGTCCGTTCGCACTGTAAAAATTTTAAACAGTATATTATTTAAACTGTGTGCAGACCGATTAAACAATATGGACCTTTACACAGCATCTACACGGATATCGGTTTACGAGAACTGGTGTTTGGTGACTCTTACGTGCTTGCGCTACTCTATTAAAGCCCCACGTGAATTACGATGGATAATATCATCAAAAATATAAATATAAATTAAAAATCGATTGAATAGTCTATGAATGAATGTTTAAATTTAAGTATTCGATCCTTTGATCTCGCAAATGAGTAGAATTTAAGCCCAAGCGCATTCACAACTCAGCTACGAGGTATATAATATTGACATTCAATGGAAACACGCGAATTAAATAATACAAAAATTGTATTATATTTAAAAATAAAAGTCATTTAATAAAAAATGTATAAAACTTAAATATTCATAATTTAGATGGATTCATCGAGTGTGGAAATTCATTCTTAACATAAATTTGGCCTTTTTTGGTATATAGATAATAAATTGTGACATGTTTATGTTGAAAATAGTTAGTAAAACTTATAATTATGGCAGTGAAATCAAAACCATATTATAAACATTTTTTTTTGATAATTATGGCTTAAAGACTCTTAAACAAAATGTATGCAAATATATTTTTTTAGATAGAAACTTAAAACATGTAACACTTCATTTATGCTATGTTCAGACCTATTTTTATGTAAATCTTATTATAAAAAAAGATGTCTGATATAACAGAAAATATGAGATAAAAATTGTTTTAATCATTAAATTACTGAAATTAGTATTAATAGGTGTATTGTTAGCAACAATAAATCGGTATTATCCAATCGAAAGGTCGCGCCAATTAATTGATCCCTCGAGTATCGCTTCCATTTGCGGCCCCGTCGATGACACATACTGTCCGCTATCTGGTAATTAACTACCACGTACCCTATTGTGATCCCCATAGCCTTTTACAGGTGAAAATGGCCACCGATCGACAACAGGGGGGTGATAATATCATATGAATTGCAACTACCTGGCATCAGTGGAGGACGATTTAATAAGTAAAAATAGTTTTTTTATTATTTGATATGTTTTTAAGAAAAACAATATAGCTCATTTATTGTGTCTTTGCTAATGCATTGAACAATGATTTGATAAAGTCTTTGGCTTGACTGCTCTAACGGTAAAGTGTCACTGAAGCGATCAAATAATTCCATCCTTTTTTTAATTTAATAAAACCGGTTAAATAAGGCATTGGAAAATATTTGACATTTTGTATGTAAATTGTGATAAATTTATCAAAACAAAGCATTATATTTTAAGCCAATTTTAATTGTTTACTATTTAACGCTTTTGGGCCTTTGTCTCACTAAGCTTTATATTTGCAGTTTTGAATCTTCAAATGATCACTTTCATTCATAAATTTTCATATAAATTTCTTGATTTTTATCCAATGGGAAACTATCTCCCTTCATCACTAAACGGCACTATCTGGTCCTAACAACGGAACGTAAACATAGCATAAAACTAATTAGAATTCATTTTTTAAGTCCATTCTTATATCCATACTCGCTCTGAGAAAGAGTTGGTAAAAACTCAAGAATGATTTTCAGCTTCTTCTAAATAATTACAGATATTTAAAATGCTCTGTTTGAGATATTACAGACATCGATGAATTTGAAGACAAGATTGTGGAACATTTAAACAATATTTAGAGATTTATAAATTAAACCCCGATTACGTATTCCCGAAAATAGTTATAAAATCTACACCACTGTCAACGGTACAGGTACAATATATGTATACAAGAAATTGTTTCTCTCCGCAGGGGTGACATGGACTGTATTCATATAGGGATGATTTGTTAGATAGATTATCTAATTAGGTATCTGCCTGGCTTAAATCTTCTGTTCTTAGCGTTAATTGGGTACATGAGGACAGTGAGGAGCATACTTAAATTTTGAATATATTTACAAACACAGTATGTAATTTTCGTGAAATAAGTAGATATATACGAAGTTACTCACAACACGCGTAAACCATATCATGAGGTATTGCTTTTTGCTTTATGGTTTTAATATTATTTCGATCAAGGTCTCCCACGCGAAATTGAATAGTTTCAAAATACTAGGCTTGCAAAATATACACTTATTTATGTCGGACAGGTCTTTTTGTACATGTATTTGTACGGTTTTTATTAGTATGATATTAAACTGCAATTTTGTGGCACATAAATAGTCAACTTCAATTGGCTTTAAACTAGTACTTCCGTCGATTGTTGCTACATAAAATAAGACATGTCTTCTAGCTTTAAACTTAAATGCAAAAAATATAATATTTTCATTAATTTATTCCAATTATCTGATTATGAAAACAAATTTACCGTGGGTAGAAAGAATAACGACAAAAATATACGATGCCAAAATTACTATTGATATATTCTTAAACATCAAATATATACTGAGGTTAAACAGTACATTCATCCAATGGCCTTTATTTCCATTCTGAAGGCGTTTTATACCTCTTTACATTAATAAAATCGTTCAGTTATTCTTTATTTAGCGTGATGTAGCAGCTCCCTATTAAATAAAAATGTATTCAACACTCGCCAGCCAAAAACCCTACGCTTCATGATTTTTTCGTTTCTATGCAATTAAAATGGGTCACAGTTGCGGAAAAAGATCAGTTTAACGCTTGCGCGATGCTCTTTTGATACCCTGACAACAAATGCCTAAAATCTATTACCTTACTCCGCCATCCGAGCGTAATAAATATGTCGGAGCTACATACAAATAGTTAGATTTTCACATATACGACAACCAGGGGCTTATCGAAAAACTTGGCAGGTGTTCCAGTACTGTGCTACTGTTTCATAATAAGTTTTAGATATGGAAAATAAATAATACATAACATACATGAGTCATACGGCCGTGGTGACGTTTTTTATAAATATACTGCCTTTCAACAAAAATTGACTTCAACATTAAAAAATACATAGATTTTCCGAATCTAGTTTTAACTCTGTCTTAGTATATTTTGTATTGGTATCTGACAATTTCATATACTTTAATCAACTTAAGAGTTTTTATATCGATAACTCTAATTATTATGTTGTATATAATATATTCATAACATTTGAAGTTTTAGCCGGTAGATTTTCCCTAATAGCAAAACACGTTCCGCATTAAATATGTAATCATGAATAAGTAACAAAATTAATATACAACCATCGTTAATATCTGAAATAACATATGTTTCTTTGCAGCTAAAATCGTTTAATATCGCCATAAAGATGTCGCGGAAAATCATGGTAATAAACAATACATTTTACTCATCAGAAAAAAAAATCTACTTAAGCTAATGATACTGGTCGTTCTTTAAAATGATAAGTTTCGCTTTCAAAATATAACATTAAATATTAAACTGGTAACATTAATTATAAAAATCTAATCGTAAAATTATCTTTATTGGCTTATTTTCGGTGTACTATCACAAACTGAACATAGTTTGAAATTAACTCTTAATTAAGTTCCATCGTAATTTGTTCACATACACCATAATAGGTGATTATTATGTTACACCGTATTTTATAGCACCCAAAACACCCTGTTTGCATTATAAGGGTTTGTTTTAGCGAAAGCTTTCGGCAAGTGGGAGTGTGGAAAGGGAGGAAAAAGTCGCTGAAAGGTAGTTCATGTAAAAAACATGGCGTAAAAGCTCAGGCGGTCGGTTGCTATTGGTCGCGACTCTTTGCTACTGACAATTCAAAGTACCAGAAAGTTTACGGAATGTCTGGAAATATTTTAAAGAGTATTTTTTAAAAATATAAATTATCGATCTTCTAAAAAAAATCTTAAGATGCCATTAATTTGAACAAAATATACTTTCATAATCGGATTGGATCGATAGTTGTCCAGGCACTTAATATTCCGAAATGAACCGATTTATTGAATTTTACCAAATGTATTTAAACAATATGTTATTCTCATTCGTCTGATAAATTAATATTAGAGATAAATTTTGATAAAAATTAAGAAAAATATATATTCTCTCTTGATTGATTGATGAAAGAACATATATTTATTTAAAATATATAATATAATATGATAAATATAACATGGTACATACTTATATATTTAAGCATTTCTAATTATTAAATTGAAATAATAATATATCTGTAAAATAAGACGTTTTCATTATATTTAATCCTTCCTAGTTTTCGTTAAAACAATAATTTAAAATAATAAGTATATATGCCTTCTGTTTCACTATGCTAGCATACATATAATATTTATCATCTGTACATATATGAAATTGTATTATTTGATTCAACATCAGTTTATTGTAATTAATTGTCTACAGAACAACTTCAGCAGTCTTTATTCTTTACTTTAAAAGTCTACATATGCTGTTGTTTCTTCAATAAAAAAACCTAATGAAGTAACCGTCATATTTTTCCGGTTCACAATTTGCCTGTGACTTATACAAGGTATTTTCTCTGTAATAGAGAAACATTGTGAAACAACGTACAAAATAAATACCTACTTACCGCTTCATAGAATACGAAACTTTTTTTATAAAGCATTCACTTGTTATACATACTCACTTGATTTTTATTTTGTATTTTTATTTACTGGTCTACGTAATACATTTTAAATTTCATTGTGTAATAAAATAAAAACTAAACAATTTAAAACATCACAATATATTTTTACTTAATACCAACGATGTTAATCACTCAGTTTTGTGTGCAATACCTCTTCCCATATTTTTATTGTTATTTATGAATATAAGTAGAAATTTATCAACGTAGTAGTCTCTAAAGCTTAGAACAAAAATAACGATATTATTAGCTAGAAATAATACAAAGCCTTGCCGTAATTGAAGATTGTTATTTCTTCAGGACATGTATTTTTTAATAAAATTTCGAATATTTAAAACACCTCATATCTGTTGTCCTGTATTGATTTTCGATGAATGTTTTTTATGTGGTGGTTGGTGAGGTGAGATGAAGTGGTACCTTATAAAATAATTGCATAGCATAATTTGTACTCCAGTGCCCATACGTTTAATAGGGTAAAAATATCAAGGTATTTCAGTTCTACAGTTTATAGCAGTTAATAGCTATCAACGTATAATATATAAAAAAAACTGTAGAACTGAAATACTTTGATATGTTTACCCTATTAAAATGGAGTTCTACCAAGTAAATGCCAAATCAATAAATAAACCCATACGTTTACATCGTTGTTGTCAAGGCCTTAAGATAAATGCACTACAAAAACTAGAAATTAATAGACATAGCCAAGCTAGTGATCAAACAAATATTGATCCATTTTTCCCATATCAAGAAACTATAAATTTACTTGTACAAAATATTTTAAATTCAAACTAATTTGCTTTGAAGATTATTAATAATCTAATATTAGTTATCGTTCCGGAAACATATACAGTCAATCTATTACATTTTCACTATATTTGTCAATAAAATTTAGAATGTCAAGTCAGTATATATAGCTAAGCTTATGGTTATTCAAACATAGCTGTGATGAAGGAATGAAGATGACACATATTCTTTTACTTCATTACGTGTAATTAATTAAAAATACGCGCCTATAAATATAATATAATAAATTGAAAATTAATCTTGAAATTGTAATCTCGTCAATAACTAATTAAATTAATAATTGTAATTTATAGCCGGCGTGCTAGATAAAGACGCACTTTTTTCTACGGCAGCCAAAAGGTTAAAAATAGTGCACAGTTATTTTGGTTTTGTTCTTCAATTAAATTTAATATATAAAAATGATGTTGTGTTGAATACAATTTATCAGCAATATGCTAAATATATAAGATTAAAGTTAAAATTCTCCATGAGAAGCGCTTTGAAAAACATGCAAAGCCAACATCATCTAGGTAGGTTGGTGCGCCTGCCTACAACACCGACTTTTATGGAAAATTCTCCCTTTTTCCAACGCTGTGGGTTTATTTAAGTATAAAAGGTGATTCATATTTAATGCTCCACTTACTGCGTGAAAAGCGGGGGCTACGATAAAAGAGTGGGGTTTACCGCCCTCTCCGGGATGGTTTTTGTAACAACGTAGAGATATTTCGACTCATGTTGTAGTATGATCATGTGTGTAGCAGAAAATAAACTCTCTTTAGATATAACACGAGAAAGTTCGTAAGTATAGACTGTATTTTTTTTTAAATTTATATTCATATTCAAAGTGTGAAGTTTTTTACACTCGTTAATATTAGATATTTATCAATAAATCATTTGTTTATTTGATGTCAAAAAATGACAAAGTTAAAACGATAAAAAAAACATAAAATTAAATTATTGTGAATCGGAATGAAGTTAAGATATCTCTTACGCTTATCGTTCAACACTGTAAAAAAGTTACTATAGATCCATAATTATATAGTAATCTAGCAATGTTATAATTATAAGTTCTTGTTTTTCACATGAAAATTTCAATGTCAGTACATATTTTGATACTGGCGAAATGGCAGAGCTTATAATTCTTGACATATTTTATAAGAAAATCATTCTTTCATCATACTCATCGATAATTTCGAAAAAAAACAAATTACACTTATAATAATTCTTTGTAATTAACCTGATGTTATTATACACAATACCCAATAATTTCATGTAACCTTAGTTATGTAGAGTTTTATTTAATGCCTGGGTCAATTATTTTATTCTACAGTACACCATGGCAGTAGGGGTGTTGGCTTCAGCTGGCATTCAGGGTGGTAATTTTATTCGAGATGGAAGAAGTTTGCGAAACGGTTTCATCTTTCCTTCAAAGGGTCATATTTTCAAATCAACTTTACGACATCCACTCAGAATTGTCTTGCACGAATTATTGCCCGAATTTTCACCGTTAGATGGTGGGAACACAACTCAGGCGGTGGCAACAATATTATTCCGAATGCTATTATTTTTAACGACTACACCGAACAGTTTGCACAATTATCTAATTTTGATTTTAATGTTTAATTTATTACTATTCAATATTTGAATAATTTGCACGATACTGCAACGTTGAAAATCGGTAAATTTGGCTTGAAATAATATGTGATAGGGGATTTTTACACTATATAAATTATCATACATATTTTTTTCGGTGGTAAGATGTTTGAAACTTAACATGTGTAAATTTATTATTTCATTTGATGAAATAGTTCAAATTTTTAAAGCAATCCACAAAACTTTACAAACATTTTAAGCAATTATATTTATCTTTAAAATACATCTTAGTGACATTATTTTAAATCAAATATATTCAAACGACCACTAAGTAAACTTATATAACATAATTATTAGCATTGAAACTTACATCGTGTGGAAAATGCTCTTAAAATTTAGACATCCAACGGCATGTTACCCCTGAGTTCAGTAGTGGCGACGAAGTATTTTAAATTTAACGACCTGCGTTTTATTTAAGTAACTTTTTTCGCAAACGCATTTTACTTTTGTCATTTTGAAACGCGTAAAAAACAAGCCGGCAAATCAGGAAAATAAGATTTTTGATGAAAATATACGTCGACCGGATGCTGAAAATTTTGTGTGCGTTTCAAAAAATTATCTTTTCTCGGGTATGAAACCGAAATTGTATAGCTTGGAAAACAGTGTCAATAGGTGTTCAAAGATTCACGTAATCGTATTTATTTATTATAAATGCATTTATGAATAATGTGTAATTTTTTTGTCAATAAACTTAAGAAATTCCTTAATTGTTGTATTAATCAATTCACTTATATCGGCATGAAGTAATTATCATACCGATGGAAAGTTATTATGTACATAGTTACAGTTGGTCTCGGATACATAAGCACAATTTATAAATCTGTCAAAATTGACTACTTTGCAAATCAATATTCTTTTTACAGATTTTCCTTTTTACCCGTTTTGTTACTACGTTATAGTAACATTAATTCGTTGAACTATTTATTTCTTTCTTTATTTCATTTTTTTTATATATATAAATCCAACATTTTAGTGCCTCCATTTTATGGGATCAAGATAGAAAGAGCTTTGTCTTAGCTATCAGGCGTGTCTGAGCTAATTTCCTAATAAGATCAAAATCGAATTAATATTTTCCCAACAAAAAAAAATTAGGTCTACATTATGACTCGTGGTGATTAATGTTGTTTTTTTATTTTATATTTGATCAAAGACTTAAAAATTCTCATCCAGTCTATCCCGTATGAACAACTTCATATTAGTAGATAATATTAGGCACATTGGTATGCACTGTTTAAATTTAAAAACATACCTACATAATGTATACATATCATTTTTTATAACAATGATACAACGTATCACGACTGGTTAATAATAATTTCAAATATTAAATTTGTATTCAGTGCTGAGCTTGTATTGAAGAAAACGATAGTACGTGTTTTTATACAATATAAAAATGGTGTTAAAACAAAATCATTTAAAGACACTTATAATATAAAATGGTGATAATTTAATGAATGGTTAAAGAGTAGCCTTTAATAAGATACATTCTTTCGCCATCTCGCCCACTTCAATTTCCCGAGTATCTGAGAGCAGAGGGACTATTTTAAAAACTTTCGCCTTCCAAAAACACTTACAAAGTTTGGTCTTTACCCAGAAACTATTTATTTTTACAGCACGTTAAAGCAAGGCTTTTTAACGCAAAGAAAATTGAGATCTCGACGGTATGTAGGCACCCGTTCACTCGTTTTTTAAAGATCTACATTTGCGATTCCTAACCTTTTTAATAACGAGCTCTCGTTACCGCTCTAATCGTATCTTTCCCATTTTACAAGGCATTTTAGATTATGTAAAGAAGAAAATCGAGTTTTATTTCAGTAGGTTAATTTTTTTATTGAAAAAATACACTTTAAACGTACTCAATTTACTCGTTCCGAAATTATTGTAATCAGATTTTTCTACTTAATTTAAACTGAAAATTCGAGTACATATAAAGAAAAAATTAAAATACTAATCAAATGATTCAAAAGCCGTTATGAAGATATTTTTTATAAGTAGTTTTCATAGTGCTTCTTTTGTGCAATTTTCCTTGCATAATTCTGAATAATTTAACGATTCTAAGCTCCAGAATGTCAAAAGTATGATTGACGTAGGCATGCATCTCGCAGACAAGTCTCATCGACCTGATGAGAAAGCATAATGCGTTACTCTGTTGATGTCATTTCCGGTTTATGGTATGCTTTATGTCGGTATCCGCGCAAATTGGCTAAGCATAGATAATTTGTAGTGTCGTAGAAGCGTGGCGGGAAAGTCAGTCGCAAACCAAAGACAAGCAAACGTTACGGATCCCATTAGTGGACGTGTGTCCGATACGCCCTTTGACAAGCGGTTTTTGCAGGGGAGACTAAATTAAACAAAATTTAATTTAAATTTTCACAATGCATTTAGTGTTCTCAGAATATTTTTAGATGCACATTCGGTTTTGAAGACTTCTTATAATAATGACTCAAGTGAATTGCAGCCAAGAGCTTACTGTTTATAAGTGACGAAATTACTGTTATATTTTTTGCACTACGTGTTAACGAAAATCAATAAATATGGTAAGATGATTTCTACTAACAACGAAGAAAAGTTGACACTCATAAAAGCATTGTTTCCCAATTTGAAGACATACACCCGCTCTCAGACACCAATGATTATTTACATATAAATATCCAATGTAGCACAATGATTATGTATACAATTTATTCGCATTTACTATATAAACAAAAAACTTTGGCATATAATATCAAATGAAAATAAAAAATAGTTTTCACAACAATAGTTTTCATATATAAATATGAGTTAATTTATGCATTTTTAAGTGACAAAATGACCATTTAAAATATGATTAAATTTGAATCGTTCAAATTATGTACACTCCCACAGATGTTGTCACTAACGACCCGGGTTTCGCCTTTCGGCATCTTCAGGCGTTCAAGTGCACGGATGAACTTGAACTGACGTGCACTTGAACGCCTGAAGATGCCGAAAGGCGAAACCCGGGTCGTTAGTGACAAAATCTGTGGGAGTGTACATAATTTGAACGATTCAAATTTAATATTGAAATTCCACCAAGCAAAATATGATTGTTTTTCGTAAACCAAAAGTTATCGCTACTTATATTGCAGGGGTTGTTTTATATTTAGATCCATTTCATCACTCCACAAAAAATCTTTTGTGACTGGAAGAATAAACTTGTATGTATATGGGTTTTTTTAATAAATATAACAAATGAAATTTTAAATTTCACAGATTATTCAATATTAAACAAATACGATGTTTATCGCTGTACGTTAATAAAGTTAAAAGTCCCTGGACTCCAGAAGTAAGCAGCAAGTGTTGTAAGACACGCCATTGTGGCGTGAAGGAAAAAATCTTCAAATTTATTCTCGTCTCACGTTTCGTAGACAGGGTGGCTTAGAAAGCCGACACTTTTACAATCGGCATGTTTGATATTATATCACAGCGGTGTTTGCTTAAATAAAACTCTATCTGGATTAGAACTTTGATTTACAGCATTTAAAGCATTGACATTTTCGATTATAACTAAACCTTTTCAATTCCCTCAGAACGTTTCGTTAATTAACAAACCATAAAACTGCCTTTAAACTAACACAACATAAAATAATATTTCAAATACTTTATCACCAAAGAAATATAGTAAATAATGCAATGATAAATCTATGTTTCCTCTTGCGTTAAAACTCTTAACTTATTATAATATAATAATCTCACAAATATTAATTTTAGACTCGTAAAATATATTATATATTTAAAAAACAAAACTGTTTAACACACACAGATATCTATTGTGATTTGTATTTACGATTTTTATTCAATCAACTTTTTTCAAGCCAGAAATTGAGGTTAAGTTACTGATTATCATCTATTTCTCATAAAAACGGCTTTATTGAGTTAGTCCTCATTGGTAACAGAAATAATTTTTCAAATAAAGAACCCGGGTAACCGGTTTAAGCCGGATTTATTTTCAAAAAACCAATTTTAGTACCCAATAACCAATGATTCAAAACAAAGTATTTTGATTAGTTAAAAACAGTCAATTAGTGCATACAATTAGAAAGTAGATAAAATATCGCTGTTTTCGTTCGGAAGGTTCACTTGTTTTATTATCATTATTTCATTATCATATTATGAGAATCCTTTCGTATTACAGATATTTGATTGAAAGCAGTATAGTTGTCCATGATTTCGATTACATACTTGTTATTATTGTATATACAATACTTTATTATATTATACTTCATATAATACTATTTTATATACATATATATACATTTTTAAATAATTATACTCTCCATATTAATAGTTTAATAAGATCTTGTGGTGCTCAAACCAGAAAAAGATTTTTAATTAACCAGGTTAACCGCCCAATTTAAACCGGATTTCGGTTTTTTTGAAATACCAAAAAAACCGGTTAACCGGTTTCGGTTTAAGCCGGTTTGGAAGCCCTACGTAATGACTCTTTTCTTTGAAAATGAATAATGGCGTATAATAAAGAGTTTAATGCACATTATTTCAGTCATAATTTAATTTAATGTGTGCGAAATATTAATAAAATAAAGAAATTAAGAAAAATAAAACTTTCTTTAAATTTAATGATATATTGTTTTTTGAGACCATATGTATTAATTAACTTAAGGATTATAAACTAACATCGTCGGGATTCACTGATACAAAATATTATTCGTAAAATTTTGTATACGAATCGTCGGCAGAATGTGTGTTGACAAAAAACATGAAGGGCTTGCGTAAAAGGAAAAAAATATATATTTAATAATATCTCTATGACGAGACCGCTGCACACATGTTTCGGGTTAGGCAGGCAAGGCGACACACTGTCTGCCAAACTTGACAAGGTTTATAAAAGTTTTGTACATTAGTTCTCAATATTTTTTTAAATGGCATTAAAATAAGAGAACTTTGATTAAAATATATTTATAAAAAAGTCGTTTTGAAATCAACCGATCGTTACACAAAGTGACGGTCGGTAAAAATGCTATTTATGCAAAATCGAATGCAAAAGAGCAAATAATTTTGTTGGTAAAGAGAAACAATACACATATCTTAATATTGGTAATTTTTTAAGTCTTACGTGCATATCTGCTTCTCAGCTAATTCAAATTCTTACACTAGTCGTTTTTTACATTGGGTTATCAATTTTTCCCATCCGTCCAACTAAATCTTAAAACATTTTTGCATGTAAAGTATATGTCTACCAACTATTTCTTTATGCGTTCAAGGAAAAAGATACGTTGCAGTTATTATATTATGTGTACAACCAACTGTTTTTTCAAAGGTTTTTTTATACACGGTTTTGAAATAACAGTTTCCACTAAGAAGAAAGTCTAATAAATAACAGATTTCCTAATAACAAGAAATTCAACAACACCCGACGATAATAACATAAAAGTCTATATTTGATGTTCACACAATAGAAGTGTCAAAAATTTGTAGCGATGAAAGCGATTTACGTCCAGTTCCTCATAAACGTCCGCATATGTCATCAAGTAGTGATGAATATTCTTAAATGAAAAATTTGTTTGAATAATAGATATTTTTTGTTGTATTTTCTTCATTACCTTTTTACACGATTTTCTATACTACGATGTTTTTCTTTCGCAAATAACACTTTTTTTAAATTTAGATAACCAATCTTCAATTTTTCTCTGTATTCTATCATTTCTTTTACACGATGCTTTGTGAAACGTATTTATCGTGTAAAAACAGAGTGGAGTGTAGTTGGAATACATCAAATGTTTGAAAATTCCTGACAAAGCTAAAAGGTAACTAAACATTCGAAGAATTCGCAGCAAACATATTTTTTTTAAAAACTTGTCAAATTGAAAGATATTTTAAATTAATGAAATATGCATGCTTGAATGGCAAGCTATTCGTATAATCAGTTGCTACCTACTACCGTCGACTAACGATCTTAAATGAACGAAGGTATTTTTTTAAAAATTACGTAAAAATGTGTATAAAAATTACTTACGCATTTATCATTATAAAAAATCGACAATAGCTTTTCATATAATACAATAGCTTTTCATAGTTTTAAATATCGAATTCCGGGTATTTTTACGATGTTAGAATAAAATATTAAAAGCAATACTTATTCCATTTAGGCACTGTCGTCTATCGGCATTCATTTTGTATTTATTATTTGCGTTCTTGCTTTGTGATAATTATACTCCACTCACATAATTCGTCCGTTAGAAAAAATCATTAAAGACTATAGAAATGAGTAATGACTAATTTATGTTTACTGGAATAATAGTCCAATAATCTAATAACCGCAGGTATATATAAGAAATTTTATTTAATGCTATTTGGGCCAAATATTTATTCTTTTATGGGGGTGAACATCCATCACTGCCTACCAAACAATCATGCTGAAACATGAATCAGTAGATATATTTGGCGCGAAAATCGGCCAATTAGAACGTGAGCCGTGAATTTAGTCGCGGCTTAATTACGGATCACCGTCGCGGTGCCGCTTGCTCGTTAAACGGCCCGTTAGTTGCACTAACGGCCGCTGGGCGGGGTCTAACGGCACCTCATTAACGGCTGGATTATTGTTCGCACGTTTTGAGCGGTGAATTTACAAAAGGCGGTATAATGCTTTGTCACTTTTTTTCTACAAGCGTTAGTCTTTTTTTAATTACCCTACATCAACATAAATTAATAATATACGCTCAAACAGGAAACATTAGAGGAAATAAATAAAGATATTTGCTACCCAAGAACGACCTGTTATAATACATAACTTAAATAAAGTTGTTTTTCGGTAAGGTGTTTTGAGGGGTTATCAACAACTGAAGTATATGTTGACTAAGATGCAAAATTTAATCTCAAAAGTATTTTATTTTAACAGGCGCATCGGCAAAAAAAAATGGTATTTGAAAAGCCGCACACAAAAACTGATAAATTTAACGAATATTTTAAAAACTGTATAAATTTTCATTTTTTGCTTATTCATGAATACTGTGAATCGCATCGTTATGCTTAAAGAAACAAATAAATTAATTCTAATTACTTTTGGTCAGGAATTCACGACATACCGACGTACTTGAATTATGAATCCTTGAAACAGACTTTCACAACTCATATTATACCAATTAAAAAAGATATGCCCCGGTTTTTAAGCCAATATTATTTACTGAAAAAAGCTGTGTTCTGTCCGATAATTTGCAGATTTAAAATCCTTTATGTTATTATCAAGAAGGGGTTGCATGCAGTGATGTGGTGCTAAATTGAAAAGTGCCGAGGCGCTGATTATTTGACTAACGTCGAACTCTTCCCCCCCCCTTCACTTCTCTATTCACTTATAAATTTTTTGAAACAATGAAAATTTAAAACGCTAGAATATTTGACTCATTTAAAGTATTCAGTATTTTAACCATTCACTGGTTTTTAGCATTTTCCATTTCTATGCATTGATCTGATGAATACGACTTCATGTGTTCCACAGTTTTTTTTTTAATTTCTTTTAAATTTTACTTAACCGTTCTACCGTAATTGTACTCCATTTTGTAGAAATGTTAATACCTTGAATGTTTAAAACGGAATGTATTTGTACATATTTGCATAAAATCCAATGATATTTTTTTTTATTAAAAAGCGATACACGGGTCTGCGACGCTTTACGGTAAATGTGTCTAACAATTTATAGTAAAATTGACTGTCTGCGATAAAAAACCACATGTGTGCTTAGAATCAGATGAAATTAACTTATGCTAGAGCGATCAATTATTCGAAGTAAGTAAAAAAAGTACCAAGGCCCAACTCGAAAAAGAGCCCCAAAGAAGACGCATGTAACATGTAACATGGCGTTTATAGACTGAAATTTCAACTCGAAGAAAGATATAAATTCATAATATACGTTTTTTGCAACTTTTCGTGGCCGAGTTTTCTAACCTGTCGGTATTCATTTTTAAAAATTGATTATACACTTATAATCCTATAATAAAACTAAGAATCATATTTTTTAAAGCTCACTGCAAAAAAAACTGCGTGTCAGATAACTTGTAGAAAACGTTTTGTATACATCTTATGAGAATGTAAAAGTTCTATAAATTACATAGCAAACACCGAATTGTAAATGAAACCTGAACATGTTTTTATCTCTGAGCAGATCATCAGATTTGAGGGGTTAAGAAACCGAAAAAATATGCACAGAAATAACTATTTCCAAACTAACCTGTTTCTAACATCATTTTTTTTCTGTATACGGTGAAAAACCTAATCCAATTTTCTAGAGCTTGAAAGATTCTCTCCAAAGATTCTATAAAAAAGGCCAAATACAAATATGACAAGTATCTTTATCATACTATATCATAGCAGTGCTACTTCTTTTCGAGAAAAAAATTATCGTCCTTGGCACTCACAATTCAATCCTTAATCATTTTTTTTTAAGTTTGATTTCAAACAAACGTTGTTTTATTACTGCCATTTATCAATTGCTCATTACCTCATTACTTTTTTAATTATAGTTATACCGATTTAATTTAATTTTACTTTGTTAATATTTTATTTTTTTATTTATCGTTGCTAATTAATGAGATATAAAAATGTAACTCAAGTGTATCATTGAGGAGATTTTATCTCCAGTCTTAAACAAAAAGAAATAAAGTTTATCGAATAAAAAAAAGAAACTTTGTCATTAGCTATTTTAGTTTTCATATTATTTCAGTCTCACCTATTTTTTTACCACGGCTATAAATATAGACACGCATACTTATATCATATGCTCACATAATTTGAACCTTTTGAAGTTAATATGTATAATTCCCCACATTCATAAAAACGTGTCGTTATATTGAATGAATGAGATTTTTCGACTGAAAAAATGTAGTTTCTGTGTAGTATGCCGAAAATGTGTGAACAATAAAATAAACACTAATGAGCCAAATATATTTTTAATCACCCCATTATTGAACATATGGTTTTAATTTCCACACAAATATTATCAATTAAGATTTTATATTTCGGTGCCGTTTGAGTATTTCCGGGAACTTTTTTTCGTATAAACACGAATATTCCTTTCAATTTGTAAGTCATTGCTAGCTTTTATGTACGTTTTTATGACCGAAGAAATGATATTACACTAAAGGCTAAGGAATTTCAGAAACAGTGACATATATATATTACATAAAACTTCTCAGTTGATTGAGGTGTTAATAGTAACATGAAAAAATATTTGTCTGTTTGTCATAACATCTCCTCCAAAACATCAGTGACTTGAAATTTTCACACGTCATTTTGGTTGGCATTTCTAGATCAATTCTGGTATTTTCACTTTTTAACTTTTGACTGATAACTTCTGATTAAGGGACTGATCCTCGAACATCCGTCTTCACCTGATGTCGTCATATAAACCTAAACTGTGTTGACGTCGCTTAGCAGCCAAAAATAACAGAATATAAATGTGACAGATAATAATTTTGATGCTACGATCTTAAAATCAAAAGATAGAGAAGAAAATTATCCATTGTTTTATTTCCTATTCACGAACGATACCTAATAGTCGTACATCTTGATGTGAGTCAGGAAAGCGGGAAAATTATTAATTTTAGTGAAGAAAATTTGCAAGATCGTCTGACCAATCCACCAAACACAACATTGCTAGGATTCTTCAAGACCTGCGAAAGTGTTTGAAAGTGTCATTTTTCAGCCAACGCAAGCAAGGTGGAATTATTATTGACCAACGTCACAGCATTCGATCTATGCTAATAGATTTGTGCATACGTTTTTATAGTTACAACTCACAACCTAAAAAAGATGTTGCTGCATAAAGTTAGAAATCCTACAAGCTTCAAAGATTTTCATGCCGTCATTGGGATTGAATGAGATACGTATCATGATTCAAGAAGCGTGAGAAAATCTTCACAAATCTACAACGAGGCACTCATTAAACTCAAAGAAAAAGACTTACACATGATCCCTTAACACTGTAAACATCATTCAACATCATTGCCGATGATCAGCCAGAGACTAAAAATAGTGTATATAGCCAATTATTGAACTAAATTTTGAAAACCGGGATTAATACAAATTAATAAAAAAAATAGCTAGTTACCTAGACGTTTGGTGCAAAAATGGATTAAATTGATTTATTTTTATTATTATTTATTTTGTATACTTCTCGATTGTGTTATTAAATGTGATAGAAATATTATTTCGGAAAAAGATTGATTATAACACGTTAAATATTATCAATCTTGATATTCAAGCGGCATTTAAAACTTATTTTTATAGCGCATTTTTTTACTTAATTTCAGAAATGAGTTTGAAAAGTACAAAGCATTTTTTTTTAAACAAAAATTTAAGTCAACATGAGCATCAACTAAATCATTATATTAAAAAAAAACGCTTTTTTATAAAATATCAATAAATTTGAGATTACATTTACGCTATTTTGTAAAATTTTTGATTATGTAGCAACAGTCTTTACATTTTGATA